>PVNU02002795.1:0-191720 GCA_003013855.2 Liriodendron chinense | reverse complement strand
TCAGGGTCCCACCCACTTCATTGGTTCGGCAGTCTCACCCAAGTCTCGCCTAGAAGCGGACTGCGTAGTGAGCAACTCCGCACGTTAACCGTGCAGAGTAAACTTTGAGGGGCCCACTGTGATTTACTTATTTTATCCACTCCGTCCATCCATCTTAAAAGATAATTTTAAGTATGTAACCAAAAATTTAAGCATATCAAGGTCTAAAGTGGACCACACCATAGGAAAAGTGTGAACTGAATGTCTACCATTGAAAAATTCTTGGGAGCAAACAGAAGTTTTTGATCAAGCTGATATTTGTTTTTTCTCTTCATCCATGTCCATGTGATCTTATGAACAGGTTGGAAGACAAATAAACATCACTGTGGGGCATGGAAAGGCTTCAACGGTGGAAATCATTTTTCCCACTGTTTCCTGTGGCATGGTACACTTGAGATTTGGATATGCTTAAATTTTGGGCTCAACCCCTAAAATGATCTGTAAAAACATATGGACGGAGTAGATGAAGCACATACATTCTAAGTGGGCCCAACAAAGTTTACTCTGTACAATAAGAGAGTTGAGTTAGGTGTTACCTATTCTCCGCAAAAAAAAGAGAGGGTAGCGAATTATGTGTTACCCAGGAACGGCTAAGTGGGTGTTACCCCTACCGTATGGCCCACGTGGATGATATTTTGTATATCCACTCCGTCCATCGGTTTATTCAGATCATTTTAGGATAAGGTTCCAAAAATTATCCAGATCCAAATCTCAAGTGGACCATACCACTGGAAACAGTGTGATTGAGTGCTTCACCATTAAAAATTCCAAAGAGCTCGTGATAAGGTTTTGGTAATGTTTATTTGCAATCCAAGCTCTTAATAATGTCAATAAGGTCTTGATGAAGGGAAAATATAAATATGAGATTGATCGAAATCTTTTATGGCCCACGAAACGTTTTTAATGGTTATTAATCACTGTTTATAGTGGTATAGTCCACCTGAGATTTGGATCTTCTTAAGATTTTTTTAGATCATATCCTAAAATGATATGAGAAAACAGATAGACAGCATAGATATATAAAAATGCATCACAATGGGCCCCACACGGTAGGGGTAACGCCCACTAAGGTGTTACCAGGGTGACATCTAATTCATTCTCTCTCTCTCTCTCTCTCTCTCTCTCTCTCTCACGTCTCTCTCTCTCTCACGCACGCTCTCTCTGTCTCTCTCTGTCTCACGCACGCCCCCCCCCCTCCCCCCCCCCCCCCCCCCCCACTCTCTCTCTGTCACTCACGGACAGACCCCCCCCCCCCCCCCCCCCCCCCCCCCCCTCTCTTTCTCTCTCTCCAGCGTGTGGGTGTACAACGACTGTTCCCACTCTCTCTCTCCTCTACTTCCTCCACCAGGTAAAAAACCCTAACCCTAACCTTGCTTACTTTTCTTTTTTGGATTTTTATTGTCGAATGCCAAATTAGGGATTTGTATTGTCGAATCCCAAATTAGGGATTTGTATTGTCCAATCCCTAATTAGGGATTTGTGAGTGTACGGACGCGGATTGGGTACTATCCACACCGTCCATCCATTTTTCCACATCATTTTAGGGCACAAGCCTAAAAATGGGGCAGTCCCAAGGCTCAAGTGGACTACACGGTGGGGATTAAATACCTACTGTTGAAAAAAAATTTGATTGAACAGAAGTTTTGGATTGAGCTTATATTTGTGTTTTCCCTTCATCCATGTATATGTGAAGTTATGAACAACTGGGAAGAACTCCGTCCATCATTCTTCACCTGTTTGTGCTCTCTACCGTACACGTAGCAAGTCGATTTATCAATCACTACCTTCCTTCTAGTGGGCCCCACTTTGGATGTATAACTGCACCCATAGATTTGATGTTCAGAAATCTAACATCTAAGCTCGGGCCGAATAGATGGACGACACCGATTGATACATATCCATGCTACGTGTACTCTAAGGTGATGTTCGACCTGAGATTTGGATCTGCCTCATTTTTTGGGCTCATGGCCTAAAATGACCTGGAAAAACGAATGGACGACGTGGATAAAACACATACATCAATATGGGCCCCCACCAAGTTGATTCATGTTAAGTAAGACAATGTGTAGTACACGGACTACAAAAAAAAAATACAGTTGGCAAGCACTCACAGCATTGGTACTCCGGAAGATGTATGTACTTCATACACATGCAATTAGAAATTACTAGTATGTAGTAGATAAGAGTAGGTTAA
The DNA here is from genome assembly GCA_003013855.2 of Liriodendron chinense. Taxonomy (NCBI): domain Eukaryota; kingdom Viridiplantae; phylum Streptophyta; class Magnoliopsida; order Magnoliales; family Magnoliaceae; genus Liriodendron; species Liriodendron chinense. Next base: position 189,487 of record PVNU02002795.1, on the reverse strand, counting down.
TTAGTTGCGATCGATTTAAATTCACATTTGTCAATTATGCACGTCATCTCTAATGTTTGTCTAATGTAGACATATTTCTTGTGTGATTTGTTATGAGTTTCTATCTGTTTATGCGTAAAATGACATGATTTGAAGATTAAAAGAACTACGTAGTGGCTTGATCCCAAATCCCTTTTGGGTACGTAGGCAGCCGTTCGTAGTAGACCGTATCGGTTCAGCCACAATTTTTTTTTTCCTTCTTGCAGTGTGGATCTTCATTCAAAAGTGTTTTCGAAAGATTTATAAGACATAACGACTATGGGAAATGTATAATATTCTTAATGAGGTTAGTCATTTTTCTTTTCAATCTCCTCTTCAACTTAAATCTTCTATACTCCTCTATAGTTATGAAAATTTCCAATTTTTACACATAGCATTGTGTACTTCTGTAAATTCATTTAGTATGTGAAATTAGCAACTTTCTACCACTGGATTTCATGCACCCTAAAGGAATTGCTTGTAAGTCGTTGCTGGATTTGTAGTATTCCATCTGAATGTACATCTGCTAGTTTTCTATTGGTTGCTAATGCATGGGCCATTTGCTAAGTTTGAACATTTTGCATGAGATTGCTTTCTATTGGCTAACAGAAGCATTGCAAGTGTTTGATGGTGCTTTTCGTTTCCTTAACATTATCTGATATATGATTTTGTCGCTGGTTTCCACTTTAATCTAGATGCCCATGATTTAAGCATGTCCATTTGATAAATGCAGGATATCAACTGAACTTGCTGACTCGTTTCAAAACAAAAGCGGCAATGATAACTTACTCCAACAAGGCATGGAAACCACTTTGTTGTATTTGCTTGTCTAAACTCAGTCAGGACTTTTACAGACTTCATTTGATGCTTGATTTATGGCCTTCACTGCAACTTGTAGGGTAGGAGATTGATGAAATAGTAAGTGGAACTTTTGCTTTATATTGTTTAATAGAATTGCTTGTTGACGTGGGCTCCACCAAGATGTGTTGATGACATCCATTTCAACCATCATGCATGCTGTCTCTTGTTTGGCATGGGCCCAAAAATCAGGCCAATCCATGACTCAGGGGAACCACCATTAGCAAAAGTAGTCTCTTGGGTATATACCCAACTTAATACATGCTCCATTGTCTTTGCATGAAAATAATTTAAAAGAAATTGAAGGTGGAGTTGTCTTAGAAAGCCTGGTAATTTCAGAGTCCTAAACCATACCTATGGGATCTCTGTCTAACCATTCAATAATTAGCCTAAGCAAGGTACTAGATTTCAGTACCTTGCTTTAGATATCCTTAGGTATACGTAAAATTTACAAACAATTTTTAACTGACAGAAGCAAATTCATCCTTTCTACATATATTGTAATAACCTGATTTTTTTCCTCTTGTTTCTCGCAGTTCATATCACACCAAGGTCACTAGCCAAGAGCCTTCACACACTTAACTTATCAAGGAACAAGATCTCTACAATCGAGAGTCTCAAAGAACTAACACGATTGCGAGTTCTTGATCTTAGCTACAACAGAATCTCCTGTATAGGCATGGTAAACATCTTTGATGCTAACATTTCATTCTTCTTGTAGTTGCATTTTTGTACAACATCTATACCTAACATAGGCACTGTTTGGATGTATCTGAAATCACCATTTGATAGAACATTTGTTTATTTTGATTAACAACTGTTCAGAAACTATGCCCAAAATGGGCATGTTCCTTGGCCAAACAGCCATCTAGAAGACTTTGGATCAGATTTGCATTTGCCTGGATGGATATTTCAGCATGAATATTTAGAGTGTTGAAAAAGAATTCATGCATGGATTTTTTTTCCTTTACTATCAATGAAGTGCTGTAATAGTCGCTTTGTTGCAGGATAAAACTAAGTCCTTACAAAACAAGTTGGAAAATGGTCCAAATCAAGCCAGAAAAATCAACTGGTTCAGGCAATCTTAGCATTAGAGGCATGGATCTGCTTGGAAACAAGATGCAGACAGACTTGGGATCTCTAGACCGGGAGCTTGTTGACACATGAATCATACATATGTATTATGCTAAAATGCAAATCCCAAGTTCGTGAGCGTGAAATGCAAATCGACTTCAGACGAGAAATGTTTCAGCGGCCACTCCATTGATGTCTTTCGGTTGGTTTGGGAGAATCTACACAACAACTTATATACTTATGCATTAAGAAGGTAGGCTTATTGATATGGTTTTGAATGTTTGTAAAATAATCGCTCTTCTTTTTTTTCATTCTTGGGCTAAATCTTGTGGTGTTTGTAGGTTGGACGCAGAAGATTTGTCCAAGACAATGATAGTTCAAAGCTGTCTTCACCTAACCAGATATATTCACCCAATAGAAAAAAGGTAAAAATCATCAACTTACAGCAACAAGAAACATTACAAATTAACCTTTTCATCTCAAATTTTGAACTTTGCCTTTTGGATTTGGTTTGAATTGCTAACATTTCAACTGGAATATAGGAATTTGAATGTGTGGACTATTAATGAGTGAACTGTTTCTTGACACCTTTTTCTGTTAAACAGTTGGTCCATCAATGTATACTTCTTGACACCTTTTTTCTGTTAATGACTGAACTATTTCTCCGTTTGGTTTTTAGTGTTGTCTGTTGCTTCCTGGAACAGAGATAAATATATCCAAATGCAAAGATTTTATCAAAATGGAGAAACATACAATAGCATGCATCATGGCTCAGTTTTGTTTCTAGCGAAATTGGCGTTTCTTTAGGTCCGTTTGGCTCGATTTTTGAAATCTTGTGCAATTTCTGAAGGTTTTGGATCTATCGCTAGTTTCAATCTACCATTTATGTTAGCTTTTGCCATTGATTTGCTCACAGAGATGTATGTGCCTTAAATCCACACCGTCCAACCATTTTGAAAGCTCATTTTTGGGTGCACTCTCATCCCTCAGGAGTCTTGATCTAAGCATGAATGAATTGGAGGGTTCCTTGTCCTTTGAAGGTAATTGTTGATTAATTGTACAGAAATTAAACCAAAATTGATAGCATCAATCACATTTACAAACTCCCCCTTTAATGTTTTTATTATTTTTCAAATTTGGGCAGAATTGGCAATTTTGAGCAAGCTGGAGGCTTTGGATTTGGGAGATAATTGGCTCAATGGGTCCCTAAATCTCAAAGGTAAGAGCACTTTGATATTACTGAGATTTTGATAATATTTTACCTTCATAGCGATGATTTTGTTCTCCTTATCTTTGATGGTGAGGAGATGTTAAAGCAGGACACTAGTTGCGCGCAACCTTCTTACATGGTGCTCGTGTAAGCCAAAATTCTCAAGTGGACTCCACAAAAGAAAACAGTGGGGACAGTAACGCTGAGCGTTGAAACCTTCCTAGGGCCCACCATGATTTTTATTTGACATCCAACCTGTTCATAAGTTCACACAGACATGGAAGAAGGGAAAATTTAAATATCAGCTTGATCGAAAATTTAAAACTGCTATGGCCCCAAGAAGTTTTTAATGGTAAGAGATCAATCCCCATTGTTTTCTTTGGTGAGGTCCACTAGAGCTTTGGATCTGCTTCATTCTTTGGTTCATGTCCTAAAATGATCTCTCTAAATGGATAGATGGTGTGGATACAAAACATACATCATGGTGGGGCCCACATAAGTTGGTGTAGGGAGGTAGCTACTCAACCTGTCAGTAGCTAATCCGCGTCCCTCGTGTAAGCTAAAACTCTGTGGGGCCCACCACATGTCTGTGTAACATTCAAAACTCAGTAGGCCATGCCACAAGAATTGTTGGGAATTGAACATCCACCATCAAAACTTCATTGGGGCCCATAGAAGTTTTGGATCAGGAATGGATGGTATTTAAGGATGACCGTGGGCCTCAGGAAATTATCAATGGTTGGTGTTTCCATTCTTGTTGTTTTCTATGGTGTGGCTTACTCGAATTTTGGATCTCCCAAAAATGATGGAAGGATCGGATGTCAGGTGGACATCATGGTGGTCCTCACAGAGTTTTCGGCTGCACAGCCATGTGACAAGGATTGATAGGATGGATCTCACCTTGTAACCCGGTGTTAGGATCTGTGGCACCCACCATGACATTTGTGTTAGGATCTGAGCCCAAACACAATGGAGATCCCAAACTCAAGTTGGCCACACTTCACAAAACAGTGGGGATAGAAATGCCGACCATTGAAACCTTCTATGCAAGCATTTGTTACTATTGTACTAATTGTTTGCTTCATGTGCTGAAACTGCAGGATCTGATGCAAGTTCCACCAGTTTACACCATTGCTATCATAATACCAGCTGTACAGCCTTTAGTTTTTCAATCACAGCTGGCTCAACCGGAGGTAGTTCAATATGAAAAACTCGCCTGCTTGTCATTATGACATTTTATTTCTCGGGTTCATGGTATATGTCTGGTTTTGAATATCGCCAATTCATTTATGTAAACTCCATCATTGTCGTTATTTTATCAATAGCTTAATTAGTTCTTTCAAAATCATGATTTCAGGTTCTGCTTTGCGGTTTGCTAGGAGTTCCTCATTCGAATGGGGTCGTCCCACAATTTTCCCATGCACACTAAAAGCCTTGCTGTTTTAGAAAGACAGCTTAACTGGAGGATTTCAAAAGATTTTGTTGCTGCATTGTTGATTGAAAGACTAATATAGTTTCTTGCTGATGTAATCGGATATTTAAGATGTCCGCAGCTAGTTCGCAAGATGTAAGAAATTCAATATGCAATAAATGATGGATGTGTGAATTAGAAATGGTTAGTTTAGTTTATGTATTGAATTGGTTTGTACTGCTTTGATGATATCAGGTGTAAGAAATTCAAAATGCAACAAATGCGTGCTAATTTTTTTTTAATTTTTTAAACATTAACGACGGACCAGATACGTCGACGATGTCATAAGAAAACTGACAGATCCTACTATTATCGACGGATTTGGTTCGTCGTTCTTTTTACAACGACGAATAGAATCCATTCTTGGAACGATGATGGTTTTGGAGGTTACGACGGATAAGGTCCGTCGTTTATTTAACGACGAACTATATTCGTCGTAATTTACCGACGAATTTGGTCCGTCGTTTATGATTAACGACTTGCAAAAGAACGTGTAACCATGCGACGGACTTGGTCCGTCGTTTTTTGCGATATTGGCGTAGTGTTAGTTTTTCCATCAGTTTGTGGATGATATGCACTACTAAACTGAAGTTTTGTATCAAATCGACTACACAAAGTCCGCTAAAAGTGACTCACGAACTTCGTATCACAGTTAGAGGTGATGGTTTTTGGGAGGCCATGCAATCTCACAATTTCTATAATGAAGAGGTTGACTACACTTGTCACGTCATAAGTCTTCTTGCAAGGGATGAAGTGAGCCATCTTCTTGCCGCATTATATTCATGGAAGACCTAGAACGAAATTCATAGAAATGTCCTCTCAAGGGCCTTCGGGTATGGGCAATAGAGTGTAGAGGTCCGTATTCTGAGAATGTCCCTTGGAGGTTTGAAAAATATGGCAGCACTGAACCATATGTCCCACGTCACGGCCTAGGTGAGGCCAATAATACCTCTCCCCCACAAGGGCCTTCTTCTTGTCACGACCCAAATGACCTCTAAGTCCACTCTCAAGAAGCTAAGAATGATTTTCTCCCATAGGGAGCACTGTGGGATGCACAATCAATTTTCGTAAAACAGGTGGCTGCATTATCTGGTGGCACAAACATATGATGCAACTATTTTGTTTCATTAGGGTCCTTTATGCGTGTGAGACACTCTGCAGGGCTTTAGATGCAAGTAGGGCTGAAAGTTGGGCGGGTACAACCCGACCGACCCGTGACCGACCCGACATTGGGTCGGGCTTGGGTAGGAAGTATCAAACCCGATATCAAGCTTGGGCAATGAAAATACCAACCCGATGAAGTTTGGGTCGGGCTTGGGTTGAGGTCTCGGGTTGCCCGACTGTCACGCCCCGAAAACAAGGTGTCGGGTAGTCCGCAGCTCCCGACTTTTTCAGGCTGACTGTATTGTGCGGAAGCATAATTCAACAATTTAAATTAGGTGGCATCATAAACAAAATGAAAGATTAAACCAAATAGTGCAAGTATATTCTGAAGTGAAGGGAAAAACATATATACATACAACTCAAACAACTATCGGCCACTCAGCTGAGGGCCCGATATATACATGTCAAAAAAAATATTATACATGTCCAAAAATATCTTTGTAATCATGGTCCAAAAGAGTGAATTGAGAAGACAGGTATGACAGCCTAGAACTACTCGTCAGCGAACTGGAAGAATAACTCTGCCGGGGTAGGGTCAGAATAGTCCTCGTCTGTCACCAACACATCTACTGTTCCTGCGTCAAGAGTATCTGGTTGATGTTTTAAAACACCCCCCAGGTGGGAGTGAGTGATCAACTTAGTATTACAATTCCCTAAGTTACATTTATCATCAACACTGTCCAGTACAAATAAAGAAATATAATCTCGCAATCAATTCCTATTATAGTTGAATAATGCATGCAACTGAGCAATGCCAATGATATGATCCGGAGTAATAAAAATGGTGGGGCTCTTACGCCTATCACCCAGCAGCAACGAACATAATACACGTGAAAAGGGTCAGGGCCGGCATAACCAGGAGGGCAACTAGACACCTGAGCACTTATGAGATGCATGCATGATTACCAGGTATTTATTTTGTCCGTTTTCAACCATTAGTATTAGCAAAGCTAGGATACTTTAATTATATTACGAGTCATATGATCACGATTCCGTGGCTCATCTCCCTGAATCCTCATTTCCATCGGGTTCGTCACCCCTGGTCCATGATTGACAATTCAACGGTACGGGCATAGCCCAAGACTAAACAAACACAAGGTATGGGTCGTCACCCATGGTCAAGGATGGTAGGCTCATCACCTAGCATCGGTGCTCAAGACTCTCTGTATGACTATCTAAATAAATATAGGTCAGAGACAGCACAAACACATTTACCCATTATATCGTGCCTGACCCATGAGTTGCAACAAGTAAATCGCCAGGAATGTGGACGCCTAATGATGGTAACTGTATATGAATGGAAATTGTGGTATCCTGGACTTCGAGTATGTTTAGCAATGAACAAAATAAAAAGAAAAATCTCCCTCGGGATTAGACTAATCCGGTGGAATCGAATGAACGACTATGAGATCGGCTTAGCTAGGGCCAGTCAGCCGTGTTCTGTCTAAATTGACCAAATGAATTTGGGGCAGCCCAACCCAAGGCAGGCGGTCCCTTCATTAACAATTTTTTCGGTATTAACTCCACACATAGCAGTTCTATAATGTTCTAAACATGTTATAATACACCAATTGGTAAATAAACATTGAATTCAATACTTGACATTTCATCAAATACTTGGCATGCAAAACACATCAAGCACACATTTCACAAATCAGTTCAAATAGACATGAATTTCATATATCCTAGGAAGCATATTATATCAATAACACATCAAAGCTATAAATCATAATTACAAACTATTCAAATGATTAACTTTGAAGAAATTTCACCCAAAACCCTATATTTCATTACCCAACACTATCAAGGGCTGATAAAAACTAATTTAGGCGAATAGTCCTCACCTGTGTAGGGGAAATCACATGCCCACGACGTCTAAAGTACGAAGAAATGAGATGAACCTCGCTATCTAATCTAATTCCAACCAAAGATTGAAATTAGAACCAACTAGATCAAAATCAATTGCTAATTCCTATAATAGAGGGCGGTTATCGCTTGGTGCCACGCAATTGAGAGGAACAACGACTTAATCGATGAATCCAAGCAAAACCTAAGCCAAAATCCTAAGAAAAACCCTAAAATCTAGATTTTGAATGGATTTGAGATGGGTTTGCCTTTTTATAGGCCCAGATGATCATTTATTAGGTGAGTCACACAACTCACCCTCCAGGGTTTTGATTGAAGTTGTGCGGTTCTGGGTATGATCTTGGACATCTGATTCAAGCAAAATGTCAAGTCCAATAAGGCAAACGTAATCCCTTAGATTCGTGATCGTTGGTTCATCAACGAACGGTCTAGATCTCTTTCGGATATTTCGGTCACCATTAAGGCTATTTTGGGAATAGGATTTTGTCGGCCTATATGATAGGTTTGTAGCGGTCAAGGTTAGGCACACATGTGCCACAATGAGGTGCATTTATTTGCATCCTAAAAGGACTTATTCATGCTAATTCAGGTCTCTATTGTTAACACTTACCCATGTACGCGAGTTAAGTACGATCAAATCTGAGGGTCATTACACCGACCCAACCTAAATCAGATCTATATACAAGTTACTTATAATTTTCTTATACTTTAGTTAAGTAAACTTATTAGTTTATATTAATTTAGTAAGTAAACTTATAATGTTTGAAATTTATATGCTTGAATTTGAAATGATTGAATGTTGAAGGAGTAGTTATCCTATATTTTAGCTTATTTGTTTAGAAAAAGTAAAATTCTTTATAATAAATAACTATATATATAATTAATAAAGTCATAGGTACAAAAAATAAGACGTGTATTAAAACATAATAGACCAATGTAATAACGAAAATATTAGCATGTATCAACCCACCCAACCCGATCAACCCGACCGAGCCCACTTGGGTTAGGCTTGGGTTGAGAATTCCCAATCTGAGGTTGGGTTAGGGTTAAGGTATAGGAACCTTGGGTTGGGTTATGGTTGAGCACCAACCCGACGTGACTCGACCTGTCTGACTTTCAACCCTAGACGCAAGCAGCAAACCCAGGTGCAGATGTTAGTGGTTCACACAACATAGATTGGGGACATCTTAGCCCTTGATTAAGTTGGGACCCACCATGTAGATGATCTATCACAGAAATAAGGATGGTTCACTCATGCGGCGGACCACAATTTACATTGAAGAGAATTTTACAAATTACCACCTCATTATTTACATATTTACATCCCTCTATCTCTTTCAAAAATGTTTTTAATAAATTACTTTGTTAACCCGGGGCCCAAAAATCAGCTGCATCTATGATTCAGCTGGACCACATTATTTGGAAAAGTGTACCAAGCCACACCCTCCACACCATTTTCCTCAGTGCAGCCCACCTGAATATAGAATACTTTTGATTTTTGGGCCCTTGGCCTAAACTGTGGTCTGGAATTTAACGGTTGGAGTGAATTTTATATAATTATCATAGTAGGCCTTGTAAAAATCAAGGGTGGCAGTCTCTCACCCAACTGCTTTTTTTTGGTGTGGTCCACCTAAATCACATGTCAGTGTGGCTTTTTGTCCAAAGGACTATCACGAGATTACACATCTAACATGCATGTGAGTGCCCCTTTTCTTAGAAAATGCGTTTAAGTTCACTTGGTTGGATCAAGGGTGGTCGTCTCTCACCCAAGTGCTTAATTTCTTTGGTGTGGTCCACCTAAATCACATGTCAGTGTGGTTTTTTGTCCAGAGGACTATCACAGGATTGCACATCTAACATGTATGTGAGTGCCCCTTTTCTCAGAGAATGCATTATAAGTCCAATTGGTTGGATCACGAGTTATGGTCCACCAAGTGGATAACTACCAACAGAGTTAATTGAATACAAGATACCACCATTCCATGGGTTGGTCCCACAATAAGGATCACCGATTGAAAAATCAACCCTGTTGCAATCATATAATCAAAGGTTGGAAGGTATATCTCTTTTGGATGGATCGGAATTTATGGTCCAACTGCTGGACTCAGACCTCTTTCTATCAGCAACAGTTCAGAGATCTCTTCCCATTGATTTTTTTTAAGGGACTTAGATCATTAGATGCGTTATCCCGTGTGATCAGTAGAGGATAAAGACCTCCACCCTTGATTTTTGCTGGGCGCATCATAATAATTATTTAAAAACCACTCCAACCATTAGATTCCAAATTAAAATTTAGGCTCAGAGTACAAAAATCAGACCTATTCATGATTCAGATGGGCCATACGAAGGGAAAATAGCAGATTCCTGAGCTGTGACTAACAGGAGATGGGTGAACTAACAATGGGTGTGTACTAACATTTAAAAAAAAAAAAAAAAAAAGGTTCCTGCACTAGGAAGCTAGGAGGCTATGTGGGACCCATTGTGATGTTTGTGAGGAATCCAACCCGGCCATCCTTTTTGCGAGATCAATTTAGGACATGAGACGGAAAACGAGGCTGATCCAAAACTTAAGTGGCCCTACGAGAGGAAACAGTGGGAAAAGAAATGCACACCGTTGAAACCCTCCTGGCTGCACCTTAATGTTTTGTGCCATCCAAACCGTTTATAAGGTCATTCCAACTAGGATGAGCTGAAAACTGAAAATACTTATCTTGATACAGAACATTTATGGCCATACGAATGTTTCAACGGTGGTCATTTAATACCCTCCAGTGTGGTTAACTTGAGTTTTCCGCCACATTTTTTGTCACAAGTCTTAAAATAATCTCGAAGAAAAACGGATGGACAGGGTGGATTTCTCACAAACATCATGGTAGGCGCCACCATGATGTATGCATTGTATAGCCTAAGCGCAGGAACTCCTCACCTAAGCGTGATGATAATTACTTAAATTAATGGGTTACTTGTTGGATGTAAATACCAAATTAATGAGGTAGTAATCTGCAAAATTCTCTGAATTGAATATGGACCGTTGGCTAGCTTTGTAAAACTGTCCATTATTCTCGGACAGGAGTGGCCCGCTTATGAGCGGACGGTCCTGATGTTCAGCGCATGTTATGAACGGTTCAGATGTCTCACACACGCGCCATGTTGGCAACCAGTGGAGAGCTGCGCGTGGGCCAACAGAACCTAGACAACTGTTTTGATGGACGGTTGGATGGAGGTAAGACTTACAGCCCACTGCTGACTGACGAGATGAAATCCCTGACGTCCGTAAAGAGGTCCTGAGCCTTCTGCGGATCCAAGAACTCAACGCCATGGCACCCACCCTCATCGAACTGGCCCACCACGTGGACCCCACGCCCTTCCAGCATCCTGACGAGAGCGCGCTGGCTATCCACGAGCGGGTCCTCGCTGTAGCCCTTCACCAAGCACGGCGGCAGCGACCCGACCCGATCGTGGTGGGCTCCGGGCGTCATCGGGTTGCAGAACTCGTGGTCCCTGTCGGCCCCACACGGCAAGGACAGGCGCCACATCAGGTCGATGACTTGGAGGGGCAGGACCGGATCCCGGGCCATCCTCAGCTCTGACTCCGTCTTCTGAACCCCACCGAAGAAGGGCTGGTTCAGGATCGCCCCAGCAATCTTGAACGGAGGGTCCAGATCCGACGCCCGCTGGGCCACGTGGTACACGATGTTGCCGCCGGCGCTGCTGCCCATGAGGAAACAACGAGAGAAATCAGCGAGATCGGGGGCCATCCACGTGTCGCGGTGGAGATCGGAGATGGCCTGGTCTCGGACCCAACGGACGGCGTCGATCGCATCATCGTACGCGGCGGGGAGAGGGTGCTCGGGTGCGAGTCGGTACTCGACCGAGAGGACGATGGCAGGCACGTGACGGGCTATGTGCTCGCATGCCACGTGAAAGGGGGAAGATGCAGCGCTGTAGACGATGAAACCACCACCGCGGAAGAAGATGATGATGGGGAGAGGGGCCGTTGGTGTAAAAAAATGGGGGCGAAATATCCGAATCCAAGTGTTGTTGGAGGGATTAAGGGGTACGTCTTTGGAGAGAACGTTGTGGGGTTGCTGAGGCTCCGCTTGTGGAGGAGAGAGATGGATGGAGGTGGGCCTCGTGATTGAACCGTCTGGATTTAAAATGATCTTGAGGAGGTCGAACGGATCGTCCGCGATTGAACTCTTCGTAAAATCTCCCATCTCTCTCTCTGTATCTAGTGGAAGGAGGCGCCCAATAAATAGATTAGGATAATTGTAGGCACCTCCCCTTAGTTTGGATTATTTAGACAAATAAATTGGGATAATTGCAAAGACCTCCCCCTACGTTTGGATTATTACAAATAACTTCCTTTGGCTTGGGGTTAAACTTGGGTTTGGATTAACCCCAAACTGATTGAACCAACCTAAATTTGGGCCGGGTTGTTAAGGTTCTCAAGTTGGGTTCGGGTTGGAAATCACACCAAAATTGAAATTAAGGTGGTCTTGGATTGAACAAATTCGAGTCGGGTTAGTTGACGTCAGGTTAAGTTGAGTACAAGGACTTCAGGTTGATTTTATTTTTTATTTTTTATTTTTTATTTCTAGGTTAAGACACAAATCCCACTGTTAGTACACGCGCTGTAAGTCACACTTCAATGTTAGCCACCCCCACATTGGGTTAGGATACCAGGACCTCAGTGTTGTAACAAGGTTATCTTCACTCAGTCTGCCGCTGTCACAAAGGTGTGGGTTTAGTTTACGTTCAACACCTTGGGTTAAAATTTGGGCCGGTTTGGAAGGTAGGTTGGGTCCTTTTGAGGTTGGGTTGGGCTCAAGTTGACACTCAAACTTAACTCGGCTATACCCACCCGAGTTGCAGGGGCACGTCTTGGCTGCAACCTCGGAACCAGCGATGTGGGTAAGACTTGACCACAGGGGCCCACCTCATTGTATGCATTGTATAGCCGTGTTGTACTTCCTTTTTTTTTCTTTCTTTCTTTCTTTTTTTTAAAGCTTGTTTTAGGATATGGTCACCGTTATGCATATATTTCAAGATGAGTCAAGTGCGAGTAAGCCCATCAACCCATGGGCCCAAGTACTAGTCCTTAGCTCATAAAGGTCTCTTCGAACAGGGAGACCTTAGACACTAGGTGGCTGATCTTCCCTAGGAAGAAAGATGAGAACGAGGACGATGACTACGATACTAGTTCGGTATTATGAATGTCATTTTAAATATAATATCAAACAATTCAAACTGAGTTGTTTTATTGAACTCAATCACCACATGATACGCTCGGTCCTCAGGCCTCAAACTACCAGGTCCTCAACTCAGTCCTCAACCTTAGCTACAACCAATGACTCCAATTCAAAATACTTTCAAGTTAGGGAGCTCGGCCAATGAGCTCCGCCCCTAGGCCGACCTGGCCTCCTATCGCCATAAAGGCGCGGGACAATTCAAGGACAAGCCCGAATAAATTGGGCACATTTTCAATGATTACGGTCGTGATCTACATAGCCGGGAATCATGAGGACCATTACTGGCTTAATGCCCATGACCATAACTCTCCATAATCTCTTTGATTGTACTATAAATAAAGGACCCTCCTACAAGCATAGTTACGCACAATCTCCTTAAGCAACCTACATTTACTCTTCCAATTCTATGGCCTGACTTAAGATCAGAAGGCTAACAGCTGGACCTCAACTACCCCCTTAGTTTTCCTCTTTGTGACTAGTAGGATCCAGCAGACTTCTAAGCTAGATCCAACCCGTTCAGTCCAGGAGATCAGAAAGCAGCAACCCCTTTAACGGTGGAGATATAATAATAATAATAATAATAATAATAATTTTGATAAAATGGTTAGCCTTTTATTTAATGCAAATTTAGTGTTTTATGTCTCATTTTCTTTTTTTCTCTGAACAAGACGTTCTTGCTGGCTGATTTAGGCAGAAGGAACATCTGTGAAAAGAAAAGTAGTTTATGCACTTGCACAGCTACGCTAAGGATGTTCAGAAAGCAAGTTGAGACTGAGGATGCTTCAAGTTAGGTTAATTGACTTGCTAGTAAAGGTGAGTATCCATTTCTTCATGCATTATAGTTGTAAATCTCTCTTTCTATGTCAAGGTTACTTGGTTCTTATTTTCTTTTTCTTTTTTCTTTTTTAAACTTGAAATCTCACTAATGAGGTGGTGTTGAAATCCTAGCTTCACAAAGCTTGATGTGAACAAACAAACAAATAAAAAAAATAGAAGAAGAAGAAGAAGAAGAAGAAGAAGAAGAAGAAAAGAGCTTTTCCAAGCACACATGCATTTGTAATATGTGTCCGCCATACAAGTACTAGCATAACACATAGGTGCAAGCAATGCATCCATCAGATTGGTCCAATCATGTACATGTTTTCCAAAGAATTAACCTCACTATAAGAAATTGGTTCTTTACCGACGAAATTTTTTCCGACGAAAGGTATTTCGTCGATACATATCATTATCACCGATGAATTAAATAGTTCATCGTTAATAGTTCCACATCCTTCCCGCTTTCACCAAATATGTTCCCGTCACCAATTATAATGATGGGAAGTATACTTTTACCGATGATATTAGAAGTCATCAGTGAAAAGCCTTTTGCCGATGACCATTATTGTCGGTACATATATTTTTTACCGACGAAATATTAATTTCGTTGGTACAAGGTTTATAGCCTTACCCTTGGTGCCCTTTGTAACGATGGGGAGGCTATTTTTACCAACGATATATAGTTTCGTTGGTAAAAAGCCTTTTGCCGACTAAAATATTCATCAGTAAAGAAATTTTTTACCGACGAAATAGATACATCGTCGGTAAAAATGAACGGTGGACATATTATTTCACATTGTGTGGTCAATCATAGATGTGGATTTATAAAATTTTTTTAATAGAACTAATAAGTGTATTTAAAAGCGTATGTATATATGGAGTGGATGGGGTTGATAGAGCACGGGTGGGCCCAAATATCATTGAATCTGTATACCGACGATTTATCAAAACTATTACCGACGAAAATTTTTGTCAGTAATAAGGTAATATTTTAAGTCAAAACGACTCCAGCGCCCACCCATCTCTCTCTCTCTCTCTCTCTCTCTCTCTCTGGCCATCACCTCCGTCCGCACCAAGCCACTGTCGTCCACCCCAAGCCATCTTCGGTCGTCACCGCTGCACGCCGCACGCCGCATGGAATTTTCGGTCGTCACCTCCGGTAACCCCTCTCTCTCTCTCTCTCTCTCTCTCTCTCTCTCTCTCTCTCTCTCTCTCTCATTCCTACCTACCATCATTGTCCAATGTTTGTGGTACCCACCGTCGTTGCCCATTGCTTCTGGGCCCCACAGTCGATGTCCACTGCTTGTGGGGCCCATCGTCGCTGTCCACATTGTGGTGGGGCCCATTGTTTTAGTAAATCCCTAATTAGGAATTTCGAAATTAAAACCCCTAATTTGGGATTTTCAATTAAATTCCCTAATTGTGGGGCCCACCGTCGTTGTGGTCCACTCATCATATGGGCCCTGTTGTGGGTAAATCTGAGCTGACCTTAGGTCATGAGAAAAGCCCACAAAATCATGGGCTTAGGCACAGGTCCTCAAGCTCACGCACTGACGTCAGGACGATGAACAACTATGACAAGAAAAGGGGGTGAGGACCAAACCCAAGCCGAGCATTAAGGCCGAGGTCTGAGCACCGAAGTCGAGGTCTGAGTCGAGCTGAGCAATGAGGTCGAGCTGAGCACTGAGGTCGACCATTACTAGAGTAGGCTGACCCTCCTCACCGAGCTGAATTGAAACGAGGCCGAGGTCCAAGCTGAGCTTAGCACTGAGGCCGACCACTACAACCACTACTAGAGGAGGCCGACCCTTCTTCCCGAGCTGAAGAGAGATGAGGCCGAGGTCTGAGCCTGGTCCTGCCTGCAATAAATGCGGTGGGTATGGTGGAGTAGGGCTTACACATGTCCCTCATAAATGCAGCAGGAAGCATGGCCTATGTAGTTGCCTTATCACGCCACCAGGCTAGGCTTGACACCAGCATGGCCTCCCACACTTCAATGATGGAAATGGCAATAGGAGGCATGGCCCCTGTACTTGCCCTACCACGCCACTAGGCCAGACACCAGCATGGCCTACCAAACTTTAATGATGACAATGATAGCAGGAGTCCATACCACCCGACTTGTCCCATCAGACCTAAGCGTTGGTGGGGGTTTCAGCCTATAAATACCCCCACCACACATGACTAATGCAAGCAACTTCTGGCACCCTAGCTGAATTATTGCCCGACTTAAGACCCGACCTAACTTAAGCATTGGAGGGTCTCCAACCGCACAGCGGCACCCCCTTGCTTACCTCCTTTATGTTCTGCAAGGCCTATGAATGAAGGATCCCAAGCTCATCCCCAATCATGATCTCATGTAGAAGACCATCGCTGGGGCCATACTCATCAAGGACAACACCTCATCCCCTACGTTGCCGACCTGACCAAATTTAGGCAGCAACAGGCCCCAATATTGGAAACAGGTGGATGGATTTACAAAGCTTCAGTCAAGTTTTTCATAGTTATACATTTGTTTTCCAAACTGTGGCCCACTTAAAGTTTAATCCACTGACTCTTGAGCTTATATATATTAAAATTTATTTAAGAATTTACAGTATGTATTTGTAAATATTTTATTTTCAGCGAGATTTTCCTGATATCATATATTAAAATTATATAACAAGTTATGATACATATTTTTAAATATTTTATTTTTGGCGAGATTTTCGTGATAATATCTTAAGAAAACCTCAAGATTTGAAAATCTTCAGAAGAAAGAAATTGATGAGAATGAGATTTGTCACTCACTAAATAATCCAAGGTGATAAAGTTCTCAAAAGTAAGACAATAAGGAATCACTCACACAAGTCTCTACCAGTTTAATTAACGAGCGGAAGACTATTATCTTATCTTCTCTTTTCTTGAATAATCAACTTTTCAAACATGGCTACAGAGCATTTAAGTAAACAGTACCAGAATAATAATATAGGCTATTTAAGAAAAATGTGTCCCAATTACTTCAAAAACACATTATTTCACATTAAATAAATACATAAAAGAAATACAATACATCTTCACGTGACATGATTACTACATTAAATAGGAGAACGAGGTGTATGGTTTATGTCGTATGGGTGGTGGTTGTAGTGGTTGTCCTCGTCGTAGCCTTGTCCCACTTATTTCAACGGCTGCCCAGCATCATCATTATCTGATTAAATGCAGAAAATGTATATATATCTAAATGTGGAAAATAGGCATATAGGTTGGTCCTTTAGTCTTGGTGGGGCTAGTCTGATGAGCGGATTAGATGGCATATACGCATGGTGGACCTAGACCCATCATTCCATTTAGAAGTTTCTAGATTGGGCGTCCCATCCCCTGTGTTAATAATTGGGCTGGGTTTTAACATTTATGCCTAATTATGGAGGGCTCATCTAAATATAGGATGTGACACATGCATTCCTCGCATGGTTGAATCAAAAGAGTGCAAACCATGAATCAGTCATAACTTTTGATCCGAGTATCGTTACAGGAAGCACAACTTATCAATATTTACCGTGTCGCGTTTATCTATTTTGCAAGAAAATGCATGGTTACAACTCAAAATCAAGATTTTATGAATAATTTATTATTTTTAGTAATTTTAAATTTTTTGTAGTATTTTTTTATTTTTAGAGTTTTAGATTTCTCTCGTTTTAGAAATTTCTCCTAATCATGTTAGGCCTCCTTTAATAAGAATAATTTAGAATTTTTTTATTTTTTTAAAAAATTTACTATTTTTGGCAAGTTATATTTTATTTGGATTATGACTTTTACTAAGGTTAGAACTTTGATATTTTTTGTAATTACAAATTATGGTTATTTTATTTATTTGCTAGTGATGTAATGGAAAAATAAAAAACAATTACAAATTATTCAATAAGAAACTTGAGTTTTATTTTATTTTATTTTATTTATTTATTTCTTCTTCTTCTCTGGTGGATTCAAAAAAATACCATTGTCAATTCATAGCCTTTTTATACACCTGAGGTGGACGCTGATCTTTGCCGCTACCTCTTTCCTGCGTTATTTGGGTTCGAAACTTGACCCAACTAACCCCACTTGAGTTGCACCCCTTTTGCTTAAAAACCCAGCTAGACCCACCCGAGTTGCACCATTTTGCTTAAAGACGTTGTGGAAATCTACACCAGTCTACTTGAGCATTGTATCTGCCTATTTTTTTTTTTGGCTCATACCTTGAAATTATATGAGAAAATAGATGGACGGTGTGGATAAACAGACACATCACAGTCGGCCCACAGAAGCCCGGGTCGCGTCGGATGGGGAATCGGATACAATCCGCTTCGAGTGTACTGTGGGGTGTAGCTAGTGTAAAAAAAAAAGAGAGGCTTATTTTGAAACCCTGGCATTGAAAGTAGTTTTTCAAGGACTAATGTAGGCGCCTTTCCCTTGAAATGAAGAAAATTTTCTAATGGATGGAAAATGATATTATTTTACATAAAATAAGTATTAGTGGGGCTAACATGAGGAGTGGATTAGATGGCATATACACATCATGGTGGACTTAGCATTCCATTTGCAAGTTTCTAGATTGGGCGTCCCATCACCAAAGTCCCTCATTAGTTCCTTTGGTGTGGCCCACGAAAGTTAATGATCAGGCTGGATTTTTGCATTTATGGCTAATATTGGAGGGTTCATCTGATGGACAGTTTGGATGGTACTCATTCATCAAGCAGATCAGAATACGTCTGCAAGGGAGCGGATTGTGTAGTGAGTAACTCACCATGCCCTGTGGGCCCACTGTGATGTATATGTTTTATCCATGCTGTCCATCCGTTTTTCCATCTCATTTTAGGGTATGAGCCCAAAATTCGAGAATATCCAAAAGCTCAAGTTGACCACACCATAGGAAATTATGGGAATTGAACGCCTGCTGTCAAAAACTTCCTAGGGCCAAAAAGTTTTTTGATCAGGCTGATATTTGTCTTTTTTCTTCATGGATCCATCCCTGTATGACCTTATAAACAGGTTGGATGACAAATAAACACCACTGTGGGCCTAAGAAGGTTTCAACAGTGGACAACATCAACCCCCATATTTTCTGTGGTGTGGTCCACTTGAGCTTCAGTTTTGGGTTCATATTCTAAAATGGGCTGAGAAAACGAATGGATGATGTGGATAATGATACATCATGGTGTGCCACATGGAGTTTACTTACTACACAATTTAATCCTGAGTTGTATAGGGTGGTGAGTAAACTATGCGGGGCCTACTGTGATGTATGTGTTTTATCCATTCTGTCCATCCCTTCCAGCTCCTTTTAGGGCATGAGCCAAAAATTGAAGTGTATATATACAAAGCTCAAGTGAACTACACCACAGGAAACAGTGGAAATTGAATGCCTACTATTGAAAATTTCAGGGGACCATAGAAGTTTTGGATCAAAATGATATTTGTATTTTCCCTTCATCGATGGTCTGTGTGGCCTTATGAAGGTTGGATGACAAAAAACATCACTGTGGCTCTTAGGAAGGTTTCAGCGGTGGACATTATACTCACCATTTGATGTGCTTCAATTTTTGGCTCGTCTTAAAATGAGCCGGTAAAATGGGTGGATGGCATGGATAATGCCACATTCATCACAGCGGCATCCAAAGAGTTTCTCAACATGCTTTAGTGCGGTGAGTTACTCATTACACAATCCACATCCATCTACAAGATCCTGTGATTTCTGTTAAATGCCCGCATTATCACACACACACACACACACACACACACACACACACACACATATATATATATATATATATATATATATATATATATATATATATATATATATATATAACTTCGGATCGTTTGCTTGGGCTGAATAAGATTTTCCTGTTTGCTGACCACCTGATTGGTCCAGCTCAGTACTGACAATGTCAACAGTTAGTGCTGACATGTGCTGAGTTGGACCAATCAGGCATTGGCAAACAAAAAAATCTTGTTGAATCCAAGCAAACGATCTGAATATATATATATATATATATATATATATATATATATATATAGACACACACACACACACTAACTATGAGGACCACTTCATGGGAACTTCCCATGAGGTTGAGCTGTGTGGGGCCAACCGTGATGTGTGTCGAACATCTACCCATCAGTCAGATGCATCATTCCATGGTGGGTCATGGGCTTAAGAATCAGGTCAATCCATGTCTTAGGTGGACCACAGACAACAGTTGAGAGGGATTACTTGCCCATTAAAACCTTCATGATCGATTGTTTATTGGGTCCACTGAGATGTGGTTCACAAGTCCAACCCATCCATTGTGTTTTTCGCACTTGGATGAGGGGTCAAACCAAGTCTCAACTGCATCCAAAACTCAAGTGGGCCCCACCAAGTGCTTTTAAATGTTTTAGGCATATCTTTATGTGGTTTTAACTGATATGGCCCACTTGAGTATACGGATGATTTTTGGGATATCCCATAACCGTGCATGAGCACAGAACCACAGGGCTCTCTACAAGCAAGCCAATATTGGAAACAGGTGGATGTGTTAAAAACTCCAGAAAAGTTTTTCAGAGCTGTGCATTTGTTTTGGCAAACTGTGGCCAACCTGACCACCTGATCAATCTAATTCGTGGGGTAGGGCATCAATATAGTGTGGTGCCATTCTAATGCATGGATTGGATCTTAGACCTTTTTATTTTTATGATTTTTTTTTTTATTGGATCTTAGACCTATCATGCCATACTGACACATATGTGGCTGCTTTATTTATTGCACACATGTGGGTGCTTAGCAAAGCTTGAATAATCAAATAAGGTCATCTTACAGGGTAGATGTGGATTGCATTACCTGGGTGTTAGACGCAACTCATCTAGGTCCAATGAAAAAGTGCCGTTTGGGCTTGTCAAGAGTGAGACCCACATCGAAAAAGTAATGATTCCCTAAATGAAATGACAATTTGGAACTTTTTATTGTGGATCATTGATGCCAATTCAATGGGCAAAAAGGAAGAAAATGCTCAAGGCAGTGACAGAGAGATGGAGAAAAAAGAAGAAGATAATTGCTTGATTGAAAATGGAAGGTTACAATATATTATAGATGCTTTAGTGAATTGCTCACCCAAATACAAGAAATGACTCACTTATTCTTAAAGATGATCTAAAAATTCTTAAAAATAAAAGGAATACACCGTTCTCTTTTCTCCTCGTACAAGACTATATTTACAGAGAAATTGAATTATCATTAAAGAAAGAGAGAGAGATACACGCAGAGAGAGAGAGAGAGAGAGAGAGAGAGGAGCTTTCATGCAGAGAAAGAGAGCATGGGTGGAGCCTCGTAGGGGCGAGGGAATGCGCCTGAACTCCTAACGGGTTTATGCGGTGTAGTCCAGTTGAGCCTTTGATCTCTACCTCCTTTTTGGACTCAAGCCCTAAAATGATCTGTCAAAATACATGGACGGTGTGGATAAAACATATAGATCACCGTGAGCCCCACAGAGCCCTTAATAGGACCGTCCATCTCTAGCTAGGTCCTAGTGCGCAGGTAATTTCAAAGGCGAGGAAGTTCCTACGCTGGGAACCTAGGTGGGGTCCACCGTGATATTTGTGAGAAATCCATCCTATCCATCTACTTTTGAGCTCTTTAGGACATGAGGCAAAAAATGAGCCGGATCCAAGACTAAAGTGGACCGAAAACGTGAGTATTGAACATCCACAGTTGAAATAATCACGGGTTCAAAGAAGTTTTGAATTAGTCTAATATTTGTTTTTTCCGCCTATCCCAGTAGGAATGACGTTATGAACTATATGGATGGCATATAAACATCACTGTGGACCCAGGGAGGTTTCAACGGTAGGAATTTCCTACCCACCTTTTCCTTTAGTGTGGCCTACTTGAGTCTTGGATCCGGTTCATTTTTTGTCGGCTGTCCTAAAATGAGCTCACAAAATGGAAGGACAGGGTGAATTTCTTACAAACATTATGGTGAACCCCACCTAAGTTCCCAGCACAGGAACTTCCTTTTGCAGGAAATCCACGTCCTTGTTTAGTAGCAATCTCGCTACTGAAGTGTTGTCACCAAGTTCTATGACCCCAACATGATATATGTGTTGTATCCCCACTGTCCAACCCTTTGGAGAGATCATTTTATGGCTTAAAACAAAGAATTGGGCAGATTTAAAGCTCAAATAAACCCCATCACAGAAACAATGGGGACTGGCGCCCACTGTTGAAACCTTTGTAGGGCCCACCATGATGTCTATTTGAGATCCAATTTGTTTATAAGTTCACACAAACATGGACGAATGGAGAATACAAATATTAGTTTGATAGAAAAGTTCTATGACCCCCCTAGAAGAAAATCCTGGCTCCACCCCTGAGAGAGATCAGAGAGAGAGAGAGAGAGAGAGAGAGAGAGAGAGAGAGAGAGGTCAGGGGGAGGGGAGAATTTATGGGGGTGGGGCTGAAGGTAATCGTTAGGCCCCACTCCTAATGCCATTCTTGATATGCACACACTACTTTTTTTTCATTGGTGTTGGATGGTGTGCGTCTAGCTAGGGCTGCATATCGATTCGATCAATTTAATTTTGGATGAAATTGATATTGAATTGATCCCAAATTTTTTAAATTGAAATTGAAATTGAATTGATCTAAATTTTGAAAATTCGAATTAAAATTAAATTGATCCCAATTTTTTAGGATCCATATAAGATTGAATTGATGGATTTTTTTATTCGATTTTCCACATACTGCGAAAGAATATCATAATTATCAGGATTAATCTTGGACTTAACAAACAGTTCAAATCGATCAATTGAACCATCTGAGAGAACCAATGCAACTAGGAACACTATAACTTATAATGCTATAAGAGCATCGGAGCATTTCTCGTTATACAACGTTTCATCAAAATTGTGCAAGTAGAAATTGTACAATTACTAGATTGGATTTTCTTAATATCATTCTTCATTTCTTTAATCTTGATTATTATTACTATTATTATTATTCATAACTTTTCATTATATAATGTTTTATCAAAATTGTACAAGTAGAAATTGTATAATTATTAGGCTGAATCTTCTTAATATCATTCTTCATACCATAGAAACACGACAAACCAAGAAAAAAAAAGAAGTTAACGATGGTTAAGGAAGATGCTTATAAATCCCTAAAGCAACAAATATAAAAGTTGTAATTTGATTGTATTAATGTGTTGTCATCTTCTATTGTTAAGCCATAAATGCAAGTGACATTTAGCATAGAAATATTTGCACATGTAATTGCTAAGTAAAAGCTTTTTACTTACCATTCTAAAAAATAAAAGATCCAACAAATACTGTGTAATTAATTTTTTTCTTTTTTGTAAATTAGCATACTATGATACTGCTAGCATTATGTGTATGCATATTAATTCGCACTATATTAAAAATACACATATTAATATGGCAATCTTAATAATGAAAAATATTCTTAAGTATTTCAAAGAGTATGATTTTGCTTAACAAGAAATTTTTCTTAACAACTTGCAAACAAAATGGGAAAAGAGAACAAAAATATCAGTGAGCAAGATATATCAATTATAGTCTTTGTCATCGGACTCAACCTTAGGGACATCACCATAGAGTACACGGGAGGGGCCTTCATCACCCCATTCTGAACGTAACTAATCTTCTATGTAGATCAATGCTTTGATAGTTTTTTATGCCAAAGAGTTATGATTCTTATTGATAACTCTCGACCCTATTTTGAAGTCTAACTCCAATGTAATGGTAGAAACTGGTATATACAAAATATCATATGCCATCAATGAGAGAGTTTTGTACTTGATACGAATTTCTTTATATTTCCACTAGCCCCAAACATCAAAATCTGAAGGTTGACCACAGAGAATATCCTCCATATTTATATGATCAAGTTCATATTTAGTTGTATTAACCGCATGTTCAATATCAACAAAGCTTTCATAATTGCATTCATCATCATCAAAAGAAGACATTGTTGCACCACAACTCACTTGATCAACCCGAAAATTGTTGCGAACATTTCCTTCCATGCTCTCCCTTAGACCAATATAAAAGTTAAATAATTCTTCCATTGATTTATGTATATGATTGATTTCCACTTGAGCCTTATCAAGAAATTAGATCTTCATAAAGACAAATTTAATCAACATCATCTTATATCGAGGATCTAAAAATGCTGCGATAGCCAATAACAAATGACATTTAGACCAACACTTGTCAAATTTTGTTTTCATCACTTTTGCCATTTCTCGAATAGAATCAGGCCCATAGTTTGACTTTTTCTCTAAACACTCCTTAATCTTCTAAATTTTTGGTAAGAAAAGATTTTCAGTAGGATATTTATTTTCAGAAAATATCTTGGTACATGAATTGAAAAGTTTAAAATTTTTATGAACATCCTCAACTGTTGCCCAATTTTCTTGAGAAGGTAAATATTGGTAGTTGGAGTCATGATCCTTGTATTGAAGAAATGCTTATTTTAACTCAACCGCATTATCTAACATTTCAAATTTTGAATTCCAATGTGTACACGCATCTAATTTTAAAGAAATTCTAATGTGTACACACGTTGACCAATTCCTCCATGTTGATGTGCTTGACAGCTTGATTCAGGAATTCTGCCACAGACTGGGGCGGTTCTTCTCCAACGGACCAGAGGAATTTCTTATTGCATAATCCTTTAATCATAGTGTGGAATGGTACATCCTGAGAAAGGTTTTCAACCTCGACAACCTCGGCATTGAAACGTGCGAGGTAATCTTTTAAATACTCGTCTTCTTTTTGTTTGACTGCGGCTAGATGAGTTGAATGCTTCCTCGGTCGGTACTCCCAATGAACTGAGTAGCGAAGGCCCTACTCAATTGGGCAAATGAGCTGATCAACCTTGGTTTTAGATTTCGAAACCAAGTCCAGGCCGAGCTCGTTAATGACAAAGGGAAGGCTTTACATATGATGTGCTCATTGACTAAGAGGAGTTCCATTCGGACCTTGAAATTCTCCAAATGCTCCGCCGGGTCTCCTATCCTAGAGTATTGTTTAAGCTGAGGGATTTTAAACTATTTAGGAAGTGGTTCCTCACGGATTTCCTCAGTGAATGGTGATTCGGACGAATCGACCAATGCATCTACTGCAATGGGTGCTTGGGCGCGCTGCGCTCTTTGGATATCAACTACGCGTTCACGAAGTTCCTTCAGCTCGGCCTCCAGTGGATTTATATTGTCGTCTACTTGGTCATGATCCATTCGAGCTGACCTTTTCTTTTCGAGTTTATGGCAAAAATTGCTAGTGAGCAATTCCGCTGCCAACCGAGTTTTAGCCCTTGTTACTTGGCTGGCAACTTCATATTTTTCAGCACGTTCTTGATTTGGAATCGGAAGAGTGTTGTGGTGGGGGAGCTAAATGCGACTGTTGAGGCTCACCATCGCCCCTATAGACTGGGGACGGTTGGGCTAAAATGGCTAGGAGAACATTGATATCATCAAGTTGTTGGTTAAAGTGTCTGAACCGTTCGTCCACAACTCCTAGCCGTTCGGCAACACCTCCCACTTATTCTTCGAGAGCGGATAGCCTGGTCCCGCGGCTACGAGGCCTCTGTCATCCATTCTGCTGAACAAGGTGTGGCAATGAACTTCCGATTCGGAGGGTGGGCGTTTCAGGAATGGACCCCTCCTCATCAGATCGCGGAGCTTCGGATGGCCCGGCGATAGCAGGAGCTTTTCTCTTGTATTTTCTTTTTCCAGCCATCTGAAGTCTTCTCGATGGAGGGGGTATATTTTCTGAAGCTCTTAGGTGAGAATACAATTTTGCAGTCGATTTCCCACAGACGACACCAACTGTTGTTGCTGGATTTTAACAACGAGAGAGGCGAGATCGATGATCGACCTCGAGGATGTAGAGAGACTATGATTCGTCTATTTGAGATCTGCAAAGACAAACAATAGCTAAGAGGGGGCCGGGGACCGGCCGTTAGTCCTCCGATGCCTAAATCAATCAGAGCTTTTAGAATCAATAATCTCATTGTTTCTTTTGTGAGCAAGAGTTTTTGTGTACCATAGTGATGAAGAGGACGTGTCTCTTTATAGACTTAGGTTACGGAATCGTATTCCTATTAGGAAATGTT
Source organism: Liriodendron chinense (assembly GCA_003013855.2). Lineage (NCBI taxonomy): Eukaryota > Viridiplantae > Streptophyta > Magnoliopsida > Magnoliales > Magnoliaceae > Liriodendron > Liriodendron chinense. The sequence goes on along the minus strand of PVNU02002795.1, from coordinate 163,622 downwards.
ATCTCTGTGGAGGATATCTCGGACCTCCGAGATCTTCAGGCCATTTCATAGTTACCGGAGATGTTTTTGTACCAGTTGATGACTCTCAAGATCTTTCTCCTACTATCTTGGCAGAAGCCTAAGATTACAGGATTTGTGTTGATAAGGCTAAGGTCGTCTCATGGCCGAGGTCATCCTCCCGTTCGACAAGGTAAGGGAGTTTGTCTTTAGGTTAGGTCGGATAATTCCGACCTGTGTCCGGGTCATTTTTATACTCGACCTAAGGGTTAGCTCGTATTTTACCCATAAAATGTACAATACATTGTTAGATAAATTTTAATATATATAATATTAAGTAAATCTTGCTAAAAATAAAATATTTAAAAATATGTATTGTAAATTGTTAAATAATTTTAATATATATAATATCATGAAAACCTAGCTGAAAATAAAATATTGACAGTTACGTATGGTAAATTGTTAAATAAATTTTAATATATATAAGCCCAAGTCAGTGGATCAAACTAGTTAAGTGGCCCACAGTTTGCAAAACAAATGTAGAGCTGCGAAAAACTTGGCTGAAGCTTTGTAAATCCATCCACCTGTTTCTAATATTGGGGCCCATATGCTGAGTGGACAAGGATAACTCTTGGGAAAACAAGTACTTCACCTCAAGCTTTGTGCATCGAAGATTTCAGCAGAACCAATGCAGGTGAGATTTCAAATTAGAAGAAAAAAAAATCGGAGTGCAGGGTCCTTACTCATGGCTTACTAGCAGACCCAGAAGAGTTTCAACCCTAAGGTCATAAGTTCCAGTACCCATTGTGGTGTTGTCTGAGGGTGTGCGTAGAAATAAAATAATTGAATAACATTACTATATAGAAAGAGTGATTTACAACTATACTTACTAGCAGGGTCAATTAAACTAACTTGAAGAATTCTCAGTCTCAATCCCAACATCCTTAGCGCAAGTGTATAAATTACTTTTCCTTTTACAGATGTTCCTTTGGACACCAACTTCACTGACTAAATTGATCGTAAGAACGCCTGGCCAAGTGTTTGCATTAAAACAATAAAACAATAAATTTGCATTAAACAAAAGGCCAAGCGTTTTATCAAAATTTGGTTTATTATTTATTTATTATTATTATTTGTTAGTTCCAGCCTGACTTAGTTGAGTCGATTTTGGTTTTGCTTACTTGTTCAGTTCTATGTGAATCACCTGATTCCTTAATAATAACTAGAATAAGTCAATCTTGGATGACAAGGCGCTAGATTTATCAAATCGAATCAAATCAAATCGCTCTCGAAGATCAATTCGATTCATTTTTTCTAAATTCAATTTCAATTTTCAGTTTCGATTGATCCAATTGAATAAAAAATTGAATGGTTTGGTATCAAATTGAATCGATTACTCGATTCGAATCGAAAATCAAATCTCTCTCTCTCTCTCTCTCTCTCTCTCTCTCTCTCTCTCTCTCTGTGTGTGTGTGTGCGCGCGCGCGCGTGTAGAGAGAGAGAGAGAGTGATTTTCAAAAAATTTCACTTAAAACCTACATTTGTCTCTCACCTTGCTATGGCCCATCGAATTTTTGGATCAGGCCAAGAACTTAGCGTTAGAGGTTTCATGAGGTGACGCACTACATGGACGGTCTGAATTTTAAGACCACTTCACGTGTTAGAAGTTTGCACGAACCCGTTGTGCGAACCCATGCACACGAGGGTGCCACACATATAGGACCCTTGAAAACAATGACTCAGCGACATGGGTGGAATGCTGATCGTGGGGCCCACCTATATGCATGTGTTATATATCTACGTCGTCCATCTGTTTTCTTAGATCATTTTCTAGCATGGGCTTAAGAATTAAATAGATCCAAATCTTAGGTGGTCCACACCATAACAAACAATGGCGAATACGGAATGACCATTAAAAACTTTTTATGGGCCACAAAAGTTTTGAATCAAGCTGATATTTGTGTTTTCCCTTCATCTAGGTCCGTGTGACCTTATCAACGGGTTGGATAGCTAATAAACATTATGGTGTTAGGAAGTTTCTAATGGCGGGCATTCAATGACCACTATTTCCTATGGTGTGGTCCACCTAATATTGGTATCTGCTTCATTTTTAGAACCATGCAAGAAAATGATTTAGGAAAACGGATGGACGATATAGATATACAACGCATGCATCAAGGTGGGCCCCACGGTCAGAGTCCCACCCACATCGCTACTCTTAGCCAAGTCGCACCCGGCCTTGCATAGGAGAGCAAAACTCCTTCTCTACTCTACTTTATGATGCCTCGGCCTCTCCCTCTCACTTTTATGTTCTCTCTCTCTCTCACTCCTCTCATCTCTTTTCCTCCTCCAGTAAAAATCCTGCCTCTCCCTCTCATTCTATCTGCTCTTCTTGTCCTCCCTCACTGCTATCTCTCACTCTCACTCTCACTGACATACGCATGACATGTTGGAATTAATTGCTGAAAACAGTAGATTAAAATCGAGAACAGAATTTAAATAATAAATTAAAGAAAATAGAACTTATGTGTTTGAGTCGAGGCGTGACTGAGTCACTCGGCTTGAAACCAAATCTGCCCTCCTTGGGCCGCGTCCCAAATGCAACAGGATTTCTTGGACAGTTGGCCTCCAGGATACAACGACTATTGCCCGGTCCCAACGGTGCACTCGCTGTACACAGGCTCGAACCAGCGTGCAGAACTTAAACCCGAAGTGATTGACTCACTTGTAAACTCGGTTGACAAACAGTAATGAACCAGAGAGTACTTTGAAGAACCAGAAGGAAAATGGATTTTTTCAGAGAGTAAAAATGGATGAGATGACAGGTCTATATATAGACCGAGATAAGGTGCCTAAGCACTGCTTCAAATGGGTTAGGTCCGTTGGGTTTAAACCCAACAGGAGTGACCACCCGAACAGATGCATCTCTCTGGTTTGAAAATTCGCGCAAAAAGACAGGTGCGAGTATACTCAAGGAAAACCGTTTAGCGCGAGTGTACTCTCAATCCCACATAGACCCAGACCCAGACCCAGACCCGGACCCGGACCCGAGCCCGAGCCCGAGCCCGAGCCCGAGCCCGGCCCGGCCCGGCCCGGCACCGGCACCGGCGACGGCGACGGCGACGGCTACGGCTCGGCTCGGCTCGGCCGGCCGGCCGGCGGGCGGGCGGGCGCGCGCGCGCGCGTGTGTGGTCAATGGCATAGATTTGAGCTAATGGCATAGCCCCCCCCATCGGACCAAATTCACATGCCCCCTGAGAAGGGTCTCAAGGGGCTCAAGCCCTATGCCAAAACTCCATCTTATAATTTTAATATTCCTTTTGTTCATTTCCGATGTGGGACTAAAGAGTAGCACTAAAAGACAAAACTTTTTCAAAAATAGAAACATGGAGGGAAATCCAAATTTGAAACACATTTTTTATTTTAAAATTCATTTAAAATACAACAATCCCCCACATGTTTCAAATTCAAAACACTTCGGTTTCAGTTAGAAAAGTTGTGTAATAGTGTCGATGTCTATCCGACTTTAATCGACATTTAGAGTAAGCAAGACAGGTTTACAGGAATCAGGTGACTATCGGTCTTTAACCTGACCCTTTAAGTGTAAACGGCCATACATGCCACTCACACAACTTTTCGGCTACAGCTGGTTCTGCGGTTTGGTGCCATTTTGGCCATGCACCTTTACCTGGATTTTCATGAGTGCTCTAGAGAAACGGCCTATATATTCTCATAGGAAGCGGCCCCACTTCCACACTCATATAGGTGAATTCCATTCCAATGTACACAGCAACTGGATACATACCATTAGTGGTCATGGATTCATTAAGAGTTCAAAAACTCATCCTCTCATACGTTGCTGTTTGCACTGCCTACACCATAGGAAGGGGCAAGTTCTCTGCAGTGCTTCCCAGTCTCCTAGTGTCTTGTTGTTTACCCATTGAACCTATCGCATGGGATCTCCACTTGTATAGGTTGGGTTGCCGACACTGGTAGCTCATTCGGTTAGGCTCAGCCCCATTCCCTTCGATGTTTCCATGACTAATCTTTTAGATAGTCCTTTGGTCAGAGGATCTGCCAGATTCTTTTCTGATCTTACGAAGTCAATAGTTATGACTCCATCATTCAACAAGTGTCTCACAATGTTATGTCGCAGTCTAATATGTCTACTTTTGCCATTATATATCTTACTTTTGGCCCTGGCAATAGCTGCTTGACAATCACAATGTATAGAAATAGCAGACACAGGTTTTGGCCACAACGGTATATCTGTTAACAAATTTCTAAGCCATTCAGCTTCTGAACCTGCTTTTTCTAAAGCGACAAACTCGGACTCCATGGTAGACCGAGCAATACAAGTCTGTTTAGTAGACTTCCAGGATATTGCACCTCCACCAAAAGTAAAAACATATCCACTTGTGGATTTTGTTTCATCTGAATCAGTGATCCAATTGGCATCACTGTATCCTTCTAATACATGAGGATAACCTGTATAACAAATGCCATATGCAATAGTACATTTTAGATATTTCAGTACTCTATTCAATGCATTCCAATGATCATATCCAGGATTATGTGTATATCTACTTAGCCTACCTACTGCATATGCAATATCAGGTCTAGTACAGTTCATCAGATACATTAGGCTTCCAATTAATTGAGAATACTCAAGTTGAGATACACTACTTCTTGTATTCTTTTTGAGATGCACAGTATGATCATATGGTGTACTAACAGGTAAACAGTCAAAGTGATTAAACTTTTTTAGTATTTTCTCAACGTAGTGAGATTGAGACAAAATAATATTATCATCTTTTCTGATTACCTGAATACCTAATATCATACTTGCTTCTCCTAGGTCTTTCATATCAAAGTTAGAAGACAGGAGATGTTTAGTTGAATTAACTAGATCAACATTAGTTCCAAATATAAGCATATCATCAACATATAAACATATTATCACACCATCATTATCAGTGAATTTGCTATATACACATCTATCCACATCATTAACAAGATATCCATTTGACTTTAAGACGTTGTCAAATTTTTCATTCCATTGTTTAGGAGCTTGTTTCAAGCCATATAAAGATTTAATTAGTCTACAAACTTTGTGTTCTTTTTCAGGAGTTATAAAACCCTCAGGTTGTTCCATGTAGATTTCCTCTTCTAATTCTCCATTTAGAAAAGCTGTTTTAACATCCATTTGATGTATTACTAGCTTGTATATAGATGCGATTGCTACTAATACCCTAATCGTTGTAATTCTCGTTACAGGTGAGTAGGTATCAAAATAATCGTATCCTTCTTTTTGTTTAAAGCCTTTTGCGACTAATCTAGCCTTAAACTTATCTATAGATCCATCTGGTTTAAGCTTCTTCTTAAACACCCATTTACACCCTATAGGTTTGTTTCCAGGAGGAAGATCTACAAGTTCCCAAGTGTTATTAGATATAATCGATTCTAATTCATCTTTTATAGCTTCTCTCCAGAATGATGCATCAAGAGAGTTAACGGCTTCTGAATAGGTCTTAGGGTCATCTTCTAGTAAGAAGGTAAAGAACCCATCTCCTAGGTTAGTTTCCTTACGAGCTCTCGTACTCCTTCTAGGTTCTAGTTCTTCTTCACAACTAATATCCATACTTTTACTTGTTGAAGTAAGATTTGATCCAATAATGTCTTTTATTTCTACGGATCTAGACTTCATAGGAAAAACATTTTCTAGAAATTCCGCATCTCTAGCTTCTATAATAGTGTTTGGATCTAGAATGTTATCCTTAGATTTCAAGACTAGAAACCTATATGCTGCACTATTTTCTGCATATCCTATAAACACACAATCAGATGTTTTAGGACCTAGTTTTCTTTTCTTGGTTTCAGGTAACCCTACTTTAGCTAAACACCCCCACACTTTAAGGTGTTTGTAACTAGGGGTATGATTTTTCCACAATTCATATGGTGTCTTACCAGTCTTTTTATGTGGTATTCTATTCTGAATATAACAAGCAGATAATATGGCTTCTCCCCACATATTTAGGGGCAAACCAGAACTATTTAACATAGAGTTCATCATATCTTTCAATGTTCTATTTTTACGTTCAGCTATTCCATTTTGTTCTGGTGTGTACGGAGCAGTAGTTTCATGAATTATTCCATTTTTTTCACAAAGTTCTCGGAACTGTGAAGATTCATACTCACCTCCTCTATCTGACCTAAGTCTTCTAATAGTCCTACTAAGTTGATTTTCAACTTCTGTCTTATACTTAATGAAAGATTCTAAGGCTTCATCTTTGTTCCTTAGAAGATATACTCTAGTGTATCTAGAATAGTCATCTATGAAAGTCACATAGTATCTTTTGCCTCCTCTAGACATGTGATTCCTAAAATCACCTAAGTCACTATGTATTAATTCTAATAATTCAGAACTTCTGTTAACAAGTTTAAAAGATTTCGTAGCGAACTTGGATTCTATACAAGTTTCACATTTTCCAATGTTATCAATTGTAATATCAGGTAGTAATCCTATTCGTTTCATTCTTTTCAAGGATTCTACATTTACGTGGCCTAGTCTACTATGCCATAATGAAAGAGATTCAACAATATAAGCAGAACTGGATGACATCTTATTATTATCATATGAAACGTTTACAACAAACAGACCATCATTGCAGTAGCCCTTTCCAAGGAAAGTTCCATTTTTGGTCATTACAAGCTTATCAGAATCTATTACTAGTTTAACCCCAGCCTTGTTGAGCAGCGAACCAGAGATCAGATTGCGACGAATATCAGGCACATGTAGCACATTCTTTAGCAACAAAGTCTTTCCTGATGTGAGCTTCAGAAGAATATTTCCTTTTCCAACAACTGGAGAAGATCGAGCATTTCCCATGAACACTTGTTCTTCATCCCCTGTCGCCTGATAGGAGGTAAACATGCTTCGATCCTTACATACATGCCGAGTTGCCCCGGTGTCTAATATCCATTCCATATTGTTTACAAGGAATACTTCGGACACTACAGCGACAATCATGTCCGGATTTTCTTCAGCTTCAGTGAGATTGACTTGTGACTTCGTATTCTTTTTCTTGAGCCTACATTGATTTTCATAATGTCCAGGCTTTTTACAATAGTTACAGGACCCTTTCTTCTTGAATTGTCCATTTGTTTTCTTTTTGAGCCTGCACTCTTTAGAATGATGACCAGGCTTTCCACAGTTGTAACAATTTCCTTTCTTTTTGTTATTTTGTGCCTGACTTGTTTCAACCAGGTTGGCCTTAGATATTGACCCGTTTACTTTCTCAATCTGATCCCTGTTTCTGTTGGCTTCTTCTATTCTTATATGTACGATTATATTTTCTAAAGAGATACCATTTTTCTTGTGTTTCATCCTGTTTTTATATTCTTTCCAGGAAGGAGGTAATTTTTCAATTAGAGCTCCTGATAAGAATACCTCATCTATTTTCATTCCTTCAATTGTAAGTTCATGTACCAGATTTTGATAATCGTGAATCTGGTTCGTGACAGGCTTATCATCTGTCATTTCATAATGAAGGAAATTAGCGATAGCATGTTTCTTAGAACCTGCATCTTCAAGCACGTATTTCTTTTCTAATGCCGTCCAGATGTCCTTAGCAGATTCATAAGAAACATATATATCATATAATTCATTAGACAAGGTATTTAGAATATAATGTTTACAGTTATTGGCATCTCTAAATTCAGTTTCATTGGCTGGATCAACTGTAAATGAATCTGAAAGAATGTAGAAGACCTTTAGAGTTTGCAATGCAAAACTGATCTTTTGTTTCCACCGTTTGAAATTCTGTCCAGCGAACGGTTCGATTTTGGACAGTTCAGTCGTAGGGTTTACTGTGATGGTGGCCATAGATTACAAAAGAAACTGGTTGTGACTCGATTTTTAACCAGTTATAGAATCAATAAATCAGTTAAACACTGATTTCAGAAAGGTTAAAAGAAGAAGAAAATAATTCTGTTTTCGAACAAGTATTGAAACAGATATCTACTGTTTCCAACAATAATGAATTTTGGTTTCAAGATTGTTGGAATTAATTGCTGAAAACAGTAGATTAAAATCGAGAACAGAATTTAAATAATAAATTAAAGAAAATAGAACTTATGTGTTTGAGTCGAGGCGTGACTGAGTCACTCGGCTTGAAACCAAATCTGCCCTCCTTGGGCCGCGTCCCAAATGCAACAGGATTTCTTGGACAGTTGGCCTCCAGGATACAACGACTATTGCCCGGTCCCAACGGTGCACTCGCTGTACACAGGCTCGAACCAGCGTGCAGAACTTAAACCCGAAGTGATTGACTCACTTGTAAACTCGGTTGACAAACAGTAATGAACCAGAGAGTACTTTGAAGAACCAGAAGGAAAATGGATTTTTTCAGAGAGTAAAAATGGATGAGATGACAGGTCTATATATAGACCGAGATAAGGTGCCTAAGCACTGCTTCAAATGGGTTAGGTCCGTTGGGTTTAAACCCAACAGGAGTGACCACCCGAACAGATGCATCTCTCTGGTTTGAAAATTCGCGCAAAAAGACAGGTGCGAGTATACTCAAGGAAAACCGTTTAGCGCGAGTGTACTCTCAATCCCACATAGACCCAGACCCAGACCCAGACCCGGACCCGGACCCGAGCCCGAGCCCGAGCCCGAGCCCGAGCCCGGCCCGGCCCGGCCCGGCACCGGCACCGGCGACGGCGACGGCGACGGCTACGGCTCGGCTCGGCTCGGCCGGCCGGCCGGCGGGCGGGCGGGCGCGCGCGCGCGCGTGTGTGGTCAATGGCATAGATTTGAGCTAATGGCATAGCCCCCCCCATCGGACCAAATTCACATGCCCCCTGAGAAGGGTCTCAAGGGGCTCAAGCCCTATGCCAAAACTCCATCTTATAATTTTAATATTCCTTTTGTTCATTTCCGATGTGGGACTAAAGAGTAGCACTAAAAGACAAAACTTTTTCAAAAATAGAAACATGGAGGGAAATCCAAATTTGAAACACATTTTTTATTTTAAAATTCATTTAAAATACAACATGACACACCCATTTTTTAAGTTTTTGAAGCATTAAAGAAATGCAATACAACAGCTTTTTGGAGCATTAAAGAAATGCAATACAACATTTTTTTTAGAGCATTAAAGAAATGCAATACAACATCATGTGATTGACTACTATCGGAAAATACCAGAACAGCTTGTGCCTCAGCTACCATTTACTATAGTTTATGTCATATGTGTGATGGTCTTCGCGGTTGTCATCGTCGTAGCTTTGAACCACTTATTTGAACGGTTGTCCAGCATCATCTTTATCTGTTTAAATGCACAAAAAAAAAAAAAAAAAAGTGTACACATTTAAATGTGGAAAATAGGCATATAGGTTGGCCCTAGTCTTGGTGGGGATAACCTGATGAGCGGATTAGATATATGTCATATACACATCATGGTGGACCCAGCATTCCATCTAGAAGTTTCTAGATTGGGCATCCCATCCCCAATGTCCCTCATTAGTTCCTTCGGTGTGGCCCACTTAAGTTAATGATCAGGCTGGATTTTGGCATTTATGCCTAATGAAGGGGGGCTCATCTAATGGACCAGTTGGATATGGTACTCATTCATCAAGCTGATAGGAACGTATGCAAGGGACATGTATTGTGTAGTAACTCACCATGCTCTGTGAGCCCATGTATATGTTTTATCTCTGTTGTCCATCCGTTTTTCCAGCTCAGTTTAGATTAGGTCATGAGCCCAAAATTTAAGAATATCCAAACCTCAAGTAGACCACACGAACAGGAAATAATGGGAATTGAACGCCTGCTGTAAAAAACTTAAGGGCCACAAAAGTTTTGGATTAAGATGATATTTGTGTTCCCTTCATCCGTGTTTGTGGGAGCCTAGGAATAAGTTAGATGACAAAAAACATTACTGCCTGGCTGGCATAGGAAGGTTTCAATGGTGGGTGTCACTGTCCTCATTAATTTTTAAGTTTCAATTTTGAGTTCATACCCCAAAATGAGTTTGGAAAAATGATTGATAGCATAGATAATAACAAATACACCACACTGGGCACAATAGAGTTTACTTAGGGCCTGTTCGGTTGGGATCAGGAAACCTGTTTCCAACTTAAATCTGAATTCCAGCCAAATCTAATTTTAACCGGTGTATTTGACAGAAAATAACAGCCAAACATGATTCCATCTGGAGACCTAAATTAGCTGGAATTGGGATTAGTGGAAACGGTGTGGGGGACCATTTTTACGAAGGGATGAAAAGAGGCTGAAGTGAGGATCATTCAATACTGATGATAATACCCCTAGGGTTGTGCCCACCTTGATGCATGCGTTGTATATCTATGATGTATGTGTTTTATATCCTCAAGGTCCATTCATTTTGAGAGCTCAATTAAGGGCATTAGACAAAAAAATGAGGCAGATCTAAATCTCAAGTGGACCACACCACTGGAAAAACAGTGTTGATTGAACGTCCACCATTAAAAACTTCTTAGGGCCCACTATAATGTATATTTGCCATCCAACCCGGCCATCTGTCTTGCGGGGCTACTATAGGCCAGGGGTCAAGTTCTTAGGCAGATCTGAAGCCCAAGTGGGCCATGCGGCAAGCAACAATTGGATTACACAGTTTTCTACCAAACAGAATCTGGATTACTATTTTTTCAACCAAACAATGAGTTCCATATGGAATCTAGGCTTCCGGTTCCATTTCTGGAATTTTGGATTCCATCCCTGAAATTTGATTTTTCTCTAGAATTTAGATTATGCAACCATCAGGCCTTTACTACAAAATCTGCATCACCCATCTACATGGACTACCGATTGTATAGCGTGATGAGTAAACTCTGTGAGGAGTACCGTAATGTATGTGCTTTATTCACTCTGTACATCTGCATTTTCAGCTCGTTTTAACGCATGAGCCCAGAATTGAAGCATATTAGCTCAAATGGACCACACCATGTAAAACAGTGAAAATTGAATGCTTACCATTAAAAACATGTTTTCCCTTCATCCATATCTGTGTGACCTTTTGAACAGGCTAAAAGTCACTGTGGGCTCTAGAAAGGTTTCAACCGTGGATGTTATTATTCTCCCTGTTTGATATGCTTCAATTTTGGGCTCATGTCCCAAAATAAGCTAGAAAAATGGATGGACGGCGTGAGTGAATAATGACACATATATCATGGTGGACCCACGACGGGAGAGTTACTGCACAATCCGTGTCCGTGTGTAAGATCTGTGCTTTGTTAGGTAGCCGCATGCCATTTCTGTTTCAATAGAGTCTTTCATGCGTGTGAGACACTCACGTGTGCATGAGCCCAGCCAAACAGGATTCCATCTGGAACCTGTCTTTCATGCGTGTGAGACCTGAGCAGCAAACCCAGGTGCAGATGTTCGCGGGTCACACAACATAGTTTGGGGACATCTTAGCCCTTGATTAAGTTGGGACCCACCATGTGGATGATCTATCGCAGAAATAAGGCTGGTCCACTCATAAGGCGGACCACACTCTACATTGAAGGGAATTTTACAAATTACTACCTCATTATTTCCCTATTTATACCTTCTTCAAAAATGTTTTTAATAAATTACTTCATTAACCCAGGGCTCAAAAATCAGCTGCATCTATGATTCAGCCGGACCACGGCAATACTCACCTTCCACACCGTTTTCCTTAGGGTAGCCCACTTGAATCACAAATAAGTTTGATTTTTGGGCCCTCCTAAACTTTGGTGTGGAATTTAATGGTTGGAGTGAATTTCATATAATTGTCATGGTAGGCCTGGTAAAAATCAAGGGTGGTTGTCAAGGGTGGTTGTCTCTCACCCAACTACTTTCTTTGGTGTGGTCCACCTGAATCATAAGTCAGTGTGGTTTTTTGTTGAGAGGACTATCACGGATTCCACATCTAACATGAATGTGTGTGCCCCTTTTTCAGAGAATGCTTTCAAGTCCAATTGGTTGGACCACGAGTTATTGTCCAGCAAGTGGATAACTTCCAACCTATTTATCAAACGCAAAATCCCACCCTTCCAATAGGTTGGCCACACAATAAGGGCCCTTTTGGATTGTAAGTTACTTAAGCTACTTATTTGATAAGTAACTTATCTTGGTTTATACTTAATTAGCAAATAAGCATGTTTGGCAAATAATATAGTTATCATTAAAAAAAAAAAAAAGTAAAAAATTAAGCATGTTTGGTTTCCAACATCATAAGTAATCATCCCTCAAGTCTATTTGGTCCCCCTCACATCCGTTGTCCATTATGTGGGGCCAACCTTTGATGTTGATCATTCATTATGTGGCCCCACTAATGTGTGCTATCCATCATGTGGGACCCACCTTCAATATCTGCCGCCCATCATGTGGTGTCTACCTTTGATGTGGACCATCCATCATCTGGGTCTACCTCCCATGTGGGTTGTCCATCATGCGGAGCCCACCTTGGATATGGGTCATTCTCATTAGCCTGACCTTCGATGTGGACCGTCCATTCCGTGGGGCCCACCTTGATGTGAATTATCCATCATGTGGAGTCCACCTTTGATGTGGACTGCCCATCATGTGGGCCCCACCTTCAATGTGGAGCCAACCTTTGATATGGCCCATCATGTAGCGCCCACCTTGGATATAGGCCATCCTCATTATCCATCATGTGGGACCCACCTTCAATATTCACTGCCCATCACATGCACCCACCTTGCACACCAACCCTGTCTATTCACGTGGGGCTGCCTTAATGGTAAACAACTGCTTGTCATTTTTCTCTCTTTCACCTCTACTATTTCTCTCTACAGCAACTTGTGAAAAAGTCAAAAAGCTAAAAATATCAGCTGAAGTGATTAATTACTTTTGAGTAAAAAAAGCTACTTATTTTAATTATCATGAACCAAACTTACTTATCGAAAATAAATTACTTATCTACTGCTGTAAGTAGAAAAAGCAACTTATTTGGTGGCATCCAAACGGGCCCTAAGAATCACCAATTAAAAAATCAACGTAACCCCCATATGAAAGGTTGGAGGATGGATCCGAATTTATGGTCCAACTGTTGGACTCAGACCTCTTTTTATCAACAACAGTTGAGAGATCTCTTCCCATTCATTTTTTTAATGGACTTACCTCCACTTTCATCATTAGAAATGTGTAATCACATGATATATAGGCCGAGGAGGCCTGTGATTTTGGATGGTGAGCGTTGCCTTCTGCACGGGGCAGGTTGGCACGTGTGGATAGCTGTGCGTGTGTCAAGAGAACCAGACAACTGTTTTGATGGTTGGTTGGATGGAGGTAAGACTTACGGCCCATTGCTGACTGACGAGATGAAATCCCTGATGTCCGTAAAGAAGTCCTTGGCCTTCTGCGGATCAAAGAACTCAACGCAATGGCACCCATCCTCTTCGAACTGGCCCACCACGTGGACCCCACGCCCTTCCAGCATCTTGACAAGAGCTCGCTGGCTGTCCACGAGCGGGTCCCCGCCGTCGCCCTTCACCAAGCACGGTGGCAGCGACCCGATCCGATCGTGGTAGGCCCCTGGCGTCATCGGGTTGCAGAATTCATGGTCCCTGTCGGCCCCACTCGGCAAGGACAGGCGCCACATCAGGTCGATGACATTGAGGGGCAGGACCCGATCCTGGGCCATCCTCAGCTCTGACTCCGTCTTCTGGACCCCACCGAAGAAGGGCTGGTTCAGGATCGCCCCAGCAATCTTGAACGGAGGATCCAGATCCAATGCCCGCTGGGCCACGTGGTACACAATGTTGCCTCCAGCGCTGCTGCCCATGAGGAAACAACGAGAGAAATCGGCGAGATCGGGGGCCATCCACGTGTCACGGTGGAGATCGGAGATGCCCTGGTCTCGGACCCAACGGACGGCGTCGATCGCATCATCGTACGCGGCGGGGAGAGGGTGCTCGGGTGCGAGTCGGTACTCGACCGAGAGGACGATGGCAGGCACGTGACGGGCAATGTGCTCGCATGCCACGTGGAAGGGGGTAGATGCAGCGCTGAAGACGATGAAACCACCACCGTGGAAGTTGATGATGATTGGGAGAGGGGCCGTTGGTGTCAAAAGATGGGGGCGAAATATCCGAATCCAGGTGTTGTTGGAGGGATTAAGGGGTACGTCTTTGGAGAGAACGTTGTGGGGTTGCTGAGGCTCCGCTTGTGGAGGAGAGAGAGGGATGGAGGTGGGCCTCGTGATTGAACCGTCTGGATTTAAAATGATCTTGAGGAGGTCGAACGGATCGTCCGCGATTGAACTCTTCGTAAAATCTCCCATATCTCTCTCTCTCTCTCTCTCTCTCTCTCTCTCTCTCTCTCTGTGTATCTAGTGGAAGGAGGCGCCCAACAAATAGATTAGGATAATTGTAGGCACCTCCCCTTAGTTTGGATTATTTAGACAAATAAATTGGGATAATTGCAAAGACCTCCCCCTACGTTTGGATTATTACAAATACCTTCCTTTGGCTTGGGGGTGAACTTGGGTTTGGATTAACCCCAAACTGATTGAACCAACCTAAATTTGGGCCGGGTTGTTAAGGTTCTCAAGTTGGGTTCGGGTTGGAAATCACACCAAAATTGAAATTAAGGTGGTCTTGGATTGAACAAATTCGAGTCGGGTTAGTTGACGTCGGGTTGAGCTGAGTACGAGGACTTCAGGTTGATTTTATTTTTTATTTTTAGGTTAAGACACACATCCCACTATTAGTACACACGCACTATAAGTCACACTCCAATGTTAGCCACCCCCACCTTGGGTTAGGATACCAGGACCTCAGTGTTGTAACGAGGTTATATTCACTCAGTCTGCCGCTGTCACAAAGGTGTGGGTTTAATTTAGGTTCAATACCTTGGGTTAAAATTTGGGCCGGTTTGGAGGGTAGGTTGGGTCCTTTTGAGGTTGGGTTGGGCTCAAGTTGACACTGAAACTTAACTCGGCTATACCCACCCGAGTTGCAGGAGCACGTCTTGGCTGCAACCTCGGAACCAGCGATGTGGGTGAGACTTTACCACAGGGGCCCACCTCAATGTATGCATTGTATAGCCGTGTTGTACTTCCTTTTTTTTTTTCTTTTTTTTTTTAAGCTTATTTTAGGATATGGTCACCGTTGTGCATATATTTCAAGATGAGTAAAGTGCGAGTAAGCCCATCAGCCCATGGGCCCAAGTACTAGTCCTTAGCTCATGAAGGTCTCTTCGAACAGGAAGACCTTAGACACTAGGTGGCTGATCTTCCCCAGGAAGAAAGATGAGAACGAGGACGACGACTACGATACTAGTTCGGTATTTATAAATGTCATTTTAAATATAATATCAAACAATTCAAACTGAGTTGTTTTATTGAACTCGATCACCACACGATACGCTCGGTCCTCAGGCCTCAGACTACCAGGTCCTCAACTCAGTCCTCAACCTTAGCTACAACCAATGACTCCAATTCAAAATACTTTCAAGTTAGGGAGCTCGGCCAATGAGCTCCGCCCCTAGGCCGACCTGGCCTACTATCGCCATAAAGGCGCGTGACAGTTCAAGGACAAGCCCGAATAAATTGGGCACATTTTCAATGATTACGGTCGTGATCTACATAGCCGGGAATCATGACGACCATTATTGGCTTAATGCCCATGACCATAACTCTCCATAATCTCTTTGATTGTACTATAAATAAAGGACCCTCCTACAAGCATAAGTACGCACAATCTCCTTAAGCAACCTACATTTACTCTTCCAATTCTATGGCCTGACTTAAGATCAGAAGGCTAACAGCTGGACCTCAAGATCAGAAAGCAGCAACCCCTTTAACGGTGGAGATATAATAATAATAATAATAATAATAATAATTTTGATAAAATGGTTAGCCTTTTATTTAATGCAAATTTAGTGTTTTATGTCTCATTTTCTTTTTTTCTCTGAACAAGACGTTCTTGCTGGCTGATTTAGGCAGAAGGAACATCTGTGAAAAGTAAAGTAGTTTATGCACTTGCACAGCTACACTAAGGATGTTCAGAAAGCAAGTTGAGACTGAGGATGCTTCAAGCTAGGTTAATTGACTTGCTAGTAAAGGTGAGTATCCATTTCTTCATGCATTATAGTTGTAAATCTCTCTTTCTACGTCAAGGTTACTTGGTTCTTATTTTCTTTTTCTTTTTTCTTTTTTAAACTTGAAATCTCACTAATGAGGTGGTGTTGAAATCCTAGCTTCACAAAGCTTGATGTGAACAAACAAACAAATAAAAAAATAGAAGAAGAAGAAGAAGAAGAAAAGAGCTTTTCCAAGCACACATGCATGTGTAATATGTGTCCGCCATACAAGTACTAGCATAGCACATAGGTGCAAGCAATGCATCCATCAGATTGGTCCAATCATGTACATGTTTTCCGAAGAATTAACCTCACTACAAGAAATTGGTTCTTTACCAACGAATTTTTTTCCGACGAAAGGTATTTCATCGGTACATATCATTATCACCGATGAATTGAATAGTTCATCGTTAATAGTTCCACATCCTTCCCGCTTTCACCAAATATGTTCCTGTCACCAATTATAATGATGGGAAGTATACTTTTACCGATGATATTAGAAGTCGTCAGTGAAAAGCCTTTTGCCGACTAAAATATTCATCAGTAAAGAAATTTTTTACCGACGAAATAGATACATTGTCTATAAAAATGAACAGTGGACATATTATTTTACATTGTGTGGTCGATCATAGATGTGGATTTATAATTTTTTTAATGTAACTAATAAGTGTATTTAAAAGCGTATGTATATACGGAGTGGATGGGGTTGATAGAGCACGGGTGGGCCCAAATATCATTGAATCTGTATACCGACGATTTATCAAAACTATTACCGACGAAAATTTTTGTCGGTAATAAGGTAATATTTTAAGTCAAAACGACTCCAGCGCCCACCCATCTCTCTCTCTCTCTCTCTCTCTCTCTCTCTCTCTCCGGCCGTCACCTCCGTCCGCACCAAGCCACTGTCGTCCGCACCAAGCCATCTCCGGTCGTCACCGCCGCACGCCGCACGGAATTTTCGGTCGTCACCTCCGGTAACCCCTCTCTCTCTCTCTCTCTCTCTCTCTCTCTCTCTCTCTCATTCCTACCTACCGTCATTGTCCAATGTTTGTGGTGCCCACCGTCGTTGCCCATTGCTTCTGGGCCCCACAGTCGACGTCCACTGCTTGTGGGACCCACCGTCGCCGTCCACATTGTGGTGGGGAACATTGTTTTAGTAAATCCCTAATTAGGGATTTCAAAATTAAAACCCCTAATTTGGGATTTTCAATTAAATTCCCTAATTGTGGGGCCCACCGTCGTTGTGGTCCACTCAGCATATGGGCCCTGTTGTGGGTAAATCTGAGCTAACCTTAGGTCATGAGAAAAGCCCACAAAATCATGGGCTTAGGCACAGGTCCTCAAGCTCACGCACTGATGTCAGGACGACGAACGACTATGACAAGAAAAGGGGGTGAGGACCAATCCCAAGCTGAGCATTAAGGCCGAGGTCTGAGCACCGAAGTCGAGGTCTAAGTCGAGCTGAGCAATGAGGCCGACCTGAGCACTGAAGTCGACCATTACTAGAGGAGGCTGACCCTCCTCACCGAGCTGAATAGAGACGAGGCCGAGGTCCAAGCTGAGCTTAGCACTGAGGCCGACCACTACAACCACTACTAGAGGAGGCCGACCCTTCTTGCCGAGCTGAAGAGAGATGAGGCCGAGGTCTGAGCCTGGTCCTGCCCGTAATAAATGCGGTGGGTATGGTGGAGTAGGGCTTACACATGTCCCTCATAAATGCAGCAAGAAGCATGGCCTATATAGTTGCCTTATCACGCCACCAGGCTAGGCTTGACACCAGCATGGCCTCCCACACTTCAATGATGGAAATGGCAAGAGGAGGCATGGCCCCTGTACTTGCCCTACCACGCCACTAGGCCTGACACCAGCATGGCCTCCCACACTTTAATGATGACAATGATAGAGGAGTCCTTACCACCCGACTTGTCCCATCAGACCTAGGCATTGGTGGGGGTTTCAGCCTATAAATACCCCCACCACACATGACTAATGTACGCAACTTCTGATACCCTAGCTGAATTATTGCCTGACTTAAGACCCGACCTAACTTAAGCATTGAAGGGTCCCCAACCGCACAGAAGCACCCCCTTACTTACCTCCTTTATGTTCTGCAAGGCCTATGAATGAAGGATCCCAAGCTCATCCACAATCATGATCTCATGTAGAAGACCATCGCTGGAGCCACACTCATCAAGGACAACACCTCATCCCCTACATTGCGGACCTGACCAAATTTAGGCAGCAACAGGCCCCAATATTGGAAATAAGTAGATGGATTTACAAAGCTTCAGTCAAGTTTTTCATAGTTATATATTTGTTTTCCAAACTGTGGCCCACTTAACTAGTTTAATCCACTGACTTTTGAGCTTATATATGTTAAAATTTATTTAAGAATTTAGAGTATGTATTTGTAAATATTTTATTTTCAGCAAGATTTTCCTGATATCATACATTAAAATTATATAACAATTTACGATACATATTTTTAAATATTTTATTTTTGGCGAGATTTTCGTGATAACATCTTAAGAAAACCTCGAGATTTGAAAATCTTCATAAGAAAGAAATTGATGAGAATGAGATTTGTCCCTCACTAAATAATCCAAGGTGATAAAGTTCTCAAAAAGTAAGACAATAAGGAATCACTCACACAAGTCTCTACCAGTTTAATTAACGAGCGGAAGACTATTATTTTATCTTCTCTTTTCTTGAATAATCAACTTTTCAAACATGGCAACAGAGCATTTAAGTAAACAGTACCAGAATAATAATATAGTCTATTTAAGAAAAATGTGTCCCAATAACTTCAAAAACACATTATTTCACATTAAATAAATACATAAAAGAAATACAATACATCTTCACGTGACATGATTACTACATTAAATAGGAGAACATCGTGTATGGTTTATGTCGTATGGGTGGTGGTTGTAGTGGTTGTCCTCGTCGTAGCCTTGTCCCACTTATTTCAACGGCTGCCCAGCATCATCATTATCTGATTAAATGCAGAAAATGTATATATATCTAAATGTGGAAAATAGGCATATAGGTTGGTCCTTTAGTCTTGGTGGGGCTAGTCTGATGAGTGGATTAGATGGCATATACGCATGGTGGACCCAGATCCAACATTCCATTTAGAAGTTTCTAGATTGGGCATCCCATCCCCTATGTTAATAATTTGGCTGGGTTTTAACATTTATGCCTAATTATGGAGGGCTCATCTAAATATAGGATGTGACACATGCATTCCTCGTATGGTTGAATCAAAAGAGTGCAAACCATGAATCAGTCATAACTTTTGATCCGAGTAACGTTATAGGATGTACAACTTATCAATATTTACCGTGTCGCGTTTATCTATTTTGCAAGAAAACGCGTGGTTACAACTCAAAATCAAGATTTTAGGAATAATTTACTATTTTTAATAATTTCAAATTTTTTGTAGTATTTCTTTATTTTTAGAATTTTAGATTTCTCTCATTTTAGAAATTTCTCCTAATCATGTTAGGACTCCTTTAATAAGAATAATTTAGAATTTTTATTTTTTAAAAAAATTTACTATTTTTGGCAAGTTATATTTTATTTGGATTATGACTTTTACTAAGGTTAGAACTTTGATATTTTTTGTAAGTACGAATTATGGTTATTTTATTTATTTACTAGTGATGTAATGGAAAAATAAAAAATAATTACAAATTATTTAATAAAAAACTTGATTTTTATTTTATTATTTTATTTTATTTATTTATTTTCTTCTTCTTCTTCTTCTCTCGTGGATTCAAAAAAATACCATTGTCAATTCATGGTTTTTTTATACACCTGAGGTGGACGCTGATCTTCGTCACTACCTCTTTCCTGCGTTACTTGGGCTCGAAGCAATGTAAGCCTTACTTTAATAGCACTTAATCAATGACTTAAATTGGATATCTGGTGTCCACATACAATCTTATGTTTGTCATATCCACATAAATTCTTAGGGACATGTCCAATAAAGTTGTAGCTTAGAATGATTCTTTGTCCGTCCCTAACACTAAGGATCATCCTAATGTACAGAGTGGATTTTACATAGAGAACATGGTGGGAACAATCCAAGTTTATTTGACCTTATCAAGGATGGCAAATAAATATTACCAAAACATTATGGTGGGCCATAAAAGGTTTTTAATGATGGGGCATTTAACCACCATTGTTTCCCATGGTATGGTCCACCGGAGATTTGAATATGCTTCATTTATGTGCACATACCCTAAAATGGTTTATGAAAACGGATGGATGAGGTGGACGTAGAATACATACAACAAGGTGGTCCCGCAGTGCTGCAGTGTCTTCATGAGGTCGGAGCAGCAATTAATGGTTTAGGGACAAACCCTTTCATTTCCACGGCAGTGCTGGAAAAGATTTGTGCCATCATTAACAATGATGTGTTTGTTTTATCCACGCTGTCCATCCAATTTGCCAGCTCATTTTAAGACACTGGAAAAAAAAGAAAAAAAAGAAAAAGAAAAAAAAAAGCATATTCAATGCTCAGTTGGACCGTATCATGTAAAAGAATGGTGGTTTAATGCCCAATGTTAAAAAGTTTATTGGGCTACTATAATGTTTAGTTGCCATCTAACTTGTTGATTGGGTCACACAGATATGTATGAAGGGAAAACACAAATATCAGCTCGATCCAAACCTTCATGGCCCCAATATTTTTTTTTAATGGTTGGCATTCAATCAATAAGGTTTCCCATAGTGTGGTACACCTGAGATTTGGATCTACCTCAGTTTTGGGCTCATGCCTTAAATGAGCGGGAAAAATGGATGAACGGCGTGGATATAATGCACATATCATAATGGGCCATAAAGCTTTTCAAGTACTAACTTGCAAGACGTGTGTGCATAGGGGTCACTACCAATCCAATTTTGAGAAATAAAGGTAGCCGTTCAATTGCGGCATCGGCCTCCCCCAAGATGTCCTTTACCATGGGGCCTACCTTAATGTTATTCTATATCCATTCCATCCCTCTATTTTTTTTTCCAGATCATTTTATTGCATGATCCAAAGCATGAATCTAAATCTCAAGTGGACCATACCATTGGAAATAATGATGATTGATCGTTAGAAACTTCTTGTGAGCCATAAACTTTTTGGATCATGATGACATATTGTTTTTAATCTTCATCCACAATTGTGTGACCTTATAAAAAGTTTAGATGGAAAATAAACATAAAGAAAACACTGCGGTGGGCCTTAAGAAGTTTTCAATGTGGGGCATTCAATCATGACTGTTTCTTATAGTATGGTCTACCTAAAATTTGGATTTACCTCATTTTTGGATTTGTGCACTAAAATGATCTAGAAAAATGGCTGAACGACATGGATATAGGATGCGTACATCCCCATGGCAAGGGTCGCACCATCTTAGGTGAGGCGGGCAGTACCTAATTAGCCATGGAGAAAATGTAGGAAAGGAAATATCGTTTCTCGTAAATTTATGTGAGAAAATAAGAGGACGATTTTGATGGAAAATTGACTATGTGGGAAATTCAATTTCCCCTCATTTCCCATGATTCTGGATTTTATAAACAAGGAAACATAATTTCTTGAGAAACCTTGTTTCCTTTCCCTCCCTTTCACTAAATCCAAATAGGCCCTTAAGCTATTTCTCTAAATAATTAAAGCAAACCGCTTAGGGCTAGTTTGAAATGATGTATTTCTTGGTAGTTGTAATATATTTTACATTTTTCTGTATTTATTATTTACCAAAGGTAACTTGGAGGGTCCATGGCAACAACTTTTTGATACACAAAATGAGATGCGACTTTGTGGGTCCTACCATGACGTAAATGTTTTATCCATGCCGTCCATTCATTTGGCCATATCTTTTTACAATATGCCTCCAAAAATGACACAAATCCAAAACTCAAGTGGACCACATCACAAGAAAAACATTTAAATGGTTAGCGTTCAATTTTTACTATTTTCTAATGTAGTCCACTTGAGCTTTAAATCTGCCTCATGTTTTTTACTGCCCTCATAAAATGATCTCTGTTAATGAATGGATGGCATGGATAAAACACGAAGCTTTGGCTTTGAAGTCCTCACTTTTAAACACAGTAGTGCTTGCATTTATTGATGTGAAAGAAAATACATGTTACCCCCGGCGACCTAGCTAGTGTATTGACGTCACCAAGTTTTGTGGGCCCACCATGAGGTGCGTGTTATATCCAAACCATCCGTCCATTTGGCGACATTATAAGGGTTGAGCCCCAAAAATAAGAGAAATCCAAAGATCAAGTGGAACACACTGTAGAAAGCCTTGGGAGATTGAACATCTACCATTGAAACCTTCTTGGGGTCACAGAAGTTTTTGATCAATCTGATAATTGTTTTTACCCTTCATCCAGGCCATGTGACCTTGTGAAAAGTTTGGACGGAAAATAAACATCATGGCGGGCCCTAAGAATGTTTTAACGGTGAGAATCATTGTCTCATTGCTTTTTATGGTTTGGTCCATTTGGGATTTGGATATGACTCATTTTTTGGATCATGCCCTAAAATGATCTCAGCAAATGGATGGACGGTATAGATATATTAAATACACTACTGTCGGGCTCATAGAAACTTGATCTTCTTTGGATGTTCGAGGACTGATGAGCTCATCTTCAGGCACCACGTACCCACACCAGCCGAGTCGTACACTAGCCAATCCGCTCCCTTCAAACAGGGCCTTAAGGTTTCCTAACACCTGCCATGATATCTGTTTTGATTGTATACAATCAGAATTGCCCTCCGTGGAACATTGAACCACGACAGAGAGGGCTTGTCAGTCCTATAGGAGTCCGAAGCTAGGTGGGGCCACCATCGTGTTTGTGAGAAATCCACCCTGTCCATACTTTATTTTAAATCAGTTTAGGTTATGAACCTAAAAACGAGGCAGATTTATAGCTCAAGTGGGCCACACAATAGAAAAGAGTGGAGATTGTATGCCCACCGTTAAAACATTCGGGGGACCACAAAAGCTTTATATCCAGCTAATATTTTTGGTTTTTTTGTTCATCCCAATGGGAATGACTTTATTAACGATTGGGCAGCTTTATGAATGGGTTGGATTGCATACAAACATCATAGTGGAGCCCAAAAAGGTCTGAATGGTATGCAATCCCTTTCCACTGTTTCCCACTGCGTAGCCCACTTGAGTTTCGAATCCCCATGATTGGTTGGCTCATGTCATAGTATGAGTCGCCTAAACGGATGGAAGGAGTGAATTTCTCACAAACATCACAGTCACTCCACCAGTGGTAGGGTAAGAGGTCATTTAAACGTCACGCTGAAATTGGAGTAAAAGGGTAGAGATTTTTACTGCAATAGCCCCAGGTGTGCATATTTTTACTAAAAGTTCAATTTCTTGTGAGGATAATTACCTTAAATCCACACCGCTCCCTTGAATCCAAAAGGGCTTTCTCATATATATGAGGGAAATCTCGTTTCCACTAGACAAAGAAAACAACAAGAGTCGAAAATTTGTATTAATAATATGAAAGTTTCCCTAGCAACGAATTAAAGAGTACTTAAATATTGAAAGAAAATCGTAAAACGTAATTAACAAGAGTCCTAACAAAAAAATGAAAGAAAACAAAAAAAATAAATGCATAAGTTTATGTAAATCTACATCGGCCCTCAATTGTGGTTGGTCGATCAATGGAGTTGGTCGGGCGATCGACGAACTCCAAAAGTTCTCCAGAGACTAAGCTTGAGATCCAGGCAAATATCGGGCGACCAACGGACTCCAAAAATTGTCCAAAGACTAAGCATGTGATCCAGGCGAATATCAGGCGACCGACAAGGGCTTGATCGGTAGACTGAAAATGTCCAAAACTGTCCAACAAGCTTCTTGACTATCTCGCGTAATTTCGAGCAACCAACGAAAATCAGTTGGTCGACCGAACTATGTTGAAATCTTCTATCTTTTCTTAGGCTTCTTCCTCTGATCCATTTGAGCCATGAACGCGTCCACGACCCGTTCTACATCAATCCCCTCAACTTGAAGAGAACTCGTCCTCAAGTCATCTTCAGGCTTTGGTTCATAATATTCGAATAGGTCCGCAACATTGAACGTACACGAGATCTCCATCTCTTCTAGAAGATTAGCGATGTAGGCGTTGTCATAGATCTTACAGAGGACGATACTAGTCCAATTTTCTTATTGTTTAGTTTGTTATACGTTCCGGTTGGAAATCTCTCTTTGCGTAAATGAACCATCACCTTGTCACCCACTTTAAACGTCTTTAACTGCTAATGCTTGTCAGCTTGCTCCTTGTATCTGTCATTTGAAACTTGTAACTTGCTCGAACATCTGCATGAATGACCATATTCGGTCCACCATATGCTCAGCAGCAACACTCATGCCCGGTAGCTTAAGCAATAGAACCAAATCAAGTGTATGCTTAGGCACTCGGCCATACATGATCTCAAATGGTGATTTGCCTGTGGAATGGTTTGGCATATTATTGAATGCAAACTATGCTTGAGCCAACGCCAAGTCCCACTACTTTAGTTTATCACTAGAGATGCACTGAATGAGGTTTCCTAATGTACGATTTACAACTTCAATTTTTCCATCTATCTATGGGTGGTAGGCACTACTGAACTGAAGCCGTGTATTGAACCACATCCACAAAGTTCTCTAGAAATGGCTGACAAACTTCGTGTCATGATCGAAAGTAATGAATTTGGGAACCCCGTGTAACCACACGACCTCTCAAAAAATATATTTGAAATGTGTATCGCATCGAAGGTCTTCTTGCATGGGATGAAGTGTGTCATCTTGAAAAATCGGTTCACTACCACAAATACGGAATCTATGCCTCGCTGAGTCCACGGTAAACTAAGAACAAAGTCCATTGATAGGTCTTCTCAAGGGCCATCGGGTATGGGCAACCGAGTGTAGAGACCCATATTCTGAGAATGTCCCTTGAAAGACTAGCATGTATGACATCATTGCACTGCTCTTCTCACGTCTCGTATCAACTGCGGCTAGCAATACCATTCCTCCACAAGAGCTTTGGTCCTGTCTCGCCCTATATGACCACTAAAGCCACCTCCATGTAGCTCGTAGATGATACGTTCCCTCAAGGAACTTCGCGGAATGTACAACTGATTCCCCTTGAATAAGAAGTCATCCTGAATGTGGAGGTCACTAGGATGACCCTCCTGACATCTCGTTCATGCCTCCTTGAAGTTCTCGTCTTCAACATACAAATCTTAGAGGTTGTAAAACCCAACAACTTCATTACTCACAGTGACCAGTAACATTGCATGACGACTCAGTGTATTAGCCACTTTTTTTTGTTGCCCTGCTTTGTGTTTCAGAACGAACGTGAATTTCTACATAAAAGATATCCATCTAGCATACACACGGTTTATGTTAGTTTAACTATTGAATAAATTTCATGGTTTGAGAATTAATATAGAGAACAAACTCTCTCTAAATCAGATAATGTCACCAGTGTCACAACACCTGAACCACTGCATATAGCTCAAGCTCATATGTTGACCACTTTTTGCGTGCCTCGCTGAGCTTCTTACTATAAAAGGCTACTAGTTTGCCTTACTGAGATAAAACTCCTCCAATCCCAATATAAGAGGAGTCGCACTCAACTTCGAACAGCTTGTCAAAACTAGGAAGCACCAAAACTGGGGTCGTGGATTATCTGTATTTAATTTCGACGAAGCTTCTATCAGCTTCTTCCATCCACTGGAATGGCCCTTTCTTCATACAGTCCATGATCGGCGCCACAAAAGTGCTGAAATTCTGCATAAATTGGGAATAAAATGTCGCTAACCCGTGAAAACTCCACACATCATGGATGTTCATTGGAACCTGCCATTCCCCAATGGCTCGCATTTTCTTTTCATTCACTTGAATGCCTATAGATGTCACTACAAAGCCTAAGAATAGTAGGCTTTTAGTTAGGAAATTACAATTCTTCGAGTTGAGGTACAACTTCTTCTCTATTAAGACCTGTAAAACCTACCTGAGATGTTCCATGTTGTATGTTTCATTCTAACTGTAGATCAATACATCGTCGAAGTAAACCATGATGAACCGCCCTATAAATGGCTTCAGAATCTGGTTCATCAACCGCATGAAACTGCTTGATTGTTCGAAAGATCGATGGGCATGGCCAACCATTCATACAACCCCTCATTGGTCTTGAAAGCAGTTTTTCATTCATCGCCCGACCATATTCGAATATGATGATAGCCGCTTCGCAAGTCCAACTTGAAAAATAACTTGGCTTCCTCAAGCATGTCCAACATGTCATCCAGCCGAGGAATGAAAAATCTATATAACCTTCTTAGGAGTTTACAATGTCATAATGGTGCATAGACTCATGCTCTCTCACACCAGACCCTTACGATTCAACTGTAACGCCCCCAAAATTCGACACTCGAGTATACAACTCAAATTTCGAAATCAAGGGTGTTATGAATGAATCCTTCACAATCACAACTGAAACTTTTATCCTTTCCATTCACAAGGTACCAAATATATGGAATAAAAATAAACCAACTTTGAAAATTAACTAAAATCAACGAGTCTATGAAATTGTTCCCAACTGTCTAAACTAATGGCCGTCTAATGGACCTTAATACATCAATGCTTTCAAACCAAAAATCAAATAACTAATTCAAATAAAATCTTCTAGAGTATTTCCTCATCTGAAACTGCTCCTTCGAAGTCTTCTAAATCATCACCTGTCACTACGGTTAATCGCATAACACTGCGTCAGCTATAAAAGCCGGTGAGCATTCTCATATAGTTTAGCACATGTAATTCGACATAGAAAACCACTTAACCATTAAAGTACCAATTCTCTACAATTCCAATAGTAATTTCATCAAACCAAAAACCTCTTAAACATGCACGTGATGCATGGAATGCAAGTATGCTTCAACAATCTCAGTACGGTTATCAGTAGAACATCCAGGGCCAGTTTATAGTCGGGCCTACACTGTTTCACAACTGCAGAGTTGGTCTCTTGTACACACCAGGGAACTCACCCAACCTGCTAAAATCATCTGATATCCACCGGGTACGCTAGTATGGTATCTTGCACACACCAGGGAGCTCAACCAACCCGTCCACAATCGATGGACTATCAGAAGGGTATATTGCACACACAGGGCGCTCAACCAGGGACTGTTGCACACACTTGGGCGCTCACCCAAACAATCATCAATGGGCCTATTGCACACACCAGGGTGCTCACCCTACGGTAATAACTGGAGTTCTCAAATCGTGCTATGCATGAACCAAATCAACACTCCATAACATCTTTCCAAGATAATTCAAAAATAAGCTCACACATGTACAACCTTAATGGGTATCAAATTCATATGATTTATCAAAATCACTGTAAAACCAACCCTTTAAAATCCAACTTTCAAATAGAATGTAATATAACAAAATTTCAGCCCATCAAGGCACCAATTACAATCACGCAAATCCATAAATTCATGAAACTATATAAATTTCCAACAATTGTTTAAAACAAAACCAAAGAAAGATTTCAACTTTCACATGACGATTAACCAATCTACAATATAATATAAAATAAAATAAAAACAATTTCAAATAAAAGGAAATTTTGAATACAATGGAAAAACGATATGAGATAAACTCACAGTTTCAATCTTTCTTTCTTCTTTCCTTCTTCTTTCTTCTTCTTCTTCTTTTTCTTTCTTCTTCTTCTCTCCTTGCTGCTGGGATATTGCCCCAGAAATCTCTCTCTCTCTCTCTCTCTCTCTCTCTCTCTCTCTACAAAGCCTCCCTCTCTCTCTACTCGTACTCACTCTCTCTCTCTTTCTCTTTCTCTTTCTCTCTCTACCCGCTCTTCTCTCTCTCTACGTTTTTCTTCTAGGAAACGACACCTAGGGGGGTCTTATACACCACCCAAGATGAGATTGGACGGTCTAAGATGGGCTTGAATGGCCTGAGTTCGCGGTACTACAACCGGACCGAAGGTGGTAGAGTTTGAGTTGGAGAAGGCTTCCGTTTTCGTTTCTTGTAGACAAAACCCCAAGTGAGACGTTGGAAACCTAGGTGGGGTCCACACGAACCCCTGGAAGAAGTTTGGTCCGCCCATGCAGAGCAACGGACCGGATCTTGGGATCTTTTGGTTTGGACGGTGATTTGGAAAAGCCTGGATTGGCGACCGTTATGAAAGAAACTCAAGGGGACCCCATACGTGGGTTAAAGGAAAAGAATGGGCGGTTCAGATCTTAGATGTGGGGCCCACACACGGACGGAGTGGATGGTGCGGACGGACGCTAGCTGTTGCAGCGTCCAGCGAAGAAGACGCTCGGTCTTCTTGAATACTTGTTGACCGAGAGGATGACGTGCACGTTGTGCACGTGGGTTCCACCGTGATGTATGTGACAAATCTACTCCGCTCATTAGTTAGGCCAGGGAGTTTTAGGGTGTGACACCAAAAATGAGGCAGATCCGATGTTTAGGTGGGCCGCTTCATGCAAAAGATGGGTAAGTAAACTTACGTTAAAACTTACACTAACGTAAGTAACGATTCAACCATATATATATTTAAGGTAATTCCAAGTTTACCCTTTTCTTTGTTTTTGAGTTCAACCACCTGTAGCGGTCCCGTTTACCATCAGTTTTCGGTGAAACTTCACCAAGGCCTGTCATTTTCTGCGCTCTTTATACAGGTTAATTTTGGGCCTTGATCTCTTACAGATAACCAAGATGCACTTTTAGTGGCCCATTACACTAGGTGATCCAAAGTGACATTTATACATATCTAATAGAAAATTTAACCGGTAGTCTTGGTATATATCCTATGATCTTCGAAATGATCGGTTCGGTTTGTTATTTGGGTGGCCCAATCAGCGGATACGAATTCGATGGATGGTTATATGAAGGGCCAATTTTTTTCTAATTAGATGTTTATGTTCTTAAACACAAGTATGACTTATTGTACGGTCAGTTTCTCAAACTGATATTCCTAATATGGTCTTTGGGTGGCCTATTGGTGAGACCTATACACCGTTAGACTTTAATGACTTGTCTACTCATGAAATTTCATCAGATCATAGTTTTGACGGTAGGTTAAGCATGTCAATGTATGATAAACAAGATGAACGGATCAGAATGTTAAATTGATTTGTGTATGAGCAGCTATGGGGATCAAGGGTTTAGTTTACCATGATTGGCTTGTCCAAATTTGAAGTGTACGGTCAGATACCTTTACCTAGTGATGAATAATTAATTGAACAGTTGGTTTTGATAAATAAGTGTAATTGATTGTTCATCTTGGAAATCAACGGTTAATGGATTTATACATGTATATGCTTGAACTAACGTAGTGTACATACTCATGTACGTATCTACACGCACCCAAAATCCCGGGTCATTACATTCTACCCTCCTTAAAGGAATTTCGTCCCGAAATTCAAAAACTTCCATGATGTATAGAGATGATAGTATGCATAATTCATCATATGAACTCGGGTTCTGAAAATCTACCCCCCTAAAAGAATCTCGTCCTTGAGATTAGAGTACATATGTATCAATCTTCAATTATCATAAGCCACAAAGGGAGAATCATACAACCAACAAAATTTATTTTAGTACTCCTCAAAATATCGGATCATCCAAATATCCACACATGATTTAATATTTCATTAATAATAATTTAATTATCCACTCTTTGATCTAGGTCCCTTATGTCTCTCCATATGTTTGTTTGATGGAGGTTTTGCAAGAAAATCGGGTGGCTGGACAGGCAGTTACTTTAAAATTTATTTCTTCCAAACCATACATCCAATCGATCTAAAATTTGGAACAGATGTTACTGACTTCAAGATGTATCATCAGAAAAATTTTCAGCTCAAAATACCTAATAATTCTTAGATTTTCTCCCTGATAAAGGTAGTAATATGTTGCTGTCCAGCAGCAGATTTCATGTTTCTCAATCTACTTCTAGA
The DNA here is from genome assembly GCA_003013855.2 of Liriodendron chinense. Taxonomy (NCBI): domain Eukaryota; kingdom Viridiplantae; phylum Streptophyta; class Magnoliopsida; order Magnoliales; family Magnoliaceae; genus Liriodendron; species Liriodendron chinense. Next base: position 133,512 of record PVNU02002795.1, on the reverse strand, counting down.
ATATTTAGAATTTTTTTACAATTCCGTTTGTTCTTAAATTTTACAGGGATATCAATGGGTATGTTTCTGACCTCCAAGAAAAATTTGAAAATTTTTAGACTTGTATTTTGTCATAGGTAATCATAAGTATGAATTTGGTCCATAATTTTAGTCCTACAAGTGAAAATTAAGGAAAAATTCAAAAATATCGATTTCTGGTCAATTCACTTGTTGTGATTTTGTGGGAATGTCCTTATAACCCTAAGAAAGATCACAGAGGTTTAAAATTTTTAATTTCGATTACTTATGATTTATCAAAACGCTCACTAAGGTGGGAATTCACTTCTCTTGGTACCTAGGTACATGTGTCTAAGTTCAATGGCTATCCTAAAAGTATTTGGGAGCCTATGTTTAGAGTTTCTACATTCATGAAGCTACCCTATATCCTAAAACTTTGGTGGAATTTTTCCCAAGGCACAGTTTATCTCATTCCTATTCTCTGATACCAACTGTAACGCCCCCAAAATTCGACACTCGAGTATACAACTCAAATTTCGAAATCAAGGGTGTTATGAATGAATCCTTCACAATCACAACTGAAACTTTTATCCTTTCCATTCACAAGGTACCAAATATATGGAATAAAAATAAACCAACTTTGAAAATTAACTAAAATCAACGAGTCTATGAAATTGTTCCCAACTGTCTAAACTAATGGCCGTCTAATGGACCTTAATACATCAATGCTTTCAAACCAAAAATCAAATAACTAATTCAAATAAAATCTTCTAGAGTATTTCCTCATCTGAAACTGCTCCTTCGAAGTCTTCTAAATCATCACCTGTCACTACGGTTAATCGCATAACACTGCGTCAGCTATAAAAGCCGGTGAGCATTCTCATATAGTTTAGCACATGTAATTCGACATAGAAAACCACTTAACCATTAAAGTACCAATTCTCTACAATTCCAATAGTAATTTCATCAAACCAAAAACCTCTTAAACATGCACGTGATGCATGGAATGCAAGTATGCTTCAACAATCTCAGTACGGTTATCAGTAGAACATCCAGGGCCAGTTTATAGTCGGGCCTACACTGTTTCACAACTGCAGAGTTGGTCTCTTGTACACACCAGGGAACTCACCCAACCTGCTAAAATCATCTGATATCCACCGGGTACGCTAGTATGGTATCTTGCACACACCAGGGAGCTCAACCAACCCGTCCACAATCGATGGACTATCAGAAGGGTATATTGCACACACAGGGCGCTCAACCAGGGACTGTTGCACACACTTGGGCGCTCACCCAAACAATCATCAATGGGCCTATTGCACACACCAGGGTGCTCACCCTACGGTAATAACTGGAGTTCTCAAATCGTGCTATGCATGAACCAAATCAACACTCCATAACATCTTTCCAAGATAATTCAAAAATAAGCTCACACATGTACAACCTTAATGGGTATCAAATTCATATGATTTATCAAAATCACTGTAAAACCAACCCTTTAAAATCCAACTTTCAAATAGAATGTAATATAACAAAATTTCAGCCCATCAAGGCACCAATTACAATCACGCAAATCCATAAATTCATGAAACTATATAAATTTCCAACAATTGTTTAAAACAAAACCAAAGAAAGATTTCAACTTTCACATGACGATTAACCAATCTACAATATAATATAAAATAAAATAAAAACAATTTCAAATAAAAGGAAATTTTGAATACAATGGAAAAACGATATGAGATAAACTCACAGTTTCAATCTTTCTTTCTTCTTTCCTTCTTCTTTCTTCTTCTTCTTCTTCTTCTTCTTTCTTCTTCTTCTCTCCTTGCTGCTGGGATATTGCCCCAGAAATCTCTCTCTCTCTCTCTCTCTCTCTCTCTCTCTCTACAAAGCCTCCCTCTCTCTCTACTCGTACTCACTCTCTCTCTCTTTCTCTTTCTCTTTCTCTCTCTACCCGCTCTTCTCTCTCTCTACGTTTTTCTTCTAGGAAACGACACCTAGGGGGGTCTTATACACCACCCAAGATGAGATTGGACGGTCTAAGATGGGCTTGAATGGCCTGAGTTCGCGGTACTACAACCGGACCGAAGGTGGTAGAGTTTGAGTTGGAGAAGGCTTCCGTTTTCATTTCTTGTAGACAAAACCCCAAGTGAGACGTTGGAAACCTAGGTGGGGTCCACACGAACCCCTGGAAGAAGTTTGGTCCGCCCATGCAGAGCAACGGACCGGATCTTGGGATCTTTTGGTTTGGACGGTGATTTGGAAAAGCCTGGATTGGCGACCGTTATGAAAGAAACTCAAGGGGACCCCATACGTGGGTTAAAGGAAAAGAATGGGCGGTTCAGATCTTAGATGTGGGGCCCACACACGGACGGAGTGGATGGTGCGGACGGACGCTAGCTGTTGCAGCGTCCAGCGAAGAAGACGCTCGGTCTTCTTGAATACTTGTTGACCGAGAGGATGACGTGCACGTTGTGCACGTGGGTTCCACCGTGATGTATGTGACAAATCTACTCCGCTCATTAGTTAGGCCAGGGAGTTTTAGGGTGTGACACCAAAAATGAGGCAGATCCGATGTTTAGGTGGGCCGCTTCATGCAAAAGATGGGTAAGTAAACTTACGTTAAAACTTACACTAACGTAAGTAACGATTCAACCATATATATATTTAAGGTAATTCCAAGTTTACCCTTTTCTTTGTTTTTGAGTTCAACCACCTGTAGCGGTCCCGTTTACCATCAGTTTTCGGTGAAACTTCACCAAGGCCTGTCATTTTCTGCGCTCTTTATACAGGTTAATTTTGGGCCTTGATCTCTTACAGATAACCAAGATGCACTTTTAGTGGCCCATTACACTAGGTGATCCAAAGTGACATTTATACATATCTAATAGAAAATTTAACCGGTAGTCTTGGTATATATCCTATGATCTTCGAAATGATCGGTTCGGTTTGTTATTTGGGTGGCCCAATCAGCGGATACGAATTCGATGGATGGTTATATGAAGGGCCAATTTTTTTCTAATTAGATGTTTATGTTCTTAAACACAAGTATGACTTATTGTACGGTCAGTTTCTCAAACTGATATTCCTAATATGGTCTTTGGGTGGCCTATTGGTGAGACCTATACACCGTTAGACTTTAATGACTTGTCTACTCATGAAATTTCATCAGATCATAGTTTTGACGGTAGGTTAAGCATGTCAATGTATGATAAACAAGATGAACGGATCAGAATGTTAAATTGATTTGTGTATGAGCAGCTATGGGGATCAAGGGTTTAGTTTACCATGATTGGCTTGTCCAAATTTGAAGTGTACGGTCAGATACCTTTACCTAGTGATGAATAATTAATTGAACAGTTGGTTTTGATAAATAAGTGTAATTGATTGTTCATCTTGGAAATCAACGGTTAATGGATTTATACATGTATATGCTTGAACTAACGTAGTGTACATACTCATGTACGTATCTACACGCACCCAAAATCCCGGGTCATTACATTCTACCCTCCTTAAAGGAATTTCGTCCCGAAATTCAAAAACTTCCATGATGTATAGAGATGATAGTATGCATAATTCATCATATGAACTCGGGTTCTGAAAATCTACCCCCCTAAAAGAATCTCGTCCTTGAGATTAGAGTACATATGTATCAATCTTCAATTATCATAAGCCACAAAGGGAGAATCATACAACCAACAAAATTTATTTTAGTACTCCTCAAAATATCGGATCATCCAAATATCCACACATGATTTAATATTTCATTAATAATAATTTAATTATCCACTCTTTGATCTAGGTCCCTTATGTCTCTCCATATGTTTGTTTGATGGAGGTTTTGCAAGAAAATCGGGTGGCTGGACAGGCAGTTACTTTAAAATTTATTTCTTCCAAACCATACATCCAATCGATCTAAAATTTGGAACAGATGTTACTGACTTCAAGATGTATCATCAGAAAAATTTTCAGCTCAAAATACCTAATAATTCTTAGATTTTCTCCCTGATAAAGGTAGTAATATGTTGCTGTCCAGCAGCAGATTTCATGTTTCTCAATCTACTTCTAGAATATTTAGAATTTTTTTACAATTCCGTTTGTTCTTAAATTTTACAGGGATATCAATGGGTATGTTTCTGACCTCCAAGAAAAATTTGAAAATTTTTAGACTTGTATTTTGTCATAGGTAATCATAGGTATGAATTTGGTCCATAATTTTAGTCCTACAAGTGAAAATTAAGGAAAAATTCAAAAATATCGATTTCTGGTCAATTCACTTGTTGTGATTTTGTGGGAATGTCCTTATAACCCTAAGAAAGATCACAGAGGTTTAAAATTTTTAATTTCGATTACTTATGATTTATCAAAACGCTCACTAAGGTGGGAATTCACTTCTCTTGGTACCTAGGTACATGTGTCTAAGTTCAATGGCTATCCTAAAAGTATTTGGGAGCCTATGTTTAGAGTTTCTACATTCATGAAGCTACCCTATATCCTAAAACTTTGGTGGAATTTTTCCCAAGGCACAGTTTATCTCATTCCTATTCTCTGATACCAACTGTAACGCCCCCAAAATTCGACACTCGAGTATACAACTCAAATTTCGAAATCAAGGGTGTTATGAATGAATCCTTCACAATCACAACTGAAACTTTTATCCTTTCCATTCACAAGGTACCAAATATATGGAATAAAAATAAACCAACTTTGAAAATTAACTAAAATCAACGAGTCTATGAAATTGTTCCCAACTGTCTAAACTAATGGCCGTCTAATGGACCTTAATACATCAATGCTTTCAAACCAAAAATCAAATAACTAATTCAAATAAAATCTTCTAGAGTATTTCCTCATCTGAAACTGCTCCTTCGAAGTCTTCTAAATCATCACCTGTCACTACGGTTAATCGCATAACACTGCGTCAGCTATAAAAGCCGGTGAGCATTCTCATATAGTTTAGCACATGTAATTCGACATAGAAAACCACTTAACCATTAAAGTACCAATTCTCTACAATTCCAATAGTAATTTCATCAAACCAAAAACCTCTTAAACATGCACGTGATGCATGGAATGCAAGTATGCTTCAACAATCTCAGTACGGTTATCAGTAGAACATCCAGGGCCAGTTTATAGTCGGGCCTACACTGTTTCACAACTGCAGAGTTGGTCTCTTGTACACACCAGGGAACTCACCCAACCTGCTAAAATCATCTGATATCCACCGGGTACGCTAGTATGGTATCTTGCACACACCAGGGAGCTCAACCAACCCGTCCACAATTGATGGACTATCAGAAGGGTATATTGCACACACAGGGCGCTCAACCAGGGACTGTTGCACACACTTGGGCGCTCACCCAAACAATCATCAATGGGCCTATTGCACACACCAGGGTGCTCACCCTACGGTAATAACTGGAGTTCTCAAATCGTGCTATGCATGAACCAAATCAACACTCCATAACATCTTTCCAAGATAATTCAAAAATAAGCTCACACATGTACAACCTTAATGGGTATCAAATTCATATGATTTATCAAAATCACTGTAAAACCAACCCTTTAAAATCCAACTTTCAAATAGAATGTAATATAACAAAATTTCAGCCCATCAAGGCACCAATTACAATCACGCAAATCCATAAATTCATGAAACTATATAAATTTCCAACAATTGTTTAAAACAAAACCAAAGAAAGATTTCAACTTTCACATGACGATTAACCAATCTACAATATAATATAAAATAAAATAAAAACAATTTCAAATAAAAGGAAATTTTGAATACAATGGAAAAACGATATGAGATAAACTCACAGTTTCAATCTTTCTTTCTTCTTTCCTTCTTCTTTCTTCTTCTTCTTCTTTTTCTTTCTTCTTCTTCTCTCCTTGCTGCTGGGATATTGCCCCAGAAATCTCTCTCTCTCTCTCTCTCTCTCTCTACAAAGCCTCCCTCTCTCTCTACTCGTACTCACTCTCTCTCTCTTTCTCTTTCTCTTTCTCTCTCTACCCGCTCTTCTCTCTCTCTACGTTTTTCTTCTAGGAAACGACACCTAGGGGGGTCTTATACACCACCCAAGATGAGATTGGACGGTCTAAGATGGGCTTGAATGGCCTGAGTTCGCGGTACTACAACCGGACCGAAGGTGGTAGAGTTTGAGTTGGAGAAGGCTTCCGTTTTCGTTTCTTGTAGACAAAACCCCAAGTGAGACGTTGGAAACCTAGGTGGGGTCCACACGAACCCCTGGAAGAAGTTGGTCCGCCCATGCAGAGCAACGGACCGGATCTTGGGATCTTTTGGTTTGGACGGTGATTTGGAAAAGCCTGGATTGGCGACCGTTATGAAAGAAACTCAAGGGGACCCCATACGTGGGTTAAAGGAAAAGAATGGGCGGTTCAGATCTTAGATGTGGGGCCCACACACGGACGGAGTGGATGGTGCGGACGGACGCTAGCTGTTGCAGCGTCCAGCGAAGAAGACGCTCGGTCTTCTTGAATACTTGTTGAACGAGAGGATGACGTGCACGTTGTGCACGTGGGTTCCACCGTGATGTATGTGACAAATCTACTCCGCTCATTAGTTAGGCCAGGGAGTTTTAGGGTGTGACACCAAAAATGAGGCAGATCCGATGTTTAGGTGGGCCGCTTCATGCAAAAGATGGGTAAGTAAACTTACGTTAAAACTTACACTAACGTAAGTAACGATTCAACCATATATATATTTAAGGTAATTCCAAGTTTACCCTTTTCTTTGTTTTTGAGTTCAACCACCTGTAGCGGTCCCGTTTACCATCAGTTTTCGGTGAAACTTCACCAAGGCCTGTCATTTTCTGCGCTCTTTATACAGGTTAATTTTGGGCCTTGATCTCTTACAGATAACCAAGATGCACTTTTAGTGGCCCATTACACTAGGTGATCCAAAGTGACATTTATACATATCTAATAGAAAATTTAACCGGTAGTCTTGGTATATATCCTATGATCTTCGAAATGATCGGTTCGGTTTGTTATTTGGGTGGCCCAATCAGCGGATACGAATTCGATGGATGGTTATATGAAGGGCCAATTTTTTTCTAATTAGATGTTTATGTTCTTAAACACAAGTATGACTTATTGTACGGTCAGTTTCTCAAACTGATATTCCTAATATGGTCTTTGGGTGGCCTATTGGTGAGACCTATACACCGTTAGACTTTAATGACTTGTCTACTCATGAAATTTCATCAGATCATAGTTTTGACGGTAGGTTAAGCATGTCAATGTATGATAAACAAGATGAACGGATCAGAATGTTAAATTGATTTGTTTATGAGCAGCTATGGGGATCAAGGGTTTAGTTTACCATGATTGGCTTGTCCAAATTTGAAGTGTACGGTCAGATACCTTTACCTAGTGATGAATAATTAATTGAACAGTTGGTTTTGATAAATAAGTGTAATTGATGGTTCATCTTGGAAATCAACGGTTAATGGATTTATACATGTATATGCTTGAACTAACGTAGTGTACATACTCATGTACGTATCTACACGCACCCAAAATCCCGGGTCATTACATTCAACTCCTCCACTTGTCACTGAAGGATCTCGCACTCCTTTAGACTCATCAGATAGTGAGGGCGGTTGGGCAAGCTAGCCATTAGGATAAGGTTTATATGGTGCTGAATGTCCCGCATGGGGGGGTAACCCATCGAGTAAATCTTTTGGCCATATTTTTCTAAACTTCTTTGACAACGATGTTAAATTTACGAGAGTGTTCGTGGGCTCTACGTCTTCACCCGTCACAACTGAGGCATACACCTCTCCTATTTCCTTGGATTCCTCAACAAAATCTCGAATGGTTAGGAGAGAACTCCCCACCACTTTAAAAGCTTCAAGGTGTGCTTCTGGTGCCATAAGGGCGATGATCATTTTATGACCGTCCTTAACGAAGATATAAACATTGTCGCGTCACGATCCTATTGCCATGGCCAACCAAGTAACTTGTGACAAGCTTCCATGTTGACCATGTCATAAACCACTTGATTTTTGTAATTACTACCAACAAAAAATGAGATGATACACTATTCCGTTACCTTAATCTTATTCACCTTCTTAATCCAGGTGATTAAGTATGGGGCAAGGTGTTTCTCTGTCTTCAGCCGTAATTTCTCCGCCATCACTCTCAAGATGATGCTCTCGTTGCTGCGACCGTCTATGATTTCATCACATACCTTGCCATTCATGATACACCGCATTCAAAATATATTGTACCGTTGTGGGTGTACCCCCTTCCTCGGAGTGTATAAGAGTTGCCTCATGACTAGGGACTCGTCGTGATCTTCGGCCACCTAAGTTGCTTCTTTTGTTTCCTCATCGACTGTTTGTTCTGTTTCAATGAATTTTGGATCTTTTTCCACATCTTCAACACCCCCTTTCATTATTGGCTAAGTGGTTGCGGGATGTTGAGAACACGTGTTGGAGAAGTGACTTGATCGGCTGGCCACATCGAAAACAATGATTTGACCTCGGCCAACTATAAGGGTTCGAAAATTTACTTGGACCTGTTGCCATTGTCACTACACATTGGGGTATCGTAGGGCCGTTCCTCATTTCACGATTTGTGACTATAGGAGGTTGAGGAAGCCCCCTATTGGTTCATTCCCCTTGGCCAACATAACGTTCTATGTAGGACCCACTGTGGGAGCCCGCGTTGCAGGATAGGTCCAAACATTGACTCTCTCAAGTTGAGTTTCATCCCTGACTTGGGTGGTCCACACCATGGTGTTTATGTACAATCCACCCGACTTCCACGTGTGTTATTCCATGTTAGGCCTAGGACCCAAAAAATGAGCCTCATCGGTGATAGAGGTGGATCACACAGTTAGAAATAATATATAGGTCAAAGCTTACCCCTTATATTCTTTCCCTTGGTGTGGCCCACCTAAATCACTAATGAGCTTGATTTTTGGACGCCGAGACTATTTTAGTGTGGCATCCAATAGTTGGAGTGGATTCAATATAATCATTGCAGTGGACCCTGTAAAAATCAATGGTGCATGTCTCTTTCTTAACTGTTTCCATTGTTGTGGCCCACTTGAATCCTTATCCGCTAGAGTTTTTAAATCTAGGTCTAAAATGGGATTACACATCTAATGGACAATATGGATCTCACATACATATTATAATGGACTTAGTGAAAAATCAAGGTTTGAGCTAGTGTCCCTTTTGTCCACAAGCTATTGTACACCCATATGATAACTTCGAAATTATTAAGTGCATGTGATATCCAACCCTTCCATAAAGTTGGGCTCACTACCAGGATGATCTAGTGCATTGCTCATTCCTACCTGCACGCTAACTAGGCCACACCATATACAATATCATCTAGACACTGGTAAATAGAGAAACACAAGTATGGTTCACTAAATAAGTGGCTATTATTGGTTTTTTTGTTTTAAAAAATGATGATCATGACAAGACTAACTTATTACCCGGCTTATATTTTGCACATATATGAAAGGTTGAAAGTTATCTCTAGTTGAGCCTTAACGTATATCGCAACTAATTGGACCTTAAATCTCCTCATTGCCTCTGTAGTGAGTTGCACCGAAGCCCTCCTCATGATTTTTTATAGGGTCCACCGTGATGTGTATGTAAAATCTATACTAACATTGGATGTATAATAACATTTTAGGCCCATATCTAAAATCTTATGCAATGTTGTGATTCAAGAACTGGATCACAACAATAGCAGCAGCTGGGAGAGAGACATTTACCCTTGATTTTTACATAGCCCGCTGTGATTATTATATTAAATTCACTCTATGTTGGGGCTCAAAAATCACGCTTATTGGTGACTCAAGTGGGCCACATTATGATTTGACATGTACACTGTTTCTATTTGTGTGGTCCACCTCAATTACAAATGAGGCTGATTTTTGGGCCGTATACCAAATGACGCAGCTGGTTGGATGTAAAACCGGTTGGACTTGAAAGTACCCCAATATTAAATACCTATAGTAATTTTATTAATTTGTAATATTAAAGTTGATTTAGTTAATCGAAATTAAGATAATGTGAATACGTGAATATACTGAGAGATTCCAATACGTTACAGTTACAGGCAACCGTGCTATTGTTCTCACACAGGAGTTGCCTCAGTCCAACTATCATCTGCAACATCCAGCGCATGTTATTAATTGTTATTAATGGGAGCCCATAGAGATATTCACGACAAATCTACTCCGTCCGTCTGTTTTTAAAGACTACAATAGGACAGGATTCAAAAAAATCAGGCAGATGCAAAACTCATGTGGATCATAACACACGAAACAGTGAGGATTCAATGACTCATGGTGACAAAAGTCTTGAATCAGGATGATATTTGTTTCTACCGTTTATCTCAGTGGTAATAATTCTATGAACGGTTTGGATGGCATATAAAAATCATGGTCAGCTCCAGGAAGATTTCAACTGTGGACGTTGCTGTTCTCACTGTGTTGTTGGTGTGGACAGCCTGAGTCTTTGATCTGCTTTATTTTTAGAATCCTGTCCTATGTGGTCTTTTCAAAACAGATGAGCGGAGTGGATTTGTCACGGACATCTCTGTGGACCCCACACAGCCCTGGGCCAGGTCACAGGCAATCCGTTCCCATTATTAACGGTTCAGACGTCTCACACGCGCGCCATATTGGCACGTGCGGAGGGGTGCGCCAGCACATGGCCAGACTGCTGATTGACGAGATGTAGGGAGACTCAGGGTCCACTGCTGATTGACGAGATGAAATCCTTGACGTCCATCAAGAGGGCCTGGGCCTTTTGCAGACCAAAGAACTCAAAGCCATGGCACCCTTCCTCGTCGAACTGGCCCACCACACGGACTCCACGCCCTTCCAGCATCCTGAAGAGCGCGCGTTGGCGGTCCACGAACGGGTCCCCACCGTACCCCTTCACCAAGCACGGCGGCAGCGACCCGATCCGATCGTGGTGGGCCCCAGGCGTCATCGGGTTGCAGAACTCGTGGTCCCTGTCGGCCCCACCCGGCAAGGCCAGGCGCCACAGATGGTCGTTGACATGGAGGGGCACGATCGGATCCCGGGCCATCCTCAGCTCCGACTCCGTCCTCTGGGCCCCACCGAAGAAGGCCTGGTTCACGATCGCCCCAGCGATCTTGAACGGAGGGTCCAGATCCAACGCCCGCAGGGCCACGTGGTACACGATGTTGCTGCCGGCGCTGCTGCCCATGAGGAAACAACGAGAGAAATCGGCGAGATCAGGGGCCATCCACGTGTCGCGGTGGAGATCGGAGATGGCCTGGTCTCGGACCCAACGGACGGCCTCGATCGCATCATCGTAGGCGGCGGGGAGAGGGTGCTCGGGCGCGAGTCGGTACTCGACCGAGAGGACGATGGCAGGCACGAGACTGGCCATGTGCTCGCATGCCACGTGGAAGGGGGCAGATGCAGCGCTGCAGAAGATGAAACCGCCACCGTGGAAGTAGATAATGATGGGGAGAGGGGCTGTTGGTGTAAAAAAATGGGGGCGAAATATCCGAATCCACGTGTTGTTGGAGGGATTGAGGGGTACGTCTTTGGAGAGAACTTGGTGGGGTTGCTGTGCCTCTGCTTGAGGATGAGAGAGAGGGATGGTGGGTCGAGTGAGTGAACCGTCTGGATTTAAAACGATGTTGAGGACGGCGTACGGATCGTCCGCGATTGAGCTCTTTGTAAAATCTTCCATCTCTCTCTCTATCTCTGTGTGTCTGGAAAGGAGCGTTGAATAAATGGACTGAGATAATTGTAGACGCCTACCCCTTCGTTTGGATTATTTCTAATACCTCCCTAAAACTTTGTGCTAAACTTTGGTTTTGATAAACCTGAAATTGATTGAACCGACCAGAGTTTGGGTGGGGTTGTCAAGGTCCTCAAGTTGGGGTTGGGAGGGAAAACACACCAAATTTGGGTTGGACTTGGCTCGAATGAATTCATTCGAGACGGATTAGTTAGGTTCCTACTCATATGGCTCAATGGTAGACTCACAAGAGTTTCAACAGAGAGGTCATAGGTTCAAGTTGAAAAAAAGAAAAAAAAAAGTTGGGTTAGTTGAAGCACATGTAATCTGGTCTGGCCGGGTCACTTTGGTAGAGTCACGTTGAGTATGGAGGACTTGAGGTTGGATTTGATTCAACACCTTGGGTTGAAATTTGGGTGCGTTTGGATAGCAGGTTGGGTCTTCTTGAGGGTGGGTTAGGCCCAAGTTGACTTTCAACCTAACTCCACTAGACCCACCTAAGTTACATCCCTTCTCGTTAGAGATGTAAGAGGAATCTACACTGAATGACAAAAAAAGCCTCTGTCAAAGGGGCTCTTTGCAACAGCATAGGATCCCTATATATGTGTGTGTGTGTGTGTGTGTGTGTGTGTGTGTGTGGAAAAATGGTACTATGAGGTGACTTACCAGAACTTCCCATGAGGTTGAGCTGTGTGGGCCCCACTGTGATGTGTGTTGGACATCAACACGGTGCATTTGATGGGTCCCTTTAGTCTATGAGATACCCCAAAAATCAGCCATATAGGGAACTGGGGTAGGCCAAACCATTTAAAACCATGTGAAGACATACCTAAAATATCTAAAATCACTTGGTGGGGCCACCTGAGTTTTGGATGTACCTGAAACCTGGTCTGACCCCTCGTACAAGTGGAACACACGTAATGGATGGCCTGGTTTTGTGAACCACAACGCGGTGGGCCCAATCAATGATCATGAAGGTTTTAATGAGTAGATAACCCCTCCCAACTGTTCTCTATGGTGTGGCCCACCTAAGTCATGATTGACCTGATTTTTTTAGCCTGTGGCCCAACACCTACACACACGCACCCCCACACCACCCACATGAACACACCCCATACACTTACGTCATAGTGGGAATTCATCTCCTATTGGTACTCATCCTCGACCTCATGTTGGACTCTTGGAAATAGCTGCTACCTGAGGCAAGGACAGAGACCCGAGGAGACTGGTTAAATGTGGTTATTCTCCAATTTTTACTTATTAGAACAAAGACCTTGAAATTGAAAATACTTTTCAAGCATCCTCTAAATTGAAGGCGGTTCTTCTCATGCATAATCTGTCATTGTCTCCTCATCACTGAGTGAATTGTTTCCAACATGTCCATCAGGGTCTCTTCCCTGTAAATATTGAATGCATGAAAAATCAATCAAATTCAATACGCTCAACCTAAAACATCCAACTTTATGTGGTGGGCCACCTGATGGGCGCATCCCCACCAAAAATATATTTAATGCATTGGGGAAAATTGTAAACACCTCCCCAATATTGGGAACAGGTGAATGGATTATAAAACATCAACCAAGATTTTCAGAGCTGTGTATTTGTTTTAGCGAACTCTGGCCAACTTGACAAACTAATCGACCTAATTCTTTGCCTATGGCATCAATATAGTGGTGTTGTTCCAATGCATGGATTGGATCTTGGGCCTTTCATGTGATGCTGGCACATATGTGGCATGTATGTGAGCTTTATTGCACACATGTGTACACTTAGCAAAGCTCAAATAATCAAATGGTTATTCGTAAATGCGAACTAGGCTGGATATAGATTGTGTCCGCCAAGGTGCTAGGCGCACCTGGTCCATTCAAGGCCAATGAAAAACTAATATTGATCTAATGAATGAGAAAGAAAAGAAGAAGGTGATGATAATTGCTTAATTGAAAAGGGAGGTAATAATACACTATAGATGCCTGGTGTTGTTGCTGAAAATTAGACAACAAACGAGATAATTTAAATTCCACCTTGGATTGATAGATACTGTTGATTCATTTCAAGCGTGCAAACTGGATCTGGACTTGATGTCCTGCAGAGTACGAAGAAGAGCTAAAGGGGGTGGTCGGGATCCGGCTGTTAGCCTTCCAATGCTTAAGTCATATGGGTTTGAAGTCTATAAGATGACTTTCTGTAGCCTCTGTTTTACTCATTCAAAAAATTATCTTTGCTCTCGTCTTTCTGAAAATTGCAATCAATGTTCTTTTTCAGGTTAAACCTACAAAGGGCGGCCTGAGTACAAAATGCAACCTTGTGACCAGGCAACAATCATTTTTTTCTTAGAGGTTGGCTGTCCATTGATCTTGTTGCACTAAAAAAATCATCTAAGGGAGGATAATAACAACTTCAAGTCGAATGATCATTGATTATGCTTTGACTATACGATAAGTTCTTTCATTTTAAATTCTTATAAACTCCTCTCTTATTTGTTTTCAAACAGATTTATTCACATTCTATTTTTTGTTTTAGTACTATTTATCTATATTCTTACTACCCAGAACCAGCAAGACTGTAGATTCTCCATTGTCAAGAACTTTTAAGATTTGAAATCTCACCTGCACTCACTATAGCTGGAGCCAGCAGAAGAGGTATTATAGGTATGAGCTTTGCTATGCGCACATGCATTTGTAATAATAAAAGCTCGTGAACAAGCCACGCATGCGCTAACACGGCACACAGGTGCGAGCAATCCATCCAACTGGTGTGGTCCACTTGAGCGTTGGATCTGCCTCATTTTTGGGCTCATATCTTAAAATGATCTGAGAAAAGGGATGGATGGCTTGGATAAACAGATACATCATGATGCCCCCCAAGATACGGACAGAGACAGGCGGGGTAGGACACAATCCATGTCGAGAATAATGCCGGTCCATTTAACATATGGACCTCGATATTGGAAATAGGTGGGACGGATTTCAGAACTTCTACAAAGTTATTGAAGGCCATACTATTTTTGGCAAACTGTGGCCCACTTAACTAATTGATCAAACTGATTCTTGGCCTTATATATTAAATGTATTTAATAGTTTACAATACATATTTTTAAATATTTTAATTTCTGTGAGATTTTCTAAGAAAAACCTTAATATTTAAAAATCTTCCCATTAATTTTCTGGCCAAGAAACTGTCGAGAATGAGATTTGTCAGTCCTTTTTCCAAGGTGGTAATGTTTACGAAAGTAAAGGTAACTAAGAAAACGCGGATTAACTACTGACGGCCTCAGTAGCTATCTCGCTACTGAAGTGAGGTCACCAATTAATTAGCTCTGTGAGCCTCACCATAATGTATGTGTTGTATGCACACCGTACATCCATTTGGAGACTTGTATGTCATCTTTTCTTTTCTTTATGGTTGAATACAAGTAGGTGTGTAAACTGGCTAAGAAAATGGTTTGGTGGGTGATTATTGACTTGTACACTATTTTCAATTATGTGGTCCATGAGACTGATTTTTTTGTCCATGCGCATAACATGATGTTCACGAAAGATTTCACATAAACACCATGGTGGGACCCACCCAAGCCCGCAACCCCTTCTCTCCTTCCCATTTATTAACAACAATAGCCTTGGAAGTCCATCCGGTTGGAATTAGGGCTGTCAATTGGTAGAGCTCGCCTGACGGGCTTTCTGAAGCAGCCCTGGCTTGGACTTAGCTGTTCAAAAACTTGTCAGCCCGCCCCAGCCCGTTAACACTTTAAAATTTAAGCCACCCTATTTACTAAATGGAAATCTCTGTTTCTTCTTATTATTATTTTCTTTTTTGGTCTCTCTCTCTCTCTCTCTCTCTCTCTCTCTCTCTCTCTCTCCTTATCTGTGAAAATGGAAATCTCTATTTTTTATTTTATTTTTGGTGGGAAAATGCAGTAGGAAGTGCCTTCACGAAGGCTCTCTCACAACAGTGGGCTATTGAACAGCGACCAGAAGTACAAGTCTGTCTGACAGCCCTCTTGTCTCTCCCTCTGAGATCGATGACTCTCTCTCTCTCTCTCTCTCTCTCTCTCTCACGGGTGGGCCTTTCAGCCATTCATTGACGGTGGGAAATTTGTGTTGATGAGATTTCAACAGGGCTATCTTCCAGTGGAGTCGTGGGCCATGGAGGCCATGTCATTGTGTTCGTTGATCTTGGCAGCGGGCCATGTAGTTGTTACGTACAATATCAAATGTTGCGAACGACGGAAGCTAGCTGCTTGTTTACAAAATCGATCGGGAAGCAGTAAGATATTACTTACCCATCGGGAAGCAGTAAGATATTACTTACCCATTTCCTCTCTCTCTCTCTCTCTCTCTCTCACTCACTCACTCACTCAGAATGGATGGGTTCGGGCTCGGGCTCGAGCCAATGCAAATGTTTATTAAGCTGGGCTTGGGCTGGCTTATTTTGGCACATCACAGAGTCTGCGCTGGGTTTGGGCATGTATTAAAGAAGATGGGTCGAGCTTGGACAGAGCTTGACTTGGCCCTAACTTGGCTCGTTGACACCCAAGTTGGAATGGGACCGGGATTAGCCGATTAGGTAAAGCAGGGGTAACGCAGATTACGTGAGGCAGAGGCAGCAGCAGCGTAAGTGAGGGCCCTGACTGTGGGGCCACCTTGATGTATGTGTTGTATATCCATGTCGGCCATCATTTTTCCAGCGCATTTCAAGGCACGATCCAAAAAAATGAGGTAGATATAGATCTCAGGTGACCCACACAGTAGGGATTGAACTCCCACCATTAAAACCTCTTACGGGCCACAAAAGTTTTGAATCGAGCTGCTATTTCTGTTTGCCCTTCATCCGGGTTTGTGTGACCTTGTCAACAGGTTGGATGCCAAATAAACATTACAGTAGGCCTTAGAAAGTTTTTAATGGTGGGCTTCAATCACTACTATTTTCATCTGGTGTGGTTCACTTGAGGTTTGGTTCTGGGCAGGGAGGGACGTGATGAGGTACCTTGAATCGACAAGGGCTTCCTCAAATCCACGAGGGAAATCTCAAATCCATAAGACAGAGAAAATGTCAAGAGTCGAAAATTTGTATTGATAATATGAAAGCTTCCCTAAAAACAAATTAAAGAGTGTTAAAATAATGAAAGAAAACTTTAAAATATAATTAGCAAGAGCCCTAACAAAGAGAGGAAAAAAAAAAAAAAAAAACTAGGCCTGACAACGGGTCGCGTTGAACTGTGCTTGTGTTGTGTTGTATTCATGTTATGTCAAAAATGCCCTCACCCAAACCCAACCTGTTAACTAACGGGTCAAAATCTAGAAACCCAAACCCATTCATTAATTTAATGGACAACCAACAACCCGACCCGTTAAATAAACAGGCCGTGCTTTCGTGGGCAGAGATATGGGAAATGGGCTCGATTCGACAGAGATTTTGGAATGTGGCCATGTGGGGCCGTTGGCGGAAAGATGGAGAAAACTCCTGAGTGTGTGTGTGTGGGGAGAGAGAGAGAGAGAGAGAGAGAGAGAGAGAGAGAGTCTTATAGGTTGTCTTTGCTTCTTAGGGATTTCTTACCACACTAAAAATAATTATCAAAATACCCTCACTAATGGGTTAAACGGGTTTCACAGATAAAACATTGACCCAATCTGTTATCTTAACGGGTCTTGATGGGCCAACCCGTTAGTGACACGACACAATAAGGTCAAACCCGAATACTAATTTTTCGTGCGGGTTTCATGCAGGTTGGCGGGTTATGTGGAATTTTGCCAGGCCTAAAAAAACGCACAAGTTCACGCAAATCTGCGTCAGTCCTCGATCATGGTTGGTCGACCGACCCGAGAGTTTGGGCAATCGGTCGATTGACCGATGGAGCTAGTCGACCACCGGCAGACTCCAAAATTGTCCATAGACTAAGCCTGTGATCTAGGAGAATGTCGGGCGACCGACGAGGGCTCGATCGGTAGAATGAAAATGTCCAAAACTGTCTAGCAAGCTTCCAAATTGTCTGGCGTAATTTCGGGCGACTGACGAAAATTGGTCAGTCGACCGAAGTATGCTAATGTCTACTGTCTTCTCTAAGGTTCCTTTCTCTGATCCATCCAAGCCATGAACATGTCCGCAACCTGTTCTACATCAGTCCCCTCTACTTCAAAAGAACTTGTTCTCGAGTTATCTTTAGGCTTTGATTTGTGATACTCGAACAGGTCTGCAATGTTGAACGTATGCGAGATCTCCATATCTTTCGAAAGATCAACGGCATAGGCATTGCCATTAATCTTATAAAGGATCAGTACTGGTCCAATCTTCTTGTTTCTCGGTTTGTTGTACATCCCGGTTGGAAATCACCCTTTGCGTAAATGAACCATCATGTTGTCACCCACTTCAAACGTCTTTAACTGTTAATGTTTTTCAGCTCGCTCCTTGTATTCGTCATTTGAAACTTGTAACTTGGCTCAAACATCTAGATGAATGTCCATGATCCGGTCAGCCATATGCTCAGCAGCAACACTCGTGCCCGGTAGCTTAAGCAATGGAACCAAATCAAGTGTATGCCTAGGCACTCATCCATACATGATCTTAAATGGTGATTTTCATATGGAACGGTTTGGCATATTATTAAATGCAAACTATGCTTGAGCCAACGCCAAGTCCCACTACTTCGGTTTATCGCTAGAGATGAATCGAATGAGGTTCCCCAATGTACGATTTAGAGCTTTGGTTTGCCCATTTGTATGTGGGTGGTAGACACTGCTGAATCGAAGCCATGTATCGAACCACTTCCACAAAGTTCTCCAAAATGGTTGACGAACTTCCTGTCACGATCGGAAGTAATGGATTTGGTGACCCCATGTAACCGCACGACCTCTCGAAAAAATAGATTTGCAATGTGCATCGCGTCGAGGGTCTTCTTGCATGGGATGAAGTATGACATCTTGAAAAATCGGTCCACTACCACGAATACGAAATCCATGCCTCGCTGAGTTCGCGGCAAACAAAGAACGAAGTCCATCGATAGGTGTTCACAAGGGCCATCAGGTATGGGCAACGGAGTGTAGAGACCCGTATTATGAGACCGTCCCATGGAAGACTGGCATGTATGACATCGCTGCACTTCTCTTTTCATGCCTCGTATCAACTGCAGCCATTAATATCGTTCCTCCACAAGAGCTCTAGTCTTGTCTCGCTTTAGATAGCCACTGAGGCCACCTCCATGTAGCTCTTTGATGATATGTTCCCTCAAGGAACTCCGCGAAATGCACAATTGATTCTCCTTGAATAGGAAGTCATCGTGAATGTGGAGGTCATTGGGATGACTCTCCTAACATCTCATCCATGCCTCCTTGAAGTCCTCGTCTTCAACATACAAATCTTTGAGGCTGTCAAACCCAACAACCTCATTACTCATAATGACCAGTAATGTTGCACAATGACTCAATGCATCAACCACTCTATTCTGCTGCCCTACTTTGTGTTTCAGAACGAACGTGAACTCCTACAGAAAAGAGATCCATCTAGCATGCACATGGTTCATGTTACTTTAACTATTTATAAATTTCAAGGCTTAATGATCAGTATAGAGAACAAACTCTTTCTTAATTAGATAATGTTGTTAGTGTCGTAGCACCTTAACCACTGCGTATAGTTATAGCTCATATGTCGACCACTTTTTGCATGTGTTATTGAGCTTCTATTTATAGAAGGCTACCGACCTGCCTTCTGAGACAAAACTCTTCTAATCTCAACATAAGAGGTGTTGTACTCATGAATTTTGAACAACTTGTCAAAACTAGGAAGCACCAAAATTGGGGTCGTGGACAATTTGTATTTAATTTTGGCAAAGCGTCTGTCAACTTCTTCAGTCCACTAGAATGACCCCTTCTTCATACAGTCTATGATCAACGCTATAATAGTGTTGAAATTCCACACGAACTAGCGATAGAATGTCACTAACCCATGAAATTGTAGAATGTTGCTAACCCATGAAAACTCTGCACCTCATGGATGTTCGTTAAAACCGGTCATTCCTTGATGGCTTACACTTTATCTTCATCCACCCAAATGCCCATGGATGTCACTACAAAGCCTAAGAACAATAGGCTTTCAGTCAAGAAGTTGAACTTCTTCAAGTTGAGGTACAACTTGTTCTCTGCCAGGACCTGTAAAACCTTCCTGAGATGTTCCACATGGTTTGTTTTCATTTTGACTGTAAATCAATATATCGTCGAAATAAACCACGACAAACTGCCCTATAAACGGCTTTAAAACCTGGTTCTTTAATCGCATGAAAGTACTTAGCGTGTTCAAAAGACTGAAGAGCATGACCCAACCATTCATACAAACCATCCTTGGTCTTGAAAGCAGTTTTTTCACTCGTCGCCCAGCCGTATTCAAATCTGATGATAGTCACGCTTCACAACTCCAACTTGGAAAATAACTTGGCTCCCTTAAGCATGTCCAGCATGTCATCCAGCCGAGGTATGGAAAATTTGTATTTTATGTTGATTTTATTAATCACTCAGTTGTCAACACAAATGCGCCAACTCCCATCCTTCTTAGGAGTTAACAATGCCGGAACGATGTATGGACTCTTGCTCTCTCACACCAGACCCTTACGAATCAACTCCTCCACTTGTCCTTGAAGGATTTCGCACTCATTCGGACTCATCCGATAATGAGGGCAGTTGGGCAAGCTAGCCCCTAGGACAAGGTATATATTGTGCTAAATGTCCCGCATGGGGGGCACCCATCGGGTAAATCTTCGGGCCATATTTTCCTAAACTTGTCCGACAATGGTTTTAAATTTGTGGGAATGTTCGTGGGCTCTACATCTTTGCCCTTTACAACTAAGGCATACATCTCTCCCATTTCCTTGGATTCCTCAACAAAATCCTGAATGGTTAGGAGAGAACTCCCCTCCACTTTAAAAGCTTCGGGGTGTGCTTCCGATGCCATAGGGACGAGGATCATTTTACGACCATCTTTGACGAAGATATAGACATTGTTTCGTCCTCAGTGGGTCGCATCACGGTCCGATTGTCATGGCCAACCAAGTAACATGTGACAAGCTTTCATGTTGACCACGTTACAAACCACTTAATTCTTGTAATTTCTACCAATAGAAAATGAGACGATGCACTGTTTCATTACCTTAGTATCATTCACTTTCTTGATCTAGCCAATCAAGTATAGAGCAAGGTGCTTCTCTGTCTTCAGCCGTAATTTCTCCACTATCACTCTCGAGACGATGTTTTCGTTGCTATCACCATCTATGATTACATTACAAACCTTGCCGTTTACGGTACACCGCATACAGAATATGTTGTGCCGCTATGGGTGTATCTCCTTCCTTGGAGTGTGTAAGAGTCGCCTCATGACTAAGGCCTCGCCGTGATCTTCGGCCACCCAAGTTCCTTCTTCTACTTCCTGGTCGGCCATTTGTTCCGTTTTAACGAATTTCGGATCCTCTTCCACATCTTCAGCGCCCCCATCATTGATGGCTAAGTGGCTGCGGGGCATTGAAGACATGTGTTGGAGAAGTAACCCGACTGGCCACATCGAAAATAATGGTCTAGCCTTGGCCAACCATAAGGGTTCGAGATTTTGCTTAGACCTGCCCCCATTGTCACTATGGAGTCTTGAATGGTCGCTTCCCGTTTCACGGTTTGCGACCATAGGAGGTTGAGGACACCCCTATTGGTTCCTTCCCCTTGGGCAGCATAGTGTTCTGTGTAGGACCCATCGTGAGAGACCGCGTCGCAGGATAGGTCTGAACATTGGCTCTCTCAAGTTGAGTTTTAGCCTTGACTTGGGTGGACCACACCGTGGTGTTTATGTACAATCAACCTAATTGCCATGTGTGTTACTCCATGCTAAGACTGGGACTCAAAAAATGAGCCTCATCGGTGATAGAGGTGGATCACATAGTTAGAAATAATGTATAGGTCAAAGCTTACACTTTAAACTGTTTCCCATGGTGCGGCCCACTAAATCACTAATGAGCCTAATTTTTGGGCGCCAAGACTCTATTTCAGTGTGGCATCCAATCAATAGTTGGAGTGGATTCAATACAATCATTGCAGTGGACCCTGTAAAAATTAATGGTGAATGTCTTTTTCCTAATTGTTTCCATTGTTGTGGCCCACTTAAATCCCTAGTCAGCCTGACTTTTTAAATCTGGGTCTAAAATGTGATTACATATCTAAGCGACAGTATGGACCTTACATACACATTATAATGGACTCCCTGAAAAATCAAGGTTTGCACAACTGTTCCTTTTGGCCACAAGCTATAGTAATCCCATATGATAACTTCAAAATTATTAAGTGCATGTGATATCCAACTCTTCCATAAAGTTGGGCCCACTAGCAGGATGATCTAGTGCATTGTTCATTCCTACCTGCCCGTTAACTAGGCCACACCATATAAAGTATCATCTCGACCTTGGTAAATAGTGAAACACAAGTATATATGGTTCATTAAATAAGTGGCTACCCTTGATTTTTACAGGGCCCACCGTGATTATTATATTAAATTTACTTTATATTGGGGCCAAAAAATCATTCTCATTGGTGACTCAAGTGGGCCACATTAAGCTTGACCTGCACACTGCTTCTATTTGTGTGGTCCACCTCATTAAAAAATGAGGCTGATTTTTGGGCCGTAGACCCAATGAGGCAGCCGGTTGGACGTATAACTGGTTGGACTTGAAAGTGCCTCAATATTAAATAACTATACTAATTTTGTTAATTTGTAATATTAAAGTTGATTTAGTTAATCGAAATTAACGTGAATTTAAGAATATATTGAAAGATTCCAATGCATTACAATTACCAGCGCTTGTTATTAACGGTAGATATCGGGCCCATAGAGATGTTCGTGACAAATCTACTCCGTCCATCTGTTTTGAAAGACTACAATAGGACAGGATTCTAAAAATCAGGCAGATCCAAAACTCATGTGGGCCATACCACATGAAACAGTGAGGATTGAACGCCTCATGGTGACAGAAGTCTTGAATCAGGATGATATTTGTTTCTACTGTTTATCTCAGTGGTAATAATTCAATGAACGGTTTGGATGGCATAAAACCGCCATTGGTCAGCTCCATGAAGGTTTAAACGGTGGACGTTGATATTCCTACTGTTTTGTTGGTGTGGCCAACCTGAGTTTTTGATCTGCTTTATTTTTAGAATCCTGTCCTATGCGGTCTTTTTCAAAACAGATGAACGGTGTGGATTTTGTCAAGGACATCTCTGTAGACCCCACACAGCCCTGGGCCGGGTCACAGGCAATCCGCAGACGTCTCACACGCGCGCCTTATTGGCACGTACGGAGGGGTGCGCCTACACATGGCTAACCAGACTTCAAGCTGTGATGGTCTGTTGGATGTTGGGAGACTCAGGGTCCACTGCTGATTGACGAGATGAAATCCTTGACGTCCATCAAGAGGGCCTGGGCCTTATGCGGATCCAACAACTCAGCGCCATGGCACCCTTCATCATCGAACTGGCCCACCACGTGGACCCCAAGCCCTTCTAGCATCCTGAAGAATGCGCGCTGGCGGTCCACGAGCGGGTCCCCACCGTTCCCCTTCACCAAGCACGGCGGCAGCGACCTGATCCGATCGTGGTGGGCCCCCGGCGTCATCGGGTTGCAGAACTCGTGGTCCCTGTCGGCCCCACCCGGCAAGGCCAGGCGCCACATCAGGTCGTTGACATGGAGGGGCAGGATCGGAGCCCGAGCCATCCTCAGCTCCGACTCCGTCCTCTGGACCCCACCGAAGAATGGCTGGTTCATGATCGCCCCAGCGATCTTGAACGGAGGGTCCAGATCCAACGCCCGCAGGGCCGCGTGGTACACGATGTTGCTGCCGGCGCTGCTGCCCATGAGGAAACAACGAGAGAAATCGGCGAGATCAGGGGCCATCCACGTGTCGCGGTGGAGATCGGAGATCGCCTGGTCTCGGACCCAACGGACGGCCTCGATCCCATCATCGTAGGCGGCGGGGAGAGGGTGCTCGGGCGCAAGTCGGTACTCGACCGAGAGGACGATGGCAGGCACAAGACTGGCCATGTGCTCGCATGCGACGTGGTATGGGACATTTGCAGCGCTGCAGTAGATGAAACCGCCACCGTGGAAGTAGATGATGATGGGGAGAGGGGCTGTTGGTGTCAAAGAATGGGGGTGA
Source organism: Liriodendron chinense (assembly GCA_003013855.2). Lineage (NCBI taxonomy): Eukaryota > Viridiplantae > Streptophyta > Magnoliopsida > Magnoliales > Magnoliaceae > Liriodendron > Liriodendron chinense. The sequence continues at coordinate 109,569 of PVNU02002795.1, read as the reverse complement.
AATATCCGAATCCAGGTGTTGTTGGAGGGATTAAGGGGTACGTCTTTGGAGAGAACGTTGTGGGGTTGCTGAGGCTCCGCTTGTGGAGGAGAGAGAGGGATGGTGGGGCGGGTGAGTGAACCGTCTGGATTTAAGACCATGTTGAGGAAGACGTACGGATCGTCTGCGATTGAACTCTCAGTAAGATCTCCCATCTCTCTCTCTCTCTCTCTCTCTGGGAAGGACCGTTGAATAACTAGTTTGAGATACTTGTATGCACCCCCCCTTTCTTTTGGATTATTGCAAATACCTCCCTAAGGCTAAAACCTCCACTTTGGTTTGGATAAACCTGAAATTGATTGCGAGTTTGGGTCGGGTTGTCAAGTTAGGTTTGTGATGGAAAGCACACCCTTGGGTTTGGGGCCTTGCCTCGTTGGTAGACTCTGTAGAGTTTTAACAAAGGGTCTCAATCTCGAAACCCATCAATAATGAAATATCCACCCTCAAGTACCCGTTGTGGTGTATGGGTGTGAGTGTATGTAAAGTAAAATAAAATAAAATAAAAAAAAGAAAGAATAATAAAAAAGAGAAAAGAGTTTGGTCAGTTAAAGTTGGGAATATTCACTTATAACCTGGTTTGGTTGGGTTAGTCCAGTGGGGTGGTGTCACGTTGAGTATGGAGAACTTCTGGTTGGATTTGGATTCAACACCATAGGTTGAAATTTGGGCCTGTTTGGATAGCAGGTTGGGTCCTCTTGAGGTCAGGTTAAGCTCGACTTGGTTCTCAACCTAACTCAACTAGACCCACCCGAGTTACATCCCTTCTCCTTGGAGATTGGAGGAATCTATACTAAATGACAAAAATATCTTTGTCTAAGGAGCTCTTTTGCCACTGCATGGGACAACTCTTTTACACACACGTGCCCGTACATACACCCCACACACTCACACCATAGGGGGGTTTTACCACCTATGGGCACTCAAACCCCAGGCCTCCTATTGAAACTCCTGAAAGTAGTGAGGCATGGATAAAGACCCACTCTTACATTAACCTGAGAGGAGAGTAGTTAAAGGTGGGTGTTAGAACGCAGAGACCTTAAAATTGAAAATACTTTTCAAGCAACCTCTTCCTTGAAGGCAAGTCTTCTTTTGCATAATTAGTATCTCCTCATCACTGAGTGAAATTGTTTCCAACATGTCCATCAGGGCCTCTCCATAGTAAATATTGAATGCACCAAAAATCAAGCAGATCCAATACATTCAACCAAAAACATCCAAATTTATGTGATGGGCCACCTGATGGGTCCATCCCACCAAAAATATATTTAATGCATTGGGCTAATTGTAAACACTTCCCCAATATTGGAAACAGGTGGATGGGTTATAAAACATGCATCAACCAAGATTTTCAAAGCAGTGCATTTGTTTTTGCAAACTGTGGCCAACTTGACCAACTAATCAACCTAATGCTTGGGCTAGGGCATCAATATAGTGGTGTTGTTCTAATGCATAGATTGGATCTCAGGCCTTTCATGCAATGTTAGCACATATGTGAGCTTTATTGCACATATGTATGCACTTAGCAAAGCTCAAATAATCAAATGGGCCGTCTATTCTTAAATGTGATAAAGGACGGATGTGGATTGTGTCCACCAGGGTGCTAGGCACATCCTATTCAAGGCCAATGAAAAACTGATGCCAATCCAATAAATAAGAAAGGATAAAAAAGAAGAAGATAATTGCTTAATTGAAAATGGAGGTGATAATACACTATAGATGCCGTGGATAATCACTCACCCCGATGCAAGAGAAGACTCACTCACTCTAAAATATAATCTCAACATCTCATTTAAAAAAAAAAAAAAAAAAAAAGTAAAAATACACCCTTCTCTTTTCTCCTCTCACTAGACTAATATTTATAGAAATTGAGGATTATCATTGGAAAAAGATTGAGAGATAGAGAGCCATTAGGGGAGGAGAGCTTTGAATAAATGGGGTGGGGCCCAAGGTAACCATTGGGCCCGCTCCCAATGCTACTGCCAATCCCATACTTGACACGCACGCATGGCATTTTTTTATTGGTGGTGGATTGGGTGTGTCCAGTGCTCTCGGCCAGACGCAATCCACATCTTTCCAAGACTGACTTCTAGTTATTACCAAGGAATTAGGTGATTCACCCAAGAATGAAACCTGAACAAGTCAGCAAAACCAAATCGAATAGCAATATACTAATAATAATAATAATAATAATAATAATAATAACCAAATTTTGATCAAATGGTTAGCCTTTTATTTGATGCAAATTTAGTGTTTCATGTCTCATTTTCTATTTCTTTGAATAAGACGTATGTCCTTGCCGGCTGATTTAGGCAGTGAAGTTGGTGTCTAAGGAACATCTGTGAAAAGAAAAGTAGTTTACACACTTGTGCTAAGGATGTTCAGAAAGCAAGTTGAGACTGAGGATTCTTCAGGTTAGGCGAATTGACTTGCAAGTAAAGGTGAGTATCCGTTTCTTCATGCATTATACTTGTAAATCACTCTTTCTATGTTAAGGCTACTGGGTTCTTATTTTCTTTTTCTTTCTTTTTTTTCTTTTTGAACTTGAAATCTCACTAATGAGGTGGTGCTGAAATCTTAGTAGCACAAAGCTTGATGTGAAGTAGGAGCCGACACAGGTGTAGCTGTGGGAAGACTGTTTAGAAATGTTAGAAAGTGCTAATGGCAAGAAGGAGCAGTAGAGGTATGATGAGTTTTTCCAAGTGCACATGCATGAGTAATATGTGTATGCCACACCTGTACTAGCATGACACATAGGTGCAATTGCAATGCATCCATCAGCTAGGTCCAACCATATACATGTTTTCCCAAGAGCTATCCTGGTCCACTCGGCATATGGGCCCCAATATTGGAAACAAGTGGATGGAATTACAACGCTTCAGTCAAGTTTTTCATAGCTGTACATTTGTTTTCCAAACTGTGGCCTACTTAACCAGTTCGACCCCGTGACTCTTGAGCTTATATATATTGAAATTTTTTTAAGAATTTAAAATACGTATTTGTAAATTTTTTATTTTGGGCGAGATTTTCCTGATATTATTTATATATATTAAAATTTATTTAACAATTTAGAGTACATATTTCTAAATATTTTATTTTGGGCGAGATTTTCCTGATATTATATATATATATTAAAATTTATTTAACAATTTACAATACATATTTTTAAATATTTTATTTTTGGCGAGATTTTCCTGATAATATCCTTAAGAAAACCTCCAGATTTGAAAATCTTCTGAAGAAAGAAATTGATGAGAATGAGATTTGTCAATATGTCCATAATCCAAGGTGGTAAAGTTCACAAAAGTAAGACAATCAGGAATCACTCACACAAGTCTGTACCATTTTAATTAATGAGCCAAAGAATGTTATCTTTTCTTTTCTTTTCTATTTTCTTTTGAATACTCACATGGCCATCAAGCATTTAAGCAAACACCAGAATAATAATATAGTCTATTGAATAAAAATGTGTACCAATGGCTTCAAAAGGACGTTATTTCACATTCAATTAATAAATACATTAAAGAAATACCATACATCTCCACGTGATTGACTACTACAAAATACGACAACGTGGTTTTATGTCGTATGGGTGGTGATCGTCGTGGTTGTCTTCATCCTAGCCTTGTCCCACTTATTTGAACGGCTGTCCAGCATCATCATTATCTGATTAAATGCAGAAAATGTTAACACATCTAAGTATGGAAAAAAGGCAAATAGGTTGGTCTTTTAGTCTTGGTGAGGCTAGCCTGATGAGTGGATTAGATGGCACATACACATCAAGGTGGACCCAGACCTAACATTCCATCTAGAAGTTTCTAGATTGGGCATCCCATCCCAATGTCCTTCATTAGTTCCTTTGGTGTGACCCACCTAAGTTAATACTCTAGCAAGATTTTGGCATTTATGCGTAATTACGGAGGGCTCATCTAATGGACCAGTTGGATGGTACCCATTCATCAAGCAGATGGAACACATATGCTGGGAATGTAGATTGTGTATTAAATCGCCACACTCTGTGGGCCCACTATGGTGTATGTGTTTTATCCACACTGTATATTCAATTTTTCTTTACCTTAGGTTAGAGCAGAAGCCCAAAATTCAAGAATATACAAAGCTCAAGTGGACCGCACCAAAAGAAATAATGGTAGTTAAACGCTGGCCATTGAAAGCTTCTAGGAGGCCTGAAAAGTTTTGGATGAAGCTGATATTTGTACTCCCTTCATTCATGTCTATGTGACCTTATGAACAAGTTGGATGACAAATAAACATCTTTGTAGGCCCCAAGAAGGTTTCATCAGTACATACTGTCCTCATTATTTTGTGGTGTGGCCCACTTAAGTTTGAATTTTGAGATCGTACCTTTAATGAGTAAGGGAAAAAAATATGGAAAGAATGGATAATGACAAATACACCGCTACTGTGTGCTCCATAGAGTTTCCTCGCTGAAAATTCTTCATCATCCATCTACATGGAACGGGGATTCTACAGCGTGATGAGGAAACTCTGCGAGGACTATTGTGATATATGTGTTTTATCCACTTGTGTCTGTCTCGCCTGCTAGCTCAGTTAGAAGATGCCTAAACATTTCAACAGTAGGTCTTAGGTTCAAAATGCTAAGGAGACACACTAACTTTACTCGTTGGTGGTGGGTGCATTGCGCAGCGTTGCATGACTAACAAAAAAAAAAAAAAAAATTGTTCATTATTCCCATAGCATGGACAATAACACATGCATTATGATGGGCCCCACAAAATTTACCCAACATGCCATAGCAGGGAGAGTTACTGCATAATCCCAGTCCGCCTGCAAGATCTGGCTTTCTGTTAGGTGGCCACGTCAGCCAGCCCAAACATATGATGGTACCATTTTTATTTATTTATTTATTTCACTAGGGTACTTGTTCACGTGAGTGTTCAATTAGATGGCAGCATCAACCGGCCCAAACATATGATGCGACCGTTTTTTCTTTTAACTAGTGTCTTTCACACGTGTGAGATACTCGCGTGTGCATGAGCGTGGACATGCAGGCCTCTCTACACGCAAGCAGCGAACCCAGATGCAATGTTCGAGGTTCACACAGCATAGTTTGGGGACTTCTTAGCCCTAGGATAAGTTGGGACCCCCATAGACATGATCTGTAGCAGAAATAAGGCTGGTCTACCCACTATTTATTTGCTTTCCCCTCCCTTTTCTATCCTTCACCCGGGTTATGGGTATTTCCTCTATTTTGTTCTTTTAGTTATTTCTCCTTCTTTGATATGTAAGGGCTTCGCCCTTCTTTTGTATCTTTTTTAAGGATTTGCCTTGAGTTAATAATAACAGAGTTTACCAGCTTGCTTTTTTTTATTATTATTATTATTATTACAAATTACTACCTCTTTAATTCAGTATTTACATCCTGCGACATTTTTCAAAAATGTTTTTAATAAATTACTCCATTAATTAATTTAAGTAATTATCATTTGACTACCTTTATTTTTAAGGTAAGCCTGGGCTTGTTTAAATGAAATCCACTCCGACCACCACATGTGTCATCCCGTGTTAGGCCCAAGGCCAAAAAATTAGCTACATCCATGATTCAAATAGACCACACAATTAAAAAAAATAAAATGTACTAGGCAACGCTCACCCTCCACACTGTCTGATTTTTTGTCCCAGGACTATTGTAAGATTACACATCTAACAGATCGAAGCTCACCCCATAAAAAATCAAGGCCTCTTCATAGAATGTGTTAAGTCCAACTAATTGAATCATTAATTATGGTCCACCTAGTGGATAACTTCAAACCTATTAATAGAATACAAGATCCCACCCTTTCAATAGGTTGGCCCCACAATAAGGATCACCTATTGAAAAATCAGCCCCATCTAATAATTTGGTGGGCCAAACTTTAGAAAACAAAATCTACCATTGATAAATAACAAAATACACGTGAGGCCAGGAAAGATAAGACTCATTTTTATGGGGTGATTTGAACGTATTGGACAAACTAGATGTTGCAATCATATGAAAGGTTGAAAGGTATCTTTTATATGGATCCTAATTTATGGTCCAACTGTTGTACTAGAGACTTCTTTTTTATCAGCTGCAGTTCAAAGATCTCCTACCATTGATTAAGCCTGTTAAAATTCCACACAACCCGTTAACCCGCACGAAAAAAAACAGTGTTCGAGTCCACCCTTATCATGTCGAGTCACTAATGGGTTGACTCATTAAGACCCGTTCAGATAACGGGCCATTTCATTGTTTCACCCGCGAAACCCGTGTAACCAGTTATGAACTTAGGGCATTTTGATAATTATATTTAATGTGGGAAAACCCTAAGGCCTTAGCTAACACCTTCTCTCAACTCTCACTATCTCTCAATCCCCCTCTCTCTCTCTCTCCCTCACGCCTTACCCTCAATCCTTCTGTCTCTCACGCCTCTCTCTCTCTCTCTCTCTCTCTCTCTCTTAGGGAGATTTCTCCATGGCCACACCCTAAACCCTTCTCTAATCTCCATCTCTCTACCCATGGCTAACGTTGCGACGATTGCAAGACTCTCTCATGAAGATTTCTTCGTGGTTACACCCCAAACCCTTCTCTATCTCCCTACCCAATGTCAAATGGGTTCATTTTGTGACGGGTTTATAGGGTAGCCTGTACCCAACTCGAAACGGCCCATTTATTTAACGGGTTAAATGGGTTGGGTTGCAGGTAACACGTAAAATTAAAGAATGAGTTTGGATTTCTAGATTTCAACCTGTTAGTTAACAGGCCGGGTTTAGGTGAGCAAATTTTTGACACGACACGAACACAGCTCAACACGACCTATTGCCAGGCCTATCATTGATTTTTTTTTAAGGGTGATCCGGATTCTCTGTTTGAACCAAACAGAGAAACCCTGCTCTTGCCGACCTGATTGGTCCACATCAGCTTGACGTTGTCCAATCAAGGAGGCACAAGATCATTTTAAGGTATTTACTTTAATGCATATGTGAAATCACTCTGACTGTAATAAGATGTGTAACTCCATGTGAGTAAGAGTATAAAAAAAAATTGGGTTGCTTGTGATTTCAGGTGGGCCACACCAAAGAACAATTGGAATAGAGATGTCTACTCTTGATATTTACCAGGCGCATTGTGATGATTATATAAAAATGATTCCAACTATTCGATTTCAAACCAAAATTTAGACCTATCCATGTTCAGGTAGGCCAGATAAAGGATAATAGTTTGGATGGTAAGCATTTCCCCCGCAATGATTCTAATTGTGTAGTCCACATGAATTATGAATGGGGTTAATTTTTGGGCCTGGGCCAAACATGTTAGTTGGAATGAATTTCACATAACTACCTGAACTGCCTACCTCAAACGGAAGGCAGCGGGATGATAATTACTTAAACCTACGGGTTACTTATTGAATGTAAATATCAAATCGATGAGGCAGTATTCTGCAAAATTCTCTGCTTTGAATATGGACCGTTAGCTAGCTTTGTAAAACTGTCCATTAATCTGAGGAGTGGCCCCCGCTTACGAGCAGACCTACCTGATTTTCAGGCCAACTATCATCTGCAACATCCGGCGCATGTTATGAACGGTTCAGATGTCTCACACACGTGTCAGGTTGGCACGTGGGCTAGCAGAACCAGACAACTGTTTTGATGGTTATGTAACTAGACTCACGGTCCACCGCCGCTGACTGACGAGATGAAATCCCTGACGTCTGTAAATAAGTCGTGGGCCTTCTTCGGATCAAAGAGCTCAACGGCATGGTACCCATCCTCATCGAACCGGCCCACCACGTGGACCCCACGCCCTTCCAACATCCTGACGAGAGCAAGCTGGCGGTCCACGAGCGGGTCCCGGCCGTAGCCCTTCACCAAGCACGGCGGCAGAGACCCGACCCGATCGTGGTGTGCCCCGGCCGTCATCGGGTTGCAGAACTCATGGTCCCTGTCGGACCCACCCGGCAAGGCCAAGCGCCACATCAGGTCGTTGATATGGAGGGGCAGGATGGGATCCCGGGCCATCCTCAGCTCCGATTCCGTCCTCTGGACCCCACCGAAGAAGGGCTGGTTTAGGATCAACCCAGCGATCTTGAACGGAGGGTCCAGATCCAACGCCCGCGGGGCCACCTGGTACACGATGTTGCTGCCGGCGCTGTTGCCCATGAGGAAACAACGAGAGAAATCGGCGATATCAGGAGCCATCCACGTGTCACGGTGGAGATATGAGATGGCCTGGTCTCGGACCCAACGGATGGCGTCGATCGCATCATCGTACGCGGCGGGGAGAGGGTGCTCGGGCGCGAGTCGGTACTCGACCGAGAGGACGATGGCAGGCACGTGACGGGCCATGTGCTCGCATGCCACGTGGAAGGAGGCAGATGCAGCGCTGAAGACGATGAAACCACCACCGTGGAAGTAGATGATGATGGGGAGAGGGGCCGTTGGTATCAAAAAATGGGGGCGAAATATCCGAATCCATGTGTTGTTGGAGGGATTAAGGGGTACGTCTTTGGAGAGAACGTTGTGGGGTTGCTGAGGCTCCGCTTGTGGAGGGGAGAGATGGACGGATGTGGGGCGGGTGAGTGAACCGTCTGGATTTAAGACGATGTCGAGTAAGGCGTACGACTCGTCTGCGACTGAACTCTCGCTAAAATCTCCCATCTCTCTCTCTCCCGGAAGGAGGCACTGAATAAATAGATTGGGATTTCGGATAATTGTCAAGGGCCTGTTCGGTTAAGCGGGCTTATAGCGAAATCTAATTTTAACTTAAGTGCTTGGCTGCGAATTCCAGCTCAACAGAATTCTAACTAGAAACCTAAATTAGCTTGAATAGGGATTAAGTGGAGGAAAAAGAGTGCGAAAGTGACTGCCATTCAATATTGACGATAATACCCCTACAATGGTGCCCAGCTTGCACACGGTCCATCTTTTTTGAGAGCTCAATTAAAAGCATTAGATAAAAAATGAGGCTAATCTAAATCTCAAATGGACCACACTACAAGAAAATAGTGTTGATTGAATGTCCACCATTAAAATTTCTTAGGGCCCACTATAATGTTTATTTGCCATCCAACCCGACCATCTGTCTTGTGGGACTACTATAGGCCACCGGTCAAGCTCTCAGGTAGATCTGAAGTCCAAGTGGGCCATGCTGCAAGCAACAATTAGATTACACAGTTTTCATTCAAATAGAATTTGGATTACATAGTTTTCAACCACACAGGGAATTTGGGTTTCCAATTCAGTTTATGCAATTCCAGATGGAATTTGGGTTTTCAGTTTATGCAATTTTGGATTCCAACACGATTTTCTCTAACCTCCTCTTGGTTTGGAATATTTAGACATATAAATTAGGATAATTGTAAACATCTGCCCCTATGTTTGAATTATTGCAAATACCTCCCTTTAGCTTAGGGCTAAACTTGGGTTTAGATCCATTCAAAACTGATTGAACCAACTTGAGTTTGGGTCGGGTCGGGTCGGGTCGGGTCAGGTCGGGTTGGGTTGTCAAGGTCCTCAAGTTGGGTTTGGGTTCAGGTGGGAAGACACGCCAAAATTGAATTTTGGGTGGGCTTGGATTGAAAGAATTCGAGCCGGGTTAGTCCAAGTTGGGAATATTCATATATAACTTAGTTGGGTGGCGTTGAGTACAGATGACTTACAGGTTGGATTTGGGTTCAACACCTTGGGTTGAAATTTGGGCCGTTCGGAGGGCAGGTAGGGTCCTCTTGCAGTTGGGTTGGGCTCCAGTTGACATTCAACCTAAATTGACCATACCCACCCGAGTTGCAGCCCTTCTACTTAGACCCCTATTCAGAGCTCAAGTGGTAGACTGAGTGCAGATGACCTTGTTTCATTATTGAGGTCTTGGTATCAATTCCCAAGTAGGGGTGGCTAACATTGCGGCATGACTAACACTGGGGTGTGTGTACTAAGCCAACAATAAATAAATAAATAAAAACACTTTTACTTGTTGAATACCACGAAAAGTCCAGGGAATCTAGTACACCCCACGAAAAACATGGGAGTTTATGTGGTAGGTGACCTGATGGACCCATCCCAACAAATCCTTTTTTAATAAATAGTTAATTATAAACACCTACTCAAGATTGGAAACTGGTAGGGATTATATAACTTCAGCTAGTTTTTTTCGGAGCTGTGCATTTTTTTTTCTTTGGCAAACTGGGGCCAACATGACTAACTGATCAACCTGATTCTTGGCCTATAGCGCATCAATATAGTGGTTGTTCTGATCCAATGGATTAGATCTTGGATTTATCATGCTATGCCTGCACATATGGCTTGTATGTCAACTTAATTGCATGTGAATGCTTAGCAAAGCTCGAACAATAAAATGGGCTCATCTTGTTATTCTTGAATGCAATTCATGACAGATGTAGATTGCATTTAGCAAGGTGTTAGACGCACCACATTCAGGGCCAATGAAAAAGTGACATTTGCGCTTGTAATGCATGGCTGGACTCACACTAAAAAAGTAAGTGCTTGTTTGTTTTCCAATTTACAACATAAAAATGGGTAATTACTACCCTCGCATTTATAGTAGTTACTTGATTTGGCTTGACTTGAGCCCAATTACCTAAAATCGAAAAAGAATATTTTTATTGGACGATTAGCTGTAGTGCCCACTATTATGGATACGTTTGATCCACACTGTCCATCTGTTTTCCTGCTCATTTTAGGGCATGAGCCCAAAAATGAGGCAGCTCAAGTGGACCACACCACAGGAAACAAGGAGAATTGAACTCTTACTATTCAATTCTTTTTGTGGGCCACAAAAGTTTTGGATCAAGCTGATATTTGTATTTTTCCTTCATCTATCTGTGTGAAGTAAAGAATGGGTTGGATGATCGATATATATTGTGGTGGGCCCTAAGCTCATTTTAACTTTCAATGGTAGGCGTTCAGTTCCCCGTGGTATGGTCCACTTGTGCTTTGAATCTACCTCTTTTCTTTTTTTAGATCATACCCTAAAATGAGCTTTGAATAGATATGGATGGCTTGGATCAAACATATACATAATGGAGGGCCCCACAAATTTTACCGTATTTATGTTGCAAGCTTTAGGCCAGTTACACCATAAATCCCTTTCTTCCAACTACATGTAAAAAGTAATAATTACTTATATATACTCCATTTACAATGTAATTTGAAAATCAAACACTCATTAAAGATTTTCTATATGAAATGATGATTTTTCCCTTTTCACTATGGTTTCTTAATGCGGATCCAACAAGCAAGCAAGGGAAAAAAAAAAAAAAAAAAAAAAAAGCTCAAGCAAGAGGCAGAGAAAGAAGAAAAAGAAAATAATTGCTTAATTAAAAATTGAAGTGACAAAATATCATAAATGCCTTGGGGACTCTCTCTCCAAACACCAAGAGAAGACTCACTCTAAAAAATGATCTAGAGATCTCATAAACAAAGAAAAAGTATATCATTATCTTTTCTCCTCTTACAAAGCTATATTTAGAGAGAGATGGGTATTGGAGGCGATGCACAAAAATTTAGGATCTCGCACTTCAACTATCGTGAATTATGGGATATGATAATGCAAAAATATAATCAACAATCAATCACACGAATACAAAAGAGTTTTTACATGGAAAACCCTCAAATAGAGGTAAAAATCATGGGACCTCGTCCAACTGAACAATCCACCATGTAAAAGGCTATTATACAGTGGTCACAAGCACAACCCGCTTGTATTTAATCAATCTTCACCCACAAGGGTGAATAACAGTCAAAGAAAACTGAAAACTGAGAGATCTCACCATATCCAAGGACATAGGAGAAATTGAGATATCATTTGTTGCGTGAATGAAGTGTCATGAGCAAACACCTTTTCTCTACAATCTTTCTCGCTCTCTCTCTTCTTCTCCTCTTCTCTTCTTATTTTCTTTCTCTCTCTTACCTTGGACGTGTAGAACACCTATTAGAATACCATAATTTCAATTTGAAAGTAATTATATAGCACTTCGTAAGAGATAGAGCTAAAACGGAAAACTAAGTTTCACAGTCCGCACCTCTGTCAGGCGGCCGACCAGACATTGTCGGGCGCCCAATAATGATAAAAAAACTGTCCAGAGAGTTATAAGAAAAATCATCCAAATTTCAGCTGCCCGGCCGAACCTGATTGGACACCTGATCAGGGCTTCGGATGCCCATCACCAAACGTTGATCGCCCGACTATCTCCAAAATTGTCCAGCGACTGACAGATAATCCGGGGTGAATTTTGGTCGCTCGATCAAAACTGGTCGGGCGCCTGATGACCTCGAATTGCACTCTCTCCTCTCCTCGTGAGGAGGAACACCCTATCAATGGGAATTATCATTAGAGAGAGAGAGAGAGAGAGAGAGAGAGATGTTATGGGATGGGAGCTTTGAATGGGGTGCAGCCCAAGGTAGTCGCCTATTCCCAATACTATTGCCAATCTCACACCTAACATGCACACATGGCATTTTTTCATTGGTGTAGGATGGGGTGCATCTGCTTTGCTAGACCCAATCCACCTCCATCCAAGACTAACTTCTTCTAGTTATCATGAAGGAACCAGGTGATACACCGATGACTGAAACCTGAACAAGTCAGCAAAACTAAATCGACTCAGTTGAGTGAGGTTGGATCTGCAAAAATAAATAAATACAAAAAATAATAACAAACTAAATTTCGATCAAACAATTAGCCTTTTGTTTAATGCAAATTTAGTGTTTTATATCTCATTTTCTATTTTTTACAAGTGATTTGGGCTGTGAAGTTTGTGTCCAAAGGAACATAGTGAAAAATAGCTTATGCACTTGCTAAGGATCTTTGGAGAGTAAAGTGAGACTAAGGATTCTTCAAATTAGCTAAGGTATCTGTTTCTTTGTGCAATATAGTTATAAATCTCTCTTTTTATGTCAACGTTACTTGGTTCTCATTCTCTTTTTATTTTTTAAATTTGAAATCACTTGCATTGGTTGTGCCGAAATCTTAGCTGCAAAAAAGCTTGGGGTGAACAGGGGCTGATGCAGGTGTGGTGGTGAGGAGACCTTCTTGAAAGGTTAGAAAGTGCAAATGCTAAGCATAAGATATGGGGACTATGAACCTGGAGCAGAGAAGATATCATGAGCTTTTCCAAGCGCAAATGCATGCGCAATAAATCTCATGTACAAGCCACACATGTGCTAGCATAGCACATAGGTGCAAGCAATGCATCCATCAGGTTGGTCCAACCATGAGCATGATTTCCCAAGAGTTATCTTAGTCCACTCAGCATATGGGCCCCAATATTAGAAACACGTGGATGGACTTACAAAGCTTCAGCCAAGTTTTACATAGCTGTCTGCTTGTTTTGCAAACTTTGACACACCTTGTTTTGCTTATTTCTTAAATTTTAATACAAACAAACGTGTGTATATATATATATACACACGTATTCTAATGGGTTAGCTACTTGGGTGGATCCCACCATGATGGTTATGTAAAATCTATCTTGACCACTAGGTGTGTCACCTCATGTTAGGCTAAGGGCTAAAAAATAAGCTCTATCTATAATATAGGTAGACCACATGATTGAAAATAATGTATAGGGCAATGATCACCCTCCAAATTGTTTCCCTTAGTATGGCCTACTTGAATCACGGATGGGCCTGACTTTTAAGCCACATGCCTAAATATTTGTGTAATATCTAATGGTTCGAGTGGATTTCATAAAATTATCACAGTGGGCCCTATAAAAATCGAAGGGGGACTTATCTCTCCCTCCTGTTTTCTTTGGTCTAGCCCATTTGAACGACAAGTCATTAGGGGTGTCAATAGGCCGAGTTAGGGCTGGGCCAAGTTCTGCTCAAACCCAGCCCGCAAATTCCAACCTTAGTCCAAACCCAACCAGGGCCAGTGACCGACCAAGATAGTCCAACCCATGCTTGGCCTATATTGGTTATACAACGCCCCGTTTGAGCCCAACCCTAACCCAAGCCCAAAACTTTTTTCATTTTTCAGCCTTGTCCAACACTCACTATAAGGATTGTAAAAAAAAGAAGAAGACTTACAGAGTTTCTTTGCTTCTCTCTTTTAGAAAAAATAATAATAATAAACAAAAATGAAGAGAGAGAGAGAGAGAGAGAGAGAGAGAGGATCCAACTCGGTATGGATCGTGGTATAGGTACGGGTCGGGAATTAAGCGGGGGGGGGGGGGGGGGGGGGGGGGGGGGGGGGGGGAATCCAACTCTCTTAAAAAAGTCAAAATAAGACTTGAACCAATTCCTAAATTCACAACTAATCTAATAGCCAAATCAACACAGTCACAAAAAAAGCACTTAAATGATCTTAAAATTCACAACTAGAGTACGACCCAACCGGTTAGCAATCAATAACGAGAAAATAACAAAGATCGAGCTTCACATCCTCATTCGGGTGTTCTGAAAGAGCTCAACTATTCCTTATCAAACAAAGACAACAAAAAAAAAAAAAAAAAAAAAAAAAAAAAAAAGGAGCCATGTGTGCTTACCTGTTCAAAACAGTGAATGTAGAGAGCGAGATGATGTACCTTGATAATAGCAATTACACTAATAGAGAGAGAGAGAGAGAGAGAGAGAGAGAGAGAGAGAGAGAGAGGATATATACTATGGAGAATGGTTGGTGTAAAAAATTAAAGAGAGAGAGGAGGAAAGATGGAAAGGAAAAATTTTAAGTATTTTAAAAAATGTCGGGCCATGCTGGTCTTCGGGCTTTAGGCATGCAAGTCTAAGCCGGGCCTGGTTGAGAATTAGGCTCAAGCTCAAAGACCAAACCCAATCCACGGGCCAAGAACTTCGGTCCAAGCCTAGCCTGAGGTGGGCCAAGCCCAGAAGCCCGTATGGCCAACCAAGTCCATCTAAGCCTAATCAAGGACTATGCATCGAATGATTGGAGTAGACCTTGCATAGACATCACATAGGCCCCTCCAAAAATCAATTTTGATGGGGCTCACCATGATGTTTATATAAGAACCACTTCAACTATTAGAAATTTACCACCGTATGGAGCAGAAGGCAAAAAAATCAGGCTGATTTGTGATTTTGATGGACCCCACCTAAGAAAACTAGTTGTTAGGAGTCGGACACCCACTTTGATTTTTACCTGGGCCTATCATAATAATTATATGAAAATCAATCCAATCAACACAAAAGTTTAGGCATGTGTCTAAAAAATTATATTCATCCATGATTCATGTGGGACCTAATGTTTATGGAAGCAGTTTTGGAGGGGGAGCATTGTCCTGCACATGGTGTCCAATCAATGTGGTCCACCTAAAACACCTAAATCCCAGGAGTTGATTTTTGGGCTTCTGGCCTAAAATAGGGTGATTCACCTAGTGGTCTAGGGATTTTACATAAACATCATAGTGGTGTCCATATGAGCCACCCAGTACCCCACCACGGAAGGCAATGGAACGATCAGTAGTATATTGATTAATGACGTGGCTTTTTGAAAACTATTTTGAAAAAGGTACTAGAATGCAAATTCCTTATTAATTTCATAGTTTTTTTAATTAACTCCCTAAAATTTATTCAACAACTTATCGTACATATTTTTAAATATAATATCCTAAGATTAATAAATTTATTTTAAGTAAAGGTGTTTAAACTAAATTTTAAGATCTAATTTAAGTATTAAAATGAAGAAAAATTTCTAATGGATCAAAAAGACGAATTATTTCACATAAAATAAGTACATAAAAGAAGTACGATACAACTTAGGTGACTGACTACTGCTTAAAATATGTGAGCCGCGTGGGTGGTGTTCGTTGTGGTCCATTGTTAGTCACACTACAATGTTAGCCACCCGTACGTTGGGAATCGATACCAAGACCTTAGTGTTAAAAAGAAGTTATCAACACTGTCTACTACTTGAGCTTGTCCCACTTGTTTGAATCGTACGGTTGTCCAGCATTATCATTATCTGATTAATACGCTGTCTTACATCATCGATATTCTAATTAAATACAGAAAGTGGACATATCTAAATCAGGAAAATAGGTATATAGGAGGGTCCCTTAGTCTTGGTGGGGCTAACCTGATGAGTGGATTAGATGGGGACACCGGTTTGGCTAGTGACCCCAACACTAGCTAGTTAGCTGGTGTCAAAGCTATGTGTGTATCACCATGATGTATGTTTTTCATCCATGGCATTCATCCATTTTGTTTGCTCATTTTGGGGGCACCAGCCCAAAAATGAGGCAGATTGAAATCTAAGGTGGACCGCACCATAGGCAAACAGTGGAAATTGAATGCTAAACGTTGAAAACATTTTAAGGGCTACAGAAGTGTGGGATCAAACGAATATTTGTGTTTTCCCTTCATCCAGGTCTTTATTACGTTATCAACAGGTTGGATGGAAAATAAACATTACAGTGGATATTAGGAAGTTTTTAATGAAATACGTTCAATCAACATTATTTTCCTGTGGTGTGGTCCACCTGTGATTTGAATCTACCTTGTTTTAGCTCATTCCCTAAAGTAAGATGGTAACATGGATGGACGGCTGGATATAACACATACATCATGGTGGGCCTACAGATCTTTGACACCTAGCTGGTTGGTGTCGGGGTCACTAGCCAAACCACGTCCGTTAGATGGCATCTACACATCATGGTTTGCCCGCAAGTTTCTAGATTGGGCGTCCCATACCCAATTTGGTGTGGCCCACCGAAGTTAATGACCAGGCTGGATTTTCGTATAAATGCCTAATATTTGAGGTCTCATTTAATGGACGGGTTGGATGGTACCCATTCATTAAGCAGATAGGAAAATGTGCAAGATCTATGGTTTCTGTTCATTGGCCGCATCAAACATCTAATGTATGTATTTAATCCACACCGTCCATCCATTTCCCAAGATCATTTTATGGCATGAGCTAAATAATGAGGCAGACCCAAATCGCAGGTGGACCATAACATAGGAAACAGTGATGATTGAACGCTCACCATTAATAACTTTTTTAGGGCACAAAAGTTTTGGATCAAACAGCTGTGGATTGCATACTGAAACTGACCGTAGCCACCTTTCTAGTGGAAAGCGCTCTGTGGGCCCAGAATGATGGATGTATTTTATCCATGCCATCCATCCATTTTGGATCAGGGCATGAGCCCACAAATGAGGCAGATCCAATTCTCAGGTGGACCACACCACAGAAAAGCAGTGGTGATTGAAGGCCCAAAACTTTTGTGGCCCTCAGGAAGTTGTTAATGGTGAGCGTTCAATCATCACAGTTTCCTGTGGTGTGGTCCACCTGAGATTTGGATCTGCTTCATTCTTTATCTGGTATTTTAAAATGAACTTGGGGAACGGATTGGACGGCGTGGATTAAATAATATACATCATGGTGAGGCCCACAGAGCACCATCCAGTAGACTGGTAGTGTCAGTAGGCAATCTGCGTCCTTGTTAAACTGGCCATTGTTCTCAGATAGGAGTGGCTGCTTGATGAGCGGGCCGTACTGATTTTCAGATCAACTATCATCTGCAATATCCGGTGCATATTATGAACGGTTGAGATGTCCCACACGAGCGCCAGGTTGGCAAGTGTGGATAGGTGCGAGTGGGCCCGCAGACCTCAACTAAAACGTTTTCATGGTCTTGGATCTTGGTAGACTCACGGCCCAGTACTGCTGACTGACGAGATGAAATCCCTGACGTCCATCAAGAGCACCTGGTCTTTCTGCGGCTCAAAGAGCTCAACGGCATGGTATCCTTCCTCATCAAACCGACTCACCACGTGGACCCCACGCCATTCCAGCATCCTGACAAGAGATCGCTGGCGGTCCACGAGCGGGTCCCCGCCGTACCCCCTCACCAAGCACGGCGGTAGCGACCCGACCCGATCGTGGTGGGCCCCGGGCGTGATCGGGTTGCAGAACTCGTGGTCCCTGTGGGCCCCACCCGGCAACGCCAGGCGCCACATCAGGTCGTTGGCATGGAGGGGCAGGATCCGATCCCGGGCCAACCTCAGCTCCGATTCCGTCCTCTGGACCCCGCCCAAGTAAGGCTGGTTCAGGATCGCCCCAGAGATCTTGAACGGAGGGTCCAGATCCAACGCCCGCAGGGCCGCGTGGTAGACGATGTTGCCGCCGGAGCTGCTACCCATGAGGAAACAACGCCAGAAATCGGCGAGATCAGGGGCCATCCATGCGTCGCGGTGGAGATCGGAGATGGCCTGGTCTCGGACCCAACAGACGGCGTCGATCACATCATCGTACGAGGCGGGGAGAGGGTACTCGGGCGCGAGTCGGTACTCGACCGAAAGAACGATGGCGGGCAAGTGCCTGGCCATGCGCTCGCATGATTTGTGGAAGGGTGAAGATGCAGCGCTTAAGATGATGAAACCGCCAGCGTGGAAGTAGATGATGATGGGGAGAGGGGCCGTTTGTGTCAAAAAATGGGGGCGAAATATCCGAATCCACGTCTTGTTGGAGGGATTGAGGGGTACGTCTTTGGAGAGAACGTGGTAGGGCTGCTGGGCCACAGCTTGTGGAGGAGAGAGAAGGACGGAGGTGGACCGGGTGAGTGAACCGTCTGGATTTAAAACGATGTTGAGGAAGGCGTAGGGATCGTCCGGGATCGAACTCTCAGTTAAGTCTCCCATGTCTTTCTGTCTGGATCTCCTCAAGTAAGTGTTGAATAAATAGATTTAGATAATTGTAAACACCTACCCCACCATAAATATTAAATGCACAAAAATGAAGGAAATCTAATCTTCGATATGCGACCAAAAACATCTTAGTAAATGTGGATCACTTA
The DNA here is from genome assembly GCA_003013855.2 of Liriodendron chinense. NCBI lineage: Eukaryota > Viridiplantae > Streptophyta > Magnoliopsida > Magnoliales > Magnoliaceae > Liriodendron > Liriodendron chinense. The sequence continues at coordinate 90,763 of PVNU02002795.1, read as the reverse complement.
ATGGACCCGTCCCACAAAAATATTTTTAATGCATTGGGATAAATGTGAATACCTCCCCAGTTTTGGTAATATGTGGATAGGTTATAAAACTCCATTCTAGTTTTCTAGAGCTGGGCATTTGTTTTGGCAAATGGTGACCAACCTGACCAGCTGATCAAAACCTAATTCTGAGTTAGGGCATCAATATAATGGTCTTGTTCTAATTGGATCTTGGACCTATCATGCCATGTTGGCGCGTGAGTGGCTTATATGTAAGCTTTATTGCACATGCATGTACTTAGCAAAGCTTGATTAACAAAATGGGGTTATCTTGTCGTTCTCAAATGCAGTCTAAGATGGACGTGGATTGGTTCTAGCAGGGTACTAGGTGCATCTGACTTAGGGCCACTGAAAAGGTGCCCTTTCTTGGATTTTAAATGTTTTAAAACAAATTTTATTTCAAAATTCAAAGTTTTCCCTCCTTGTTTTTTCTCCTTTTAAAAGGGTTTTGTGTTTATATCTCTTATCCTAATATCCAAAAGCATCAAGGCTATGGAGGAATACCCATTTGGGTTGGACCGTCTCTTTACAACATGTCGAGTCATGCCGTGATTGTGTGATGGTGCTACGAGTGCAACATTGAGATCAGGCGATAGTCATTGTATTCTGGAGGTCAAGTATCCAAGATTATTGTTTCACTTTGGAAGTAGTCCAAGGAGGACAGATTTAATTTCAAGTCGAGTGACTCAGTCACACCTCAAATCAAACATATAACTCATCCTTTTTTTATTTAATTTTTTTTTAATTTCATTTACTGTTTTCAACACATTATTCCCAACACCATTTAGGTGTGCATGGAGTGGAATATGCGGAACAAAAAAAAAAAAAAAAAAAAAAAAAGTAAAGATTCCTTACATGAAATGACAATTTTACTTTTTTTTCACCAAGGATCTCACACATGACATGATGTTTTTTTATGGTGTTGGATGGGGTGTGTCCAATGCTATTCTTTTATTATTATTATTATTATTATTATTATTATTATTTGGAAGGTAAGTAAAATGAAATTCTTATTTCCTCCAAATGATGTATAGCCCAAGAAGACAAAAAGACCCACACCCTAGGTTAAGGGAAAAGGAGAGAAGAAAATCCACTCGCCAAGCCTGGGAGGAAAAAAGAAGAAGTTAAAACTAGATAACCACATCAGAAGCAATAAGCAAGGCCAATTCAATCCAACCTACGATGCATGGGGAACTATTTGAAAGGGCACTAGCAAGCTTGGAGATAATAGCTCTCTTATGCCTAGCCATCCACCAATAATCTGTATCGTCCCCTAGAGAGACGTTATCAGAGAATGCAAGGAACAAGTGCATGGTCCAAGAAGAGTCGACAGGGTTTTTGATCACCACCCGACAATCCGCATTATGAGCTGGAGGATGAGATCTGCAACCATAGTGGAAGTTAGTCTCACGAGACCATATAATATGATAGCAAGACTTTTATTGCTTGGCCCTTGACTATCCATCATAGACATGACACTCGATATGATTCTATAAGTTGGGGTGAAGCAAATAAAGAAGCCCAGCCCTTGCCATCTTCGAGCCAGGAGTCATGCCAGAAAGAAGTGAGATTTTCAAAACCAATGCAAGAATGCAGTATGTCTCTTGGAAATACTGTTGACACCGAGAATATTGCACCAAGCCCATAACACATAAAGAATGATTTTTATCTACCATAAAAATTCTTCTCCAATATATTTCTTATAGGCCTCTACCCACTTAGACTTGCAAATTTTCTATCATCTAATAGAGTGGATTTAAGAGCCTCTTAAGTGAAAGTTTCTCATTCTTCTTTCCAGAATATCAATGCAACCCTTGTAGAGTGGAAAAGCATGGGACTAGTAAACATGGAGATTTGGGAGGGTCAATTGGATGAGCTCAAGCTTGTTAACAAAAGAGAGAAAATTTTCTATCCTCCGAACCTCCTTTAAGGTTGTCAATTAAATATTGACAATCTCTAATGTGAAGCGTTGTAGGATGGAGAGGAAGGCCCAGGTAATTGACAGGTAATTGCCCTTCATCCATGTTATGAATAGTACTCTTAGTACTGATATCCTTAAAGTTACAAGACTTAGAGAAATTGATTGTGCTTTTCTGACAATTAATCCCAAGGTTTGAGTAATTACTAAAATAAAAGAAAAGACATTTTAGATTCATAGCAGTTTGCGAATCAGTCTAAGAGGCCGCTGGAGGATGTAGAAAATTGTTGGCGTCAATGAGCGCATTTTGAGTTGCCACTAAAAGGTCGAGGGAGGTAGGACGCACTGGCGTTTGGCTTTTGGTGACCCGACGTGCAGGTTCTGATGTTATGGCGGCAACGGTCTTCCAATTCTAGCGAGCATTTAAGATCTTAGTTGGCATATCTGTTGGAGCTTGAGGCACCATAGAGATCTTTGAGGAGCCACTATTTTTCCAGCAGAGCATGCCACTAATGAGCTTCCCCTCTGGACATGGAGAAGATGGCAAGTAGCAATTCATCAGTTTTGCGCTCATATCCACTAACAAAAGATATGCTTTCTATTTGATGATAGCATGTATTATAATCTAGACCTATTCCTGTCAGTTAATAGTTGAGAATTCATCCAGGTCGATAGTGAATGCTTGGTCCTCATTAAGTAGGTCTGAAGTTATAGCAATGAACTTCTTTCCTCTTGGATTCTTTATTTAGCCTACAAGAAGAGGTCCCTGCTGAAGGATGTTGACAAGAGCCTTTCAATTCCATCTTTGATGATAGTTACAACAGATGGAAGTCTTTTTTCATTGTTTTTACAAAGACATAGATTAGCTTCAATGACTTCCTCATCTAGATTTAGAGAGGCTAGAATCAGTTTGTAAGACCTTATTAGGTTGGCCACACATGATCATCGATTTTGATCTAACCATTGAATTATTCATATTGAGTAATCTAGTGGAGCCACACTACAATTGTGGTAATTACGGATATATTTGGGGCAGGGATGCTTGAACCATGGTCCCTATATATGGTTATTAAGACGGATATGAAAATCTAAGATGTGAAGACTTTAGAGGAAAGAAGTTTGATGGGTAAGCTTGTCCATTCATCTTTTTTTATAAATTCATGTTTAGGTCCCCTCACCAACATAGATAGAAAACAGTCCCATTAAAAGATTTTCATAAAGATGTAAGGTGTGGAAGATCGAACATCTTCTCTCGGTGATATCCGGCCGATATTGTGAATGACTTCCTATCAAGGTATGCATGTGAGATTTCAATTTACGATCTCCATTATTGATGTATAGATGATCCGTTCATTATATTATTATGATTACACAGTTTTGATTTGGGGACTTCTTTCTCCCCATTCCTCATAGGACACAAAAATGCCGAAAGACCATAAATTCTGTAAGGGAGACTGGAGAACAAAAGAAGGGGAAGAACAGGAGGGGGAGCAAGGCAAAAACAATCACCGAAGACTATCAAACAATTTTCAAGTCAAGAAATTATTAAGAATGAGATTTGTCACTATATCACTATATTCTCTTTTCAAGATAGTTATGTTTATAAAGATAGGACAACTAAGACTTAAACATGTATCACTCACACACTCATACTAGTCTTTACCAATTCAATTAATGAGCCAGAGAACATCATCTTATCTAATCTTTTCTTTTTTCCTTGAATAGTTAAACATGGCTAAAAAGCGTCTAAGAAGCTAAAATAGCAATATAGTTGTTGTTGTTGTTCGATTAAACATGATGCCATCCATGTTAACGAGCAGCTCGTGTTCAGTCAAGTGTATGCGATTAGGAAAGTGTCGAGTGTGCCAGAGCCCTACTAGATTCAAATCAATTGAACTCTTGTGACCTCAGGTGCCAAATCAGCCATAAGATCAGATCTGTGAAGATTAACTTGACTGTCCTTCCACCAATGTGCAATGATTAGGCAATTTAGAATGGGAGAGTTAGTCCTTCAATGAGATCTTTTTGCCTTAAGCTAAGGACTTTTCTTTCAACGATGATTGTGGTCCCCAAGTTTCTTAGTAATATAATAATGGACAAATAAGATTCAAAATAAAGGTTAAATCACCGATTTTATTAATTTAGAATTAAGATCATTACAACCAGTAAGAACATAAAATAAGCAAAGAAAAATAAAAGATAGATTACCCACGATCATCTGTGCGAACAAACAATTGAAGTGAATAGTCAGCAAGATGTGACCGCCGACCGGTATGATCTTCCAAGTATAGACTCAGTTAATTGGGGATCTAATGACTGAGGTCATGAATATTTACACTACTCCTAAGCGTCTTGCAGTGATGGCGCTGGACAATAGCAGATATAAGCTATGTTAAACTCCATACTTGTTGTAGGGGATTGGAAGGAAGTGGAGGAACTAAAGGCTAGCTAAAACTAAGATAGAACAACATTGTGTTGTAAAAGAGGTTGTATGTGAGGGCTCGGTTGGTGCCTCGAACTCTTCATCGGATGTTGTTCATGTAGACTAGGAAGGGTGGTGATTATATTTGAGTTTCCTTGCCAGTCCATGTTTGATCCTCGAAAGTTATGGGATCGTATCCTAGTTAGATTTGGATTCCTCATCTCACTACTTAATTTCTTTCTAATTTAGAAAGAGTCCGTTTCTTGACACTTTGTAGTCTTCTTGAAAGCATTGATCATTTATGAGAAACTTTCCTTTTAGGCATGATTGTGTGAGATGACATTGCCATGCATATTTTAATTATGAAAGATCAACATTAGTAGGGCTTTATAAGCTTGATGAGCATGAGCAATATGCTCAACCACACCTATTACTTCTATGAAGACCATATGTTCTTCTCACAATGTCTCACTTTTCTCGATAGCAGACGTGTGTACATCTTTAAGCCATGCATGATGACTTTTGCATGTAAAGGAAAAGGATCAAAATACATCTTCAGTGCTCGAGTGAAATTTATTTCACCTGTCATTCATACATAGCACTGACACATTGATCCATGGAACCATGTAAACAATAGGTTATTAAAAGAGATGCGTTTGATTAGGCATGTTTTATAAAGAGGCATCTTAAAAAGATACAATTCAACTTCTCGTGACTACCTGCTAAATAAAATACTTCACGCGTGACTACCTACAAAAAAAAAAAAAAAAAAAAAATACAAGAGCTAAAATTCACAAGATGCATGTCTTTTACAGGGCGCGGCTTCGGCTGGTCCCTGATTGTGGGACCCTATGATATATGTATCTTATATTCGCCAGCTCATTTTAGGGCAGGATCCCAAGCATGCAGCCAATCCAAAATCTCAGGTGGACCACACTAGAGGAAACAGTGGTGATTGAACACCCACCATTAAAAACTTCTTGGGTGCACTCGAATGTTTATTTTCCATCCAACCTGTAAATATGGTCACAAGGACCTCATGGATGAAGGGAGAACACAAATATCATCTTGATCCAAAACTTGTGTGGCCTGGCGAAACGCATGGATGACATGGATATAAGACACATACATCAAAGTGGGCCCCACAGTCAGGTCCCACTTGTTTTGAACGGTTATCCTACATCATCAACATCTGATTGAATGCAAAGAAAGCGTGCATATCTAAATGAGAAAAAATAAGCATACAGGTGGGCCCCTCAGTCTTGGTGTGGCGAACCTGATGAGTGGATCGGATGGCATATTCACATCGTGGTGGACCCCTCATTACATCTAGAAGTTTTTAGATTGGACGTCCAATCCCCCATGTCCCTCATTAGTCCCTTTGGTGTGGTCCACCTAAGTTAATGAAGAGGCTGGATTTTGGCATTTATGCCTAACATTGGAGGGCTAATCTAATGGACGGGTTGGATGGTACTCATATATCAAACGGATTGGAACACGTGTGCAAGATCCGTGGTTTCTGTTTAGGTGGCCGGATCATCTGGCACAAACATATGATGAGGGGTGCAAGCAAGGGCAGGGCTCCAGACCCGAGCAGGAAACGTAGGTGCAGATGTTGGCGTTCACACAGCATAGTTTGGGGACATCTTAGCCCTTGAATAAGTTGGGACCCACCATTTGGATGATCTGTCGCAGAAATAAGGCTGATCCACTCATGAGGCGCACCACACTTTACATTGAATGTGGACCGTTAGCTAGCTTTGTAAAACTGTCCGTTGTTCTCAGACAGTAGTGGCCCGCTTGATGAGCAGACGACCGCACCTGTCACTGCAACACGGGCACGGATTAAGACGGATGGTCATGTCGGGGATCCTGGGGTCCACCGTGATTTATAGATTTTATCCACGCGGTCCATATATTTTGAATGATCACATCACATGAAGCTAGGGCTCTCAATGGGTCGGATCTGGGTCGGATCCAGTTGGATCCGGCTCCAAGTTCGTATATCAGTAGATGGATTCGGATCGGATTTAGATCCAACTCGATCCAAAAGGTGATATCCATATTGGATCCGTTAATAAATTGTTAGATCCATTTCCGATCCAACATCCATATAACCATTGGATTCGGGTCGGATCTAGGTCAGAATCCACCCCATTACAAATCTAAAATAATATATAATAAATTTAATTTAGTAGAAAAATAATGCAAATCCCACTATTTACTGTGGTATGATCAACCTAAGAGTGGCATCTCACAATTTTGAGACATGGCCCAAAATAATTTGTAAAACGGATGGCCAACATGAATATAACATATGCAGTAAGGTGACAATGAGTCCAATCTTAATCAGATTTAGATCAAACTCAATATGTTCCTGTGAATCCAAATCCGGTCCATTTAAGTAATTGGACCTATTTTAAGATCCAAATCTGGTCCATTTAACTAATCAGACCTATTTTAGGATCCAAATCTACATTATATGGATTCAGAGTGAATCGGATATCGCGTCTGACCCGCTCCATTGAGAGCCCTACATGAAGCAGTGGAGATTGAACTCTTATTATTGAAAACATCCCACTGTAATGTATATTTACCATCCAACCTGTTCATAGGGTCACATAAACCTGTACGAAGGGAAAATATAAATATCAGCTTGATCCAAAACTTCTATGGCCCTCCAAAAGTAATCAATGGTAGACTTTAAATCCCCACTGCTTCATGTGGCATGCTCCACTTGGGCCTCTGATCCACCTTCTTTTTGCATACTTTTTGTATCGTGCCCTAAAATGATCATTCAAAATAGATGGACAGTGTGGGTAAAACATATAGATTGCAGTGGACCCAACAGAGGCCTTGACATGACCGTCCGTCTCTAGCTATGTGCCCCTCCAGCAACCCACCGCATGTTATAAACGGTTCAGCTTACTTTTTTAGCTGCGAAACAGACGTCCCACCTTTGATTATTACAGGTCCCACCATTATGAGTATATAAAATCCACTTCAACCCTTATATGTCACACCAATATTCAGGCATAGGGCCCAAAAACAGGCCCATTCTAATTCAGTGGGCTGCAACATGGGAAGCAATTCGGGGTGAGGCTTGCCTCGTGTATCATTTCCAATCATGTGACTCACTTGAATTGCGAATGGACTGATGTTTGGACCATGGACATTTTAGGTGGACAGAGAGGAGTTTACATCAACACCAAAGTGGAGCCCACCCAAGCCGCCACACCCTTTACCAAAAAGACTTGTGAAATAACCCCTAGGGGTGTCAATGGGGCAGGCTTGGGTTCGAGTATCACACCCCAAGGCCAGTGGATTAGGTGCACCCTAGCCTCACCCAAGATAGTAAGGGGCCCACCTTGACGTATGTAATCTACATCTATGCTGTCCATTCGTTTTGGTGGATCATTTTAGGTGGACCAATACTGTAGAAAACAATGGTGATTGGCCATTAAAAACTTCTTGGGCCATTAGTTTTGGATCAAGTTGATTTTTTTTTTTCTTCTTCATCTAGTTTTTTTTATTTTCAAAAGGTTGGATGGAAAATAAATATTATCGAAACATTAAGTTGGGTCCCATGAAGTTTTTAATGGCACGTTGGTCAATCACCCTTGTTTCCAATAGCATGGTCCACCCAAGATTGGATTTGCTTCATTTTTGGGCTCATACCCTAAACTAATCTGGAAAAATGGATGAACAGTGTGTTGGGGTTAGGAGCCCTGTAGTAGAAGCAATCAAAGCAGGCGAGGAACACACCACAATGGCAATCAACAAACAAATCATCACACACAAGAAAGCAAACCGAATTTTACGTGGAAAAACACCTTACGGGTAAAAAACCATGACACAAAGCAACACCAATCCACTATGAATCAAAAGTTACAAGAGATTACAGAAGAATACCCTGGATCACAGCTCACAAGAGAAATCCCAAGCTACCCAAAGCTAATTCTCACATGAGAAGGACAAACGCAGCCCTTTCCCTCAACCTAGAGAACTCCAAGCTTCCTCCCTAGCTCTTTCTCGCACCATAGAACCCTCTCAATCCCTTGGCCCATTGGCGGCCACCCTAATCTTGAATTACATCCCTTTAAATAGGGAAAACTGAAATTAGAAACTCCCTGCGCAACAAACCCAAACTAAAAAGGAAATTGCTGACCGGTCGGCTGACTGGTCGGACCTCCCATTGGCCGAAATTACTTAATTGGGGGCTACCTTAAAAAGATTGTAAAAAGAAGAGGAGGACAAGACGGAAATTACTTGATAAGTTTTACAACAATCCTATCAAAAAATTAACTAAAAATATTTACTCACTTAACCTAAAATAACCTCTAAAAATATAAATGAGTTATTTTAATAAGCTCATTTTATTCTAGCTCTTGTTTTAAATAAAGTCGTTTAGTAAATCACATTTTGAAAATCATAAAAAGCTCTTATTTGCAACAAGCACATTTGATATTGAAAGAAGAGCTTTTTTAGAGGTAGTTCATATCATTTTTAAAGATTACAACAACTCTATTATAAGAGCAAAGGTTATGTCCCAAATTGCAACAAAATGAGTGGCTACAACCTTCATTTTTTAAGACATTTGGGCCATTAATTATGTCGAACATTGGATGTGGACCCTCCATCCTACGAGCCCATCTTTGACGTAGATAATCCATCATGTCAGCCAAACCTTCAAAGTGGGTTGTCTATCATACGAGGCTTGTCTTGAATGTGGACCATTCATCACTAAGGGTTGACCTTTAACCTTAACTATCCATTATCTTGATCCTACCTTGATGCTTGTCTTCTTTCATTTGGGGCCCACCATCAATGCTAATTGTCCTTTATGTGGGGCCCCTCAATGTCCACTACTTATGACATGGAATCCACATTTGATGTGTCCATTGTGTGGGCCCCACCTTCATAGTGAGTTATCCATCACGTGGGGCTTACTTTTTTTTTTTTGGGTTAGCAACGCACCCCACTGTTAGTACACCCACCCCCATTGTTCGTCACACCGCAATCTTAGCTGCCCCCCACTTGGATTGATAATGGGGTTCACTTTTGATGTCCTCCTTGGGGTGGACCTTCTACGTTGATCGGGTGCGGTTTGGGTGGGGATCCCCAGATCCACTGAGGTCGGTAGATCCCCAACTATGGGGCCACTGTGATGTACGTACCTTACATCTATACCGTCCATGCATTTTGAAAGCTCATTTTAAGGCATTATCCCAAAAATGAAGCAGATCCAAATCTTAGGTGGACCAGACCACATGAAATAGTAGTGATTCAATCCACACCATTAAAAACTTCATGGGGGCCACTTGAATGTTTATTTTCCATCCAACCGGTTGAAAAGGTCACAAATACTTAGATGAAGATACCAAACAAATATAAGCTTGACCCAAAACTTTTGTGACCCATGAGAAGCTTTTAATAGTTGAGTACCATTTTTTACTGTATTATGGTCCACCTGAGATTTAGATCTACTTCATTTTTTGAATCATGCTCTAAAATAAGTTTTTAAAATGAATGGACGATGTGGATGCAATACACACACATCACACAGTGGACGACACAGTAAGGGATCCACCCACCTCGGTGGATCCGAGGATCCAGCGAAGCTGCGCCCATGTCTATCATCCATCATGTTGGGTCACTTTGGATACACATTGTCCATCATGCAAGACCTTAGATGTGGACTATCCATTAGGTGGGGCCCACTTGATGTGGATTGTCCCACGAGGGGCCACACCATTCTATCCATTATGTGGGCCACCTTGATGTGGACCAATCGTTATGTGGCGCCCACCTTCAATACAAATTGTTCATGTGGGTCCCATCTTTGATGTGGACTATCCATCAAGTGGGGCCCACTTAACATCAATGGTCTATCATGTTGGGCTACACTTTAATGTGGGTCATACATCATGTGGGGCCCTCCTTTAATGTGAACCATGCATTATGTGGGCCCACCTTGATGTGGACCATGTGGGGGTCACTTTCAATATGGGTTGTTCATCATGTAACCCACCTTTGATGTCCACCATTAGATGGGTCTCACCTTTTGCTATGGACCGTCCATCATGTGGGGCCCACCTTTAATGTGAACCATGCATTATGTGGGCCCACCTTGATGTGGACCATTCATCATGTGGGGCTCACTTTCAATATGGGTTGTTCATCATGTAACCCACCTTTGATGTCCACCATTAGATGGGTCTCACCTTTTGCTATGGACCGTCCATCATGTGGGGCCCACTTGATGTGGATAGTCCATGTAGGGCGACATTTTAATGTGGGTCATCCATTATGTGGGACAACCTTTGATGTTCATCATCCATAATGTGAGGCCCAACCTTCAATATGTGTCATTCATCATATGGGCCCACCTTACATGTGGGTCATCCATCATGTGGGGCCCATCTTTGATGTGACAGTGCATTATGTGGGCCCACCTTGATGTGGACCATTCATCATGTGGAACCCCTCCTTTAATATGGGTTGTTCATCATGTGGGCCCACATTAGAGAGATTGTAAAGAAAAAGAAAGAGGGCAAGATGGACATTACTTCAAAAAGTTTTAGAATAAATTTGTCAAAAAATTAACTAAAAATGCCTACCCCAAATAAGCTCTTAAAGTAAAAGTGACCTCCTTATCACTAATTTTTTAAGAGCTTTTTTGCTGGTTTCTAAAAATATAATGTTTAAAATTAAATTTTTACCTAATAATCTATTTTCAAAATAAGAGCTTTTTTTTTTTTTTTTGTTAAAGAATAAGGGCCTGTTTGATAAAACTTAATTTCAGCACTTATTATTGAAATAAGCATTTTTCAGTGATTTTTCATCATTCAAATCCTTTGATAAATCCAAAATTTTAAATTCTTAATTTGGATTTTCAGTAAAAATTTGAGTTTATTTTTAACCTTTCTTCTTTGGCTTAACACTTAATAACACGGAAGTGATTTTGAAGTTAAGCATTTAGAAACAACTGTGACATTGTCTAAATAACTTTCCTTACGAGCTTTCTGTAGCTGCTGAGTTAACGTGGCAAAGCTCTTTGGAGCCATCATGATGCATGTGTTATATCCAACTAGTCCATCCATTTTCCACGTCAATTGAGGGCATAAACTAAAAAAGTTGTAGACCAAAGCTCATGCGGGACCACACCACAAAAAGCTGTGGGGACAGTGATGCCCACCATTGAAACCTTCTTGGGGACCACCATGATGTTTTTTTGAAAGCACAAATATCAGCTTGATCGGAAACTTTTGCAGCCCCAAGAAGTTTTCAATTATAGGCATTCAACCCCCACTATTTTTTGGGGTGTGGTCCACTTAGGCTTCAGTTCTGCCTCATTTTTTAGGTCATTCACTATAATAATGCGTCATATCTAACCGTCTATCCATTCTACGAGACTAATTTTATGGAATGGGCACAAAAATGAGGCAGATATAAAGCTAAAGTCAAACACACCACAAAAAGTAGTGGGGATTGAACATCTACCATTGAAACTTCTTTAGGGTGGTAGACGTTTTGGATCAATATGATATTTGTTACTTTTTCCTTTCATCCAGTTCTGTGTAACCTCATGAACAAGTTGGATGACAAGTAAGCATCGTGGTGGGCCTTAGGAAGGTTTCAATATTAGGAATTATTGTCCCCACTGCTTTTCTATGGTGTGGTCCACTTGAGCTTTAGATTGCCTCATATTTGGGCTCGTGACCTAAAAGGATCTTGCCAAATTGATAGACGGTTTAGATATACCACATGCATCATAATGGGCCAATCAGGCAACAGGTTAGTGAGTGCTGCCTTAACTGTAGGACCCATCGTGGTGTATATGCTTTATATCCAAGTCATCCATCAGTGCGTGCTGCCTTAACTGTAGGGCCCATCGTGATGTATATGCTTTATATCCAAGTCGTCCATCAGTTTCTTTGGATTATTCTTGGTTATGGTCCAAAAAATGAAATAGATTCAAATCCCAGGTAAACCATACCACTGAACGCTCGCCATTAAAAGCTTACTAAGGCCTACCTTGATGTATGTGTTATATATCTACGCCATCCACTAGTTTTTACCATTTATTTTAGGCCATGCTCACAAAAATTAAGCATATCCAAATCTAAGTGGATTATACCATACGAAATGGTGGTCATTAAATGCTCGTCATTAAAATGTTAGCAAGGCCCAATGTAATGTTTATTAAACATCTAACCTGCTGATAAAGTTACGGAGAATAGGATGAAGGGAAAAAAATAAATATCAGCTTGATCCAAAACTTTCGTAGCCCACAAAAAGTTTTTCGTGATGGCCATTCAATCATTGCCCTTTGGTCCACTTGAGATTTGGATCTACTTCATTTTTAGGATCATAGCATAAAATGAGCTGTAAAAACTAATGAACAGCTTGGACGTAAACTCATAAATCAAGGTGGGCCCTACAGATAGGGCAACACCCACTGCACATGTTACCTGCAACCCCTAATCCTATGCAGATTGCCAGTCAAAGCCTTTAGCAGGAACTTTCCATCAGGGGAAGTTAGGTGGCCCAGTGTGATATTTGTGAGAAATTCACCTACTCCATTCATTTTTCCATATCATGATTAGGACATGGGCAATTTGATAAAATTGCTAAATTCCAAATATTTTTATCAAATGAAATTTTTTGTATTCGGTACTAAATTTCAATATTAAGCAACAGTTTACCGGACAAGCATTTCACCACTTATCAGTACTTAAAATTTAATATATAATAAATTCAGTACTTAAATTAATTTCAGACTTCTTTTATTCAGTTTATCAAATGCACCCCTTTCCATGAAGGAGATGCCAAACAGCTCCTTACAATAGGTTCTTAAAAGCTAATTTTGCTTTGTCACTTCAAGTAAGAACTGATAAAATCTAAAAATATATATATATATAAAAAATAAAAAAAAAAGAAGGCAAATTATTTCACACAACAAAAACAATTCAACATCACTTTACTACCTACTACATAAAATATTTCTTTAACGTGGCTGCCTATTAAATAAAATACATGAGCTAAAAATTCAGAAGCTGCATGTGCCTTCCATATACCTTTCACCGTCGTTTGATGTCACATGGGTGGTTGTAGTCCTCGTCATCATCATAGCCTAGTCCCACTTGTTTGAACGGTTGTCCTGCATCATCATCATCATTTTATCAAATGCCATAAAAGTTTCCATATCTAAATGAGGAAAATAGGTGGGTCCCTTATTCTTGACGTGGCGAATCTGATGAGTGGATTGGATGGAATATTCATATCCTTCCATCTAGAAGTTCTTAGATTGGACGTCCCATCCCTAATGAGCGTGGGACATCTTGGGACCCACCATGTGGATGATCTGTCGCAAAAGTAAGGATGGTTCACTCATGAAGCAGACCACACTTTATATTGAATGCGGACCGTTAGTTAGCTTTATAAAAAAAAAAAAAAACTGTCCGTTGTTCTCAGACAGGAGTGGCCCACTTGATGAGTGGACCGTCCTGATTTTCAGGCCAGCTGTCATCTGCAACATCCGGCACATGTTATGAACGGTTCAGATGTCTCACACACGCGCCAGGATCGCACTAGTGGAGAGGTGCGCGTGGGCCACCGGAACTCAACCAGACAACGTTTTGATGGTGCGTTGGGTGTAGGGAGACTCACGGCTCACTGCTGACGGACGAGATGAAATCTTTGATGTCCATCAAGAGGGTCTGGGCCTTCTGGGGATCAAAGAGCTCAATGGCATGGAACCCTTCCTCATAGAATCGGCCCACCACGTGGACCCCACGCCCTTCCAGCATACTGACGAGCGCGCGCTGGCGGTCCACGAGCGGGTCCCCGACGTGCCCCCTCACCAAGCACGGCGGCAGCGACCCGATCCGATCGTGGTGGGACCCGGGCCTGATCGGGTTGCAGAACTCGTGATCCCTGTCGGCCCCACCCGGCAATGCCAGTTGCCACATCAGGTCATTGGCATGGAGGGGCAGGATCCGATCTCGGGTCAACCTCAGCTCCGATTCTGTCCTCTGGACACCACCGAGGTAGGGCTGGTTCAGGATCGCCCCAGATATCTTGAACGGAGGGTCCAGATCCAGTGCCCGCAGGGCCGCGTGGTAGACGATGTTGCCGCCGGAGCTGTTGCCCATGAGAAAACAACGCGAGAAATCGGCTAGATCGGGGGCTATCCACGTGTCGCGGTGGAGATCGGAGCTGGCCTGGTCTTGGACCCAACGAACGGCATCGATTGCATCATCGTACGCGGCGGGGATAGGGTACTCGGGCGCGAGTCGGTACTCGATCGAGAGTACGATGGCGGGCACGTGACTGGCCATTCGTTCGCATGACGCGTGGAAGGGGGCGGATGCAGCGCTGAAGAGGATGAAACCGCCACCATGGAAATAGATGATGATGGGGAGAGGGGCCGTTGGAGTCGAAAAATGGGGGCGAAATATCCGAATCCACGTCTTGTTGGAGGGATTGAGGGGTACGTCTTTGGAGAGAACGTCGTGGGGTTGCTGGGCTTCAGCTTGCGGTGGAGAGAGAGGGATGAAAGTGGGCCGTGTGAGCGAACCGTCTGGATTTGAAACGATCTTGAGGAAGGCATAGGGATCGTCCGGGTTCGTATTCTCGGAATCCCCCATCTCTCTCTCTCTCGATCCGTCGAGGAAGGAGACGCGTTGAATAAATGGACTGTGATACGTGCAAAAATCTCCCCCTCGCTTGTAATTATTGCAAATGCCTGCCTTTAGCTTTAGAGTTGCAACATGGGTTTCGATCAAGTCAAAACCGATTGCACCAACCCAAGTTGGGTCGACTTGCTCTCAAGTTAGGTTCCGGTTAAAAAATGCAAACCCAACTTGAATTTAGGTTGAGACCCAGATGACCAAACTTGAGCAGGGTTAGCTGAGGTTGGGAATACTTACACCTAACTAGGTTGGTTGGGTTGGGTTGAGAAGAGAGGGCATTCAAATCGAGTTGAGCTTGGCGCATCTTAGCTTGGTTCGGCTAGCATCCTACCAGCTCGAGTTCGGCTCAGCTCAATCCTCGAGTCTGACTAACGAGCTTAGCTCGATTCGGTTAGTAACTCAGGCCAGCTCGAGCTAAGTTTGGGTCAGCTAGGGTGAAAAAAAAAAAAAAAAGAAGAAGAGGATTTAGGCTATTTTTCTTTTAAAGGATAGGGATTAGGGTGTTGGAATTCAATCAATATTATATGTATATTATATATATTTAAGGTATTTAAATTTGAGCTGAGTCAAGTTGAGTTGAACCGACTCAAGTTTGAGCCGAGAGTTGACCTGAGTCAAGGCGAGCTCAGGTCAACTCAAACTTGGCTCGAAATTATTTCAAGCTCAAAAAAATAGGTCGGCTCAACTTGAATATAGCTTTCGATCCAAGCTGAATCGAGCTTATTTGATCTAAGTCGAGCAAGTTAACCGAGCTAGCTTGGTTTGTGTGCAACTGCAGTTGGAGTTTAACAACTTGGTAGAAATTTGAGTAAGATTGGACTAGATTGAGCTCAAGTTGGCCCTCAACCTAACTTAAACCCGCCCAAGTTACACCCCTTATGTTTAAAGATGTCATAGGGGAGCAATTTCGATGGATCCTTAACTGTGGGGCCCATTGTGATGTATGTTCCCTACACACCGTCCATCCATTTTTACTGCTCATTTTAGGGTATAATCCTAAAAAGAAGCAAATCCAAATCATAGGCAGATCACACCATAAGAAACAATTGTGATTGAATCCCCACCATTAAAAACATCATGAGGGCCACGAGAATGTTAATTTGCCATTCAACCTATTGATAAGGTCACTTGAGATTTAGATTTGCTTCATTTTTAGGATCATGCTTAGGGGTTAAGTTTTGTATTTAAAGAATTGTTATTTCGTTTTTATGATCAATCAAACTATTTCAAATTTATTAAGAATTATTCATACTTTCATCCCTCGTGGATTTGAGGAAGCTCTATGAGGAGTCTAGAGAGCTCTGTCGATTTGGACTAATTATTCCTTGAGGAAGACAGTGATCAACCTCGTGATGTCCCTTACTACATCACTTTAGGCCTCTGGGCTTGTGGGCTTTCTCTCCTGTTTGCAAGGGTAGTTCGGAGTCCCCCATAACAATATGTATTTTATATGCATGTCATCCATCTAGCCAAATAATTTTAAGGTATTAGCCTAAGAATGAAGTAGATTGAAATCTCAAGTGGAGCATACCATAGAAAAAGGTGGTGATTGACCATTAAAAATTTCTTGTGGGCTAAAAAAGTTATGTATCAAATTGATATTTTTTTTCCTTTCATTTAGTTTTTTGCCACCTTATCAACAAATTGGATGGAAAATAAACATTCCACTAGGCCTTAGGAAGCTTTTAATGGTGGGTCTTCTGGCCACCGCTACTTCCTATGGTATAGTCCATTTGAGATTTGGGTCTGCTTCATTTTTGGGCTCATGCCATAAACTAATTCTAGAAAAATGGATGGCCAATGTAGAGATGTATAATACATAAATCAAGGTGGGCCCCACAGTAAGGGCCGCACCGTCTTGGGCGAGGTAGAAGTAGATTATGTACTAAGTATGCTTTAGCATACTGAGTAAACTATGCGGGTCCATTGTGATGTCTGTGTCTTCTCTGCGCTGCTGTGCATCCGTCTACCCCTCATTTTAGGGCATGAGCCCAAAATTAGAGCATTTCCAAAGCGCAATCAGACCAAGCCACATGAAACAATGTGAATTGAACACGCATCGATGAAAACTTCTAGTGAGGCCACAAAGTTTTGGATCAAGTTGATATTTGTGTTTTCCCCTGATCCATGTCCATGTGACCTTATGAGGATGGCATACACATCACTTGAACTCTGGATATGCTTCAATTTTCGACTCATGTCCTAAAATGAGTTGAAAAAATGGATGAACAGCGTGGATAAGACACACATCCACCATAGGCCTCATAGAGTTTACTCAACATAATAAAACAAATTGAGTTTCTCATAAGCCAAAATACCATTATGACCTATTCACGAAAAGTAGCATCATCCATTTAGAAAAAGAGCACCCAAAAGCTATAATAATATTATTATAATTTATTTAAGGTAGATGTGTTTGATGAGACTTATTTTACATACTAAAATAACATTTTACGGTCTAATTTTGCCATCTCTCTCCAACGAAGAAATAATTTTTTAAAAAAAGTACTAATTATTTCACAAAAGTAAATTAAAAAATACAATTCAACTTCATGTGATTGCCTACTAAATAAAATACTTCACGTGGCTGCCTATTAAGGAGCTGCATGTGCCTTCACTGCCTTTCACCTCGGTTTGATGTCACATGGGTGTTCGTAGTCGTAGTCATCGTCATAGCCTGGTCCCACTTGTTTGAACGGTTGTCCTGCATCATCATCATTTTATCAAATGCCGTAAAAGTGCCTATATCCAAAGGGCGCGGTTTGGGTGGATCCCCGGATTCACTGAGGTCGGTGGATCCCCAATTGTGGGGCAACTGTCATGTATGTACCTTACATCTGCACTGTCTAAGATTTTGAAAGCTCATTTTAGGGCATTATCCCAAAAATGAGGCAGATCCGAATCTTAGGCGGACCATACCACCTGAAATAGTAGTGATTGAATCCACACCATTAAAAACTTCATAGGGTCACTGGAATGTTTATTTTTCATCCAACCTGTTGAAAAGGTCAAAGACCTGGATGAAGATACCTAACAAATATCAGCTTGACCCAAAACTTTTGTGACCCACGAGAAGCTTTTTAAAGGTTGAGTACCATTGTTTACTGTATTATGGTAACCTGAGATTTAGATCTACTTTATTTTTTGAATCATGATCTAATATGAGTTTTCAAAATGAATGGACGGCATGGATGTAATACACACATCAAATAGTGGACGGCACGCTAAGGGATCCACCCACCTTGGTGGATCCAGGGATCCAGCGAAGCCGCGCCCATATCTAAATGAGGAAAATAGGCTTATAGGTGGGTCCCTTATTCTTGATGTGGCGAATCTAATGAGTGGAGGACCCCACATTCCATCTAGAAGTTCGTCATTAGTTCCTTTGGCTTGGTCCACCTAAGTTAATGAACAGGCTGGATCTTGGCATTTATGCCTAACATTGGACGGCTCATCTAATGGACGGGTTGGATTTTGGCATTTGTGCAAGATCCGTGCTTTCTATTAGGTGGCCCACACTCTCTGGCACAGAGATCCGATGAGACTTTTTTTTTTTTACTAGGATCTATCACGCGTGTGAGACACTCACGTGTGCATGCGTAGAAAGACTAGGTGCAGATATGTTCGCGTTCACACAGCATGGTTTTGGGACTTTTAGGGACCCACCACGTGGATGATCAATCCAAAGAATCCGGATCCACTGTTGAAACCGAGAGGTGAACCTTTGCTTATGCTGCTGTGATTAGTCTAGCTCATTCTTACTGTGTCAAAGCAGCTCTGTGTCTGACACAGTCATGCTTTGACACAGTCAAAATGAGCTAAACCAATCAGAGAACTGACTAGCAGGGTTTTTCTGCTCGATTTCAAGAGAGATCCGGACTCCCATGGAAAGACTCAGATCCTCTGTTGGCCTCCAAGCAGAAAACCCTTGCTGGGAGGCCCACGTCATTATATAGGTGTGTAACCCTGTCATATCCTCAGTACAACCTGGTCACATGATATCATCAGTGTAATGTGGATCAATGAAAAAGCTCCGCGCATAGATTTCCTGTTCGGAAGCCAACAGAGTATCCGGACTCCAAAAGAAAAATAAAAGGCTGGTCCACTCATGAAGCGGACCGCACTTTACATTGAATGCGGACCGTTAGTTAGCTTTGTAAAAAAAACTGTCCACTGTTCTCAGAAAGGAGTGGCCCACTTGATGAGCGGACCGTCCTGATTTTCAGATGTATCACACGCGCGCCAGGTTCGCACGAGTGGAGAGGTGATCGTGGGCCACCGGACCTAGACCAGACAACGTTTTGATGGTTCGTTGGGTGTAGGGAGACTCACGGCTCACTGCTGACGGACGAGATGAAATCTTTGATGTCCATCAAGAGGATCTGGGCCTTCTGGGGATCAAAGAGCTCAATGGCATGGAACCCTTCCTCATAGAATCGGCCCACCACGTGGACCCCACGTCCTTCCAGCATACTGACGAGCGCGCGCTGGCGGTCCACGAGCGGGTCCCCGCCTTGCCCCCTCACCAAGCACGGCGGCAGCGACCCGACCCGATCGTGGTGGGCCCCGGGCCTGATCGGGATGCAGAACTCGTGGTCCCTGTCGGCCCCACCAGGCAATGCCAGTTGCCACATCAGGTCGTTGGCATGGAGGGGCAGGATCCGATCCCGGACCAACCTCAGCTCCGATTCTGTCCTCTGGACCCCACCGAGGTAGGGCTCATTCAGGATCGCCCCAGAGATCTTAAACGGAGGGTCCAGATCCAACGCGCGCAGGGCCGCGAAGTAGACAATGTTGCCGCCGGAGCTGCTGCCCATGAGGAAACAACGCGAGAAATCGGCTAGATCGGGGGCCATCCACGTGTCGCGGTTGAGATCTGAGCTGGCTTGGTCTCGGACCCAACGAACGGCATCGATCGCATCATCGTACGCGGCGGGGAGAGGGTGCTCGGGCGCGAGTCGGTACTCGACCGAGAGTATGATGGCGGGCACGTGACTGGCCATTTGCTCGCATGACGCGTGGAAGGGGGCGGATGCAGCGCTGAAGAGGATGAAACCGCCACCGTGGAAGTAGATGATGATGGGGAGAGGGGACGTTGGAGTCGAAAAATGGGGGCGAAATATCCGAATCCACGTCTTGTTGGAGGGATTGAGGGGTACGTCTTTGGAGAGAACGTCGTGGGGTTGCTGGGCTTCAGCTTGTGGTGGAGATAGAGGGATGAAAGTGGGCCGTGTGAGTGAACCGTCTGGATTTGAAACGATCTTGAGGAAGGCATACGGATCGTCCGGGATCGTACTCTCTGAATCCCGCATTTTTCTCTCCCCCTGGATCTGTTGAGGAAGGACGCGTTGATTAAATGGACTGGGATACTTGAAAAAACCTCCCCCTTGGTTTTCATTATTTGAATAAATATATTAGAATAATTGTAAACACCTCTCCCTTGGTTTGGATTATTGCAACTGCCTCCCTTTAGCTTCGGGTTGCAGCTTGGGTTTGGATCAACTCAAAACCGATTGCACCCACCCAAGTTTGGGTCAGGTTGTCCACAAATTAGGTTCGGGTTCAAAAATGTGAACCCAATTTGAATTTAGGTTTAGCCTGTGATGACCAAACTTGAGCAGGGTTAGTTGAGGTTGGGAATACTTGCATGTAACTAGGTGGGTAGAGTTGAGTAGAGAGGGCATCAGGTTGGATCGAGTTAGAGTTATACACGAGCTAAATGGATTCGACCTTAGCGCTTAGCTTGATTTGGCCAGTTGCCTACTTCAGCTCAAGTTTGGCTCGGCTTAGTCCTTGAGCTTGATTGGTGAGCTTAGATCGGTTTAATCAGCAACTTGGGCAGCTCAAGTTGAGTTCGAGCCAAGTTTGAGATCGAGCTTTCAAACCGAGTTTGAGTTGGCTAGGGTGAAAAAACAAAAAAAGAGGACTCATTTGATTTATTTATTTATTTTTTTTTATTTTTTTTTAAGGAGAGGAATTAGGGCACTCTTTTATATATATATATATATATATATATATATATATATATATATATATATATAAGGTTTAAAATTGAGCCAAGTCGAATCGAGTCAAGCCGAGCTTGGGTTGAACCTAGCTTCCTATCTGAGCCTAATTGAGCTTATTTGAGCCAGGTCAAGCCCCTTAATGGAGCTAGCTTGGCTCATGTTTAGCTCTAGCTGAAGTTCAACAACTTGGTAGAAATTTTAATCGGTTTAGACTAGGTTGAACTCAGGTTAGCCCTCAAGTACTTGACTTGATTAAACCCGCCCAAGTTACACTCCTTATGTTTGGAGACATCATAGGGGGGCGTGGTTTTGAGGGATCCCTAACTATGGGGCCCATTGTGATGTATGTTCCTTACCATCCATCCCTTTTTACAGCTCATTTTAGTGTATAATCCTAAAAAAGAAGCATATCCAAGTCTTAGGCATATCATACCATAGGAAACCGTTGTGATTAAATCCCCACCATTATGAACATCACGAGGGCCATAGGAATGTTTATTTGCCATTCAACCTATTGATAATGTCACAAAGACTTAGATGAAGAGACCACACAAATATTAGCTTGAACCAAAACTTTTGTGGCCCACAAGAAGTTTTAACGGTCAATTACCACGGTTTCCTGAGCTATGGTCCACTTGAGATTTGGATTTGCTTCATTTTTAGGATCAATGGACCAGGTTGGGCCTGAAAAATCAAAATTTTAAATAAGCCCAGCCCGATAACCTGGCTCGAAACAATTCAAAATCTAGGTTGAGATCTACCTGGCCCCGGCCCATTGATAGCCCTAATCATGCCCTAAAATGAGTTTTCAAAATGGATGAACCACCTAGACATAAGGTGCATACATCAAGGTGGGCCCCATAGTCAACATAGGAATTTACATCAAATTACAAGAATGCATTTATCTCTTTTGCTAGAGTATGGGTAGGGCTGTCAACGAACCGGGCCTAGGGTTGGTCCTAGACTCTCGGCCAGGATTTTGAATGGTTACGGGCTGGGCCGTCAGGTGGGGCGTATTTAAAATTCTGATTTTGCAGGTCGGAGCCCGACCCATTGACAGCCCTAAATATGGGTCTAGTCTTAAGTGAGCATGGTCTCTTCACCGATGCACAAAAAATCGGGTGAATCCAATCACTGGATGGGCCATATCCGATCAAAAGCATCCAAGTTAATGTGGTGGGCCACTTAATGGACCCAAACCACCAAAGAAACCCAAGTTTATGAGGTGGGTCACTTGATGGACGGATTTATTGACTCATGAAAATGAGAAACCTCATGAGTCAATAATGTGATCATACTTGGGTTTGACTCAGTAGGCTTACCAGCCTATAACTGGGTGTTAAATAATAAATTTTCCAAAAACAGGGATGCCCAACTGCGTGGGAGAATAATCTGGAAACCAGAGCCAGAGGGGAGGTATTTGCAATAAACGAATCTAGAGGGGAGCGATTTGAAAAACTTTGATACTCCGGCAGAGTGTGATGGTTGATACCCAGTCGTTAAGAAATGCACACAGCATTGGAAAAAAAAAAAACTTAAATTAATCCGTTCAAACCATGGCTCTAATCTAGATATAATCTGATGCCTTAACTGGGCAATTGATCAGTATTTAATGAACTGATCTGATGAGAACTATTCAATGGCCTAAATTCAACAAATAAATGTATGATGATCGGAGCTTCTGATCGTTCATTCCATCTTACTTTGAAGCGATGACCTATTGGCTGTAGATCTTACAATTTGAACGGTTTAAATCGATTTAGTGTATGGCAAGTACCTGCGGATCAGCAACCTGCTCCCCCGGAGTATGAGTGTGGTGGTGTACACGTGGCATGTAACTCAGCCGTCTAATTTGTGTGGTGGACAACGGGGCCAGCAATACGCTGAATTAATTTCATAGCTGGAAGATCGGCGGATATTTATTAGACAGTTGAAAGGAAATGCATGACAAGTAGTCTCTGCACGCGCGCGAAACACGTAAGAGTTGTGGAATGCCTCAGTATCAACTGCTACACTCTGCGAGAGTATCTAATTACGGACGGAGCATCTTCAGGTCCGGATCCTCTGTTGGCTCAAGCAGAAAAATCTTACCTTGGAGCACTTGATCCACGTCATTGTTATGCAACCATGTCACATCCTCAATACAACCTGATCGCAACATCATGCAATGCAGTGTGACGTGGTCCAATGAAAAAGGCTCCAAGCAGCAGGGTGGCCAACAGAGGATCTGGATTCCTTCAAGTAGGCGTCCAAGCTGAAATTGGATTCCGTACACTCTTATCATACTCAGCAAATTCTGTTGGGCCCACCGTAAATGCTTGTGGTTTATCCACTTGAGCTTTAGATATACTTTAATTTTAGGCTAAGGGTGAAAAACAGGCTTAGCTGTGATGAAGACAGTTCACATCAAAGTAAATAGTTGTGAGAGAGACGTCCACCCTTGATTATTACAGGGCCCACCATGATGATTATATAAAATCCAATCCAACCATTAGATTCCACACTAATATTTATGCATGAGGGTAAAAAATCAGGTCCACATGTGATTCAGGTGAACCACACGAAGGGAAATAGTTCAAAGGGTGAGCCTTATATTGCTTAATGTTTCAATGGTATAGCCTACTGTAATTCTGAATGAGGCTGATTTTTTGGGCCATGGACCTAACATGGTCTGACACACGCTATGGATGGGTGGATTTTACATCAACTCTTAAGTTGGAGCCCACCCAAGCCCCATACCCCATTTTCCAAAAAGATGTGTGAAATAACCCTCCTTGACATGGATGAAATACGTTGGATGAAATAACTTTCAGGGACTGCCCATCTTTTTATTTTTTTATTTTTTTATGAGGCTCACTTAATGTGTATGTGAAATTCACATGGGCCATTAGCCATTAGATGTATAATTCTACATTAGGTTTAATGTGGCTTAGATTTGGATAATAGATAAGGTCAGTAAATCCAGACCCCGTGAATTTCGTACACTTGTCTCCCTTGAGATGAGGGAACCTTGTGATAATAGTGATCATCAAACCTACAACGGGCAAAGAGAATAGGCAGAGGGGAGGTGTCAGTATGAAGTTGTGGACTCTATCATGCCTAAGTCGGTTAGGGATGATTGTTGGGTGTAAGGTAAGTAGTAGGTACAGTGCCTTAGGTTACGTACCTAGTTCTGCGGAGGCAAACCCAATTTATAAGGTTAGATGGGCATTAGGTGTCTGAGTTAATCTAGGATTATTAGAGAGTTATAATTTGATGAGAGTCATGTCTCGTAATGGTAGGAGAGATTTCCAGCTGAGATATGGCTAGATGCCTTTCAGGTCCGTATTAGGTAGCCATGCGCTGGACTCGCTGCACACCTCTTTGGTAGGGGTTGATTAGGTCAACTGTAATGCATTAGATTTTTGCTAACTTGGAAATAAAAAATCCTTGGGCGTCACCTTCTATTTGTCGTTTATAGTCCATGCCCGCACGTGTGTTCATGCTTGTTTAGAACCAAAACAAGTGATTTTGTCCAAGCAGGGGAATGAATTAACTTAAGAGTTGGAGAACTCATAGTCGGAAGAGCTTTTCGATGACCCGTTCGACTCGGGTATGTCATTATGTTTATAGAGTCTAAGCAAAAGTTTGAATTACTAATCTACTCATAAATCGACATAACCGTGATGAATATTTTACCGGTCTTTAGTGTTTTAGCCTAATTTTGGTATTTCAAAATTTTTGCACTGTTTAGATTTGGCAAAAACCATCTCTTTTAAAAGTCGAACTTTTTGAAAAATGTCCAAAATTCGCGATTTGTACTTGGATTGGAAAATCAAAATTTTTATCATTAGAAATTTGATTTTTAGTATTTTTTTTATTGAATCCAAATTGGGGGGAAGGTACTTTCTTATTTATATGAAATAACTTAAAGTAAATGAAAATATAAAAATAAACATAACATTTACTTAAATGTTATTTCCTGTAAATAAGCAGAGACTGTCCAGGGGGTCAGTGGAATGTGGAGTTTCAAAAAAACTGAGCAGACAAAAAAATTCCAAAACAAAAGGCTTCGGTGCACTGAAAAAGGCTTCGTGGGACAAAGGAGGCCTTCGGTCTCGAATAAACCAACGAGATCATACCGGGGGGGGGGGGGGGGGGGGGGGAGAATAGTGTCTTCGGTGCATCGACGGAATACCTTTGGTACGTCGAAGAACAGTCCAGAGGCCTTTGGCCTAAGCCGAAGCAATCTGTCCAAGTTCGATTTTTCGAAGTCTTGGGGCTTTGTCGCACTGAAGTGGACCTTCGGTGCACCGAACCCAATGAGTTTTGTTTTTAAAAAGTGTTTTAGAGTCCCATTCAGACATCCCTCTCTCTTATTCCTTTATTTCTCTCTTTTCTACCCTAAGCAACCACAAACCCTCCTAACCCTCCTCCTATCTTCCAAAACCTCTATTCCTCTTCAAATCCTCCGATAGGCTCTTAGAATCCTTGGATTTTCACATTTTCGTTGACATCCATGCTCAATTTCGCGTCTTCCTTGGCCAAGATCCATCTATGTTGGGTCAGATTCTTCACCCCTTGCTAGGTGAGAGGTTCCCTACCTGTCTTCCCATCCATTACTTTCAGTTTCTATCTTTTAAGCCATTGGGGTTAGAAACCCCCTTTTCATTTTCGTCATTTTTAATAATCATTAACCATAGGGTTTGTTCATGTTAGGTCTTAAGCCTTTATTGGTCGTTGGGAGCGGCACACACTATTGTGGGTGCCATAGTTGAGCTCGGCTCTGTTGAGATTCAGGTGGTGCGCTAATTCCTGGCACTAATTCGTTGAATTAATTTGGAGTTTTCCCAAATCAAAGGTATTTAAACCCTAAATCTTAATCAAAAGTTAATTAGCATAGAATCTTAAGTTATTAATACTAGATTTGTGTTTAATCATATGTATTTGAGGTTTTCCCAAATTTCTGACTCTATGGTCACACCTGAATTGATAGGGCTACATCCGAATCGCAGAATTTCGACTATAAGGTAAAGATCTACCTTCAAGCTTTTCCCGACAAGTTTTAGTTAATAATTGCTTGATTTTGTTGTTATTTGGTTAATAACATGCTCGATGAAATACCTGAATGATATGAATTTACAACATTGTAATATATCTATGCTTGTGGATGTATGTGACACACTATGTTCTCCGGGTTGTGTTATCCTGGTCTTTTGGATCAGTCAGGCCAAGTGGGTATTGTATAATTATGTAATTGATAATTTAAATTATTTTTATAATGGATTAAGTATTGCTTTGGATTAAGATCTGAAAACCGTATGATCTAGTGTACTGCGTGTCACTAGGTTGGCAGTCACAGACTTATTCGATCGACTAAGCGGGACATGGTTGACCGACAGTGGCCACTGTTGGTTTGTCGTTATCCATTGGGCCCACTGAATAAGTCTCATTCAGAATTAATCATTCTTATATTAATTGTTGAATCACACTATATGAAATCTAGAATATCATCGTTCCCATTACGAGTAATCCACTTAAAACTGTACTGCGACTCGATTCACCAAGTTTCATAAGCCAAGCATGATAGTATGGGACACCATGTTCGAGTTGTCGGCCCCTTGTAGTGACCAGTGAACATTGACAGGGGTGATAAATTATTGTTCAAACGACCCTTGTGAAAAATATGACCCTGGCCGATGTTTGCGTGCCTGTGCACCGTTCGAATGACCCGGGTGTACATTGATTTAACCCTGAGTGACAGGCCCGTACCTCTGAATTAATTAATTATAAGAGAAATTTTAATCAACTATTATTAGCATCAAATAATAAAAAAAACACTAGTAAAATCTAAGCAGGAATTTTTGCTGATGAAATCTAAACCATACATCTAATAATAACCACATTTTCAGTGCCTAACGTATACCTTGACTTCCTTTAAAATGCCCTACCATTTCTTTTAAATATTGAAAGATTTCAGCCCAACGGAACTCATTACCATGTAAAAATGTCTACAAGCTACTATTCAAGTTATATGCACTGCCAGTGTAGTGTTCACCTCCTGCAGTGTTCACACACCCCATTGTTAGTACACCCACCCACCCCTGTTAGTTACATCACAATGTTAGCCACCCCACTATGGGAATCCATGCCATGACCTCAGTGTTGAAACGAGGCTATCTTCACTTAGTCTGCCACTTGAGGGATGACTGCCCTTGACTTAAGTTACCAATTTTTATGTATGTGACATCTGCTCCAACCATCATATGCTTCACCCTGCTTTAAGCCTAAGGCAAGAAATCAGGCTAATCTGTGATTCCAGTGGGCTACACCAATGGAAACAAATGAGAAGGTTGGCATTCACCTATTCATTGTTTCACCCTATTTATGGTGTGAGAAACACACTATGGTAGGGCTCACCCTATTTATACCGGCATGATCTAGTGCAATAATTTTCATTATAATCATAGTGGAAACAAGTTGTGTGGGGCTCACCATTATGTATTAATAACATCAACTCCGACCCTCTTGCATGCTATCCTTCATTTGACTATGGGCTAAAAAAAAAATGTGCTAATTCCAGCTCATGCAGGCTATATATATGAGCAGGAATATCGGATTGGTCTCTTGTGAGGAGACCTAAATGGGCTTAGGATGCGTGCAAAGGGGTGGGTGGCTTGGGTAGGCCCCATGGTGATGTGTTTTCAAAACCCACTTCAACCATCAGATGTGTTACCCAATTTTACGCCTAGGGCTCAAAAAGCACCCCCGATTCGTGATTTTGGTGGATCAATCAATTGGAGACAACGTATGGTGACGACCACCTTCCAAACTGTTTCCCTTGGTGTGGCCCATGTGAATTATGGATGGGCCTAATCTTTGGGCTCCGGGCATAAACTTTTGTTTGGAGTCTATTGGTTCAAGTGGATTTCACATAATCATCACAATGACCCTTGTAAAAAGTCAATGGTGGACGTCACTCTCCCAACTGTTTCCTTTGGTGTGGCCCACCTAAATCACCAATCAGCTTGATTTTTGGGCCCTAGGCATAAAAATGGATGACACAATTGATGGTTGAAGTAGATTATACATATAAATTGTTTCCATTAGTATGGCCCACCTGAATCATGGATGTCATTGATTTTTAGGCCTTGGACATAATATGAACTGATGCATCTAATCGTTGGAGTGGATTCCATAAACATACCGTGATGAGACCTTCCTGAGGAAACCCCTCCCCCAAACACACACACATTCCCTAGTGCAAATCAGTCCACTCCCATTCATTTATGCTCACGAGGCGCGCATGAGTCATGAATTAGCATGAAATTTTAGCCCATGGTCAAATTAGGGATGGCGTGCAAGAGGTCAAATGAGGAATAGCATGCAAGATAGTTGGAGTGAATCTTATCAACACATCACAGTGGGCCCCATACAACTTCTTAGTATTTGTGTACCACTAACATCCCCACCTTTTTGGTGATGTTAGCAATGTTTCTAAACCTTCTGAAGGATACGTGCAAGATGCAATTATCAATCAGGATGATTCATTCAATAATACAATTGTGAACAAGCCATGGTGCAAGAATCATGCTGATTCATTCAATAATACAACTGTAAGCAAGCCATGATGGTGCAAGAATCATGCTGGTCGAATGATTCGAACCCTTTGAACATGGTTTCACACACACACACACACACACACACACACACACACACTCACTGAGAGAGAGAGAGAGAGAGAGAGAGAGAGAGAGAGAGAGAACCATACGTAGTTTATAAGCCATACATCACATGGTTAGAATCATCAAATGAAAGTGTTATTAATTATTGAAGCATACGCAATAGGAAGTAAGATCAATCGTTTATAAGCCATACATCACATGGTTAGAATCATCAAATGAAAGTGTCATTATTGAAGCATAAGCAATAGGAAGTAAGATCAATCCAATACATTATTCAAAATGATGATTAGATCTATTAAGGTTACTGCGTTGTGCTCCCTCCTCTCCGGATCCGGAGGTAGGGGCTGAAGAGTCTACACCATCGTACCTAACCAATATGATGAATCTGGGGCTGGGCTTCAAGTTAGTAATGGATACGGTAGATTTTAGATCATCTCTGATTACATCCCACCAACGTAGCTGTTGATCAATTCCATTATTAAGATTCCGATATAAGGGCTTCATCAGAAAGTCCCATCCCAAAATGGCAATTCCCCAACAATTTTCACGAGATTTGCTTGTCTGCTCCAAATCTTACGAGTTAAACATCAGTCAAGTATGTCCAAGAATGCCATTTTCATGTCCAAATTTCCTTATTTTGGCTTCACACAATGTTCATTATGGTAGTCTCGCCACATAAAAGCACAGGTATCCAGGAGAAGATGTTTGAACAAAAACAACCATAGAAAACAAGTCATAACAAAAATATACCACATGCATCACCAAATGTTCATATTACTTCAAAGCACTTATAGCTTTGTCAATGGATAAACTATTTGACAGGTAAGATTAGTAGATAGAGCTGCACATGTGCCAAGCTAGCTCGAAAAGCTTGCCTAGCTTTTGGCTCGGCTTAAGATCAATATATATATATATATATATATATATATATATATATATATATATATATATATATATATATAACCCTAATACACCACCTAACCCTTTTCTTTTTTACTCCCACCCAACCCCACACAGCCCGCTGTGCCCTTGCCTGGCTGCCCATTTCCCTCTTTTCCTCCCTCTATTTTTTTAAATCTCTCTCTCTCTCTCTCTCTCTCTCTCTCTCTCTCTCGTCTTTTTGTTCTGACTTCCTCCCCGCACCACACCTGGCATCGGACGCACGACAACGAATGTCGGACCGCACCGCACCTTCAAGCCTACCTTAGTGAGCATCCACCACTACCAGGTAGACTTCTGTGTTTTTTTATTCTTATTTGTGATTTATTTTGTTTTGAATTTGAAAATACCCTAATTTTTTGGGGTTTTGAGTCGGAAGATTGGGGTTGGTTAGCTGGTTGGGTCGGGTCAACGGGTTAGGTCAATTGGGGTCAGTGCGTTGAGTCGAGTCCGCGGGTTGGGTCAGTTGGGGTCAATGGGTTAGGTTGAGCAGGTCAGTGGTTCGGGTAGGGTTTGGTTGGGTCAATGGGTTGGGTGAGTTGGGGTTATAAACTCCTATAAAAAAAAAAAAAAAAAAAAAAAAAAAAAAAAAAAAAAAAGAAAAAGAAAAAAAAAAGACAAAGCTCGACTTGGCTTACTTTGGCTCGATGAGCTCGATCGACTTGGCTTGAACAAAGTTTGACCAGCTCGACCAGCAAGTCATGCTCAAGTGGCTATTTTGAGCTCAATGCTCAAGCCAAGCCAAGCCAAGCTCAAGCTCAATTGGCCACTGATCAAGCCAAGCTCAAGCTTAAGCTCGGCTTGAGCTCGGCTTGTGTGTAGATCTATCAGTAGATGATTGAATAGAATTGTAACAACTGCCCCCAGAGGTATAAGATTTATACAAATGTATTGGATTGAACTCCAAAATTGATGCAGGTGCATCTCCACGATACTAGGGTAGTGTGGCCCATGAGATGGGGCCTGTGAGATGTAGAATGGCAATGGGATGGGTCCCACCATGGGACCTGTGAGATGCAAGGTAGCCCATGAGGATATCTTGATCAGTTTGCCTGGGAGGGCCAGGATGAAGGGATATTTTAGTGTTTCTCCAACGACTCTAAAGCTTTTGGTGTGTTGGTCAATACTCATTGCATTAAGTGGTATCAAGGTGGGAGACCAGTGTTTGAGTCTCCTTACCAATATAAGTGGATAATGTAATTGCATCTCCACACTAGGGTGGGGTAGCCCACAAGGAGATCTTGATCAGATTGCTTGAGAGAGCCAAGATAAATGGATATTTTGGTGCTTTCTCAATTATTTCGGAGTTTTTAGTGTGTTCGCCGGTACACTCTAAAAGAAAAAAAAAAAAAGAAAAAAAAAAGAAAAAAAAAGAGAAGTTAATTTTTATATTCATATAGTGGTCTAAGAGCAAAAGTATGCTAACCAAGTGGGAATTTATAATTATGTAAAAGAAAACCATGCCAATTTAAAATC
Organism: Liriodendron chinense; assembly: GCA_003013855.2. Taxonomy (NCBI): domain Eukaryota; kingdom Viridiplantae; phylum Streptophyta; class Magnoliopsida; order Magnoliales; family Magnoliaceae; genus Liriodendron; species Liriodendron chinense. The sequence goes on along the minus strand of PVNU02002795.1, from coordinate 59,600 downwards.
AAGTCATTTTCAATTCCATAACTGAATATCTTCGAAAGATTGCATGAACATTTTGTAAGATATAAAATATGTATAAAAATGCAAGAATTAAAGAGACAGATGAAGACAAAAATCTCATACACAGTAACAGGTTCCATCAAATAAGTATAGAAGGGTTAAATAACAACCACTAAAAATATGCATTCAGTGTCGATGTAGCATATGCAAGCATCATTGAAAGCGGTGTATTTACGTCGGTTTCTATACATTGCCCTTACCATGTGGGCCCACCTTGATGACAATTTTTTGTATATCCATGCCGTCCATATGTTTTCCCACATCATTGTAGGACTTGAAGACAATAGTTAAGTAGATCCAAATCTCAGGTGGGCCACACCACTGCAAATAGTAGTGAATGACCACTAAAAGATTTTTCTAGGCCACAAAAGTTTTGGATCAAAGCTGATCTATCTGTTCTCTCTTCATCCAGGTGTGGTTGCCTTATAAACGGTTTGGATTGAAAAGAAAATTTATGGTGGGCATTACTGCGGGCCCTAGGAAGTTTTTAATGGTGAGCATTCAATCACCACTGTTTACTTTGTTGTGGTCCACTTGAGATTTAGATCTTCTTAATTTTTGGGAATATATCCTAAAATGGGCTGAAAAAATGGATGGACGGCGTGGATGTACAACAAATCATTAAGGTGGGCCACGGTCACAATTGAGAATTTTAATTCAGTAATTATAATTTGAAATCCATTGCATTACAAATACAAGCTCCCACACTAGCCTACACGGGTCCACTCATGCTGCGAACGCACTTCACATTGAATGTGGACCGCTAGATATTTCGTAGAGCTTTCAACGGTCCTGATTTTCAGGCCAACTGTCAACTTCATCACCGGGACGCCTGTTTTGAACAGTTAAGATGTCTCACACGTGGCTACGTTCACACGTGCGGAGACAGTAGGGAGAGTTACGATCTACTTTTGACTGACGAGACGAAATCCTGGACGTCCATCAAGAAGGCCTCGGTCTGCTGCGGATCAAAGAGCTCAACGCCATGGCACCCTTCCTCACGGAACTGGCCCACCACGTGGACCCCACGCTCTTCCAGCATCCTGACAAGCGCGCGCTGGCGGTCCACGAGCGGATCTCCGCCGTACCCCCTCACCAAGCACGGCGGCAGCGACCCGACCCGATCGTGGTGGGCCCCCGGCGTCATTGGGTTGCAGAACTCGTGGTCCCTGTCGGACCCACCCGGCAATGCCAGTTGCCACATCAGGTCGTTGACATGGAGGGGCAGGATCCGATCCCGGAGCATCTTCAACTCCGATTCCGTCCTCTGCTCCCCACCGAAATAGGGCTCGTTCAGGATCACACCAGCGATCTTGAATGGAGGGTCCAGATCCAACGCCCGCAGGGCGGCGTGGTAGGCGATGTTGGCGCCGGCGCTGCTGCCCATGAGGAAACAACGCGAGAAATCGGCGAGATCGGGGGTCATCCACGTGTCACGGTGGAGATCGGAGATGGCCTGGTCTCGGACCCAACGGACGGCATCGATCGCATCATCGTACGCGGCGGGGAGACGGTACTCGGGCGCGAGTCTGTACTCGACCGTGAGGACGATGGCGGGCACGTGACGTGCCATGCGCTCCAATAAGGCGTGTAAAGGAGCAGATGCAGCGCTGTGGAGGATGAAACCACCACCGTGGAAGTCGATGATGATGGGAAGAGGGGCCATTGGAGTCAAAAAATGGGGGCGAAATATCCGAATCCACGTCTTGTTGGAAGGATTGAGAGGTACGTCTTTGGAGAAAACGTCGTGGGGTTGCTCGGCTTCAGCTCGTGGAGGAGATATTGGGAAGATGGTGGGCCGGGTGAGTGAACCGTCAGGATTTAAAACGATCTGGAGGACGGCGTAGGGATCGTCCGGGATCGAACTCGGCATCTCCCTTCCCTCTCTCTCTGTCTTCTCTGTATCTCCCATCTCTCGCTCTCGATCTCTCGAAGCAGGACGCATAAATAAATGGATTGGGATAATTGCAAACACCTCCCCCTGGTTTGGATTATTTGAATAAATATATAAACACCTCCACTGGGGTTTAGATTACTGCAAATGCCTCCCTTTGGCTTAGGGTTGCAACTTGATTTTGGATCAACCCAAAACCGATTGAACCAACCCAAGTTTGGGTCTAGTTGTCCTCAAGTTAGGTCCGGGTTAGAAGTGTTTGGACAATTCAATCAAATACATGGCCACATGTGTTAGGAACATTCATGCGTACCAAAGTGTACTCAACTCAATGTTGGGTAATCTTTATGCTAATATGGATAGTTTAATACTAAATTTTAGGATTCAACCACCTTCGTTAGCCACCGATTGTAGTCATTTTTTATAGATTTTTTTTGCCTTATGTTTTAAGGACTTTCTATTTCACCAATAATTGCAGTTAATATATATTTTTCAATGGAATAAGGATGAACAAACTAAAATAAAAGAAGCTAAAAACAATATCAATTTTATTAATTTATAAATAAATGCTTATTATAATCAACAAAGTATCAAATAAACTAAAAAAATAAAATAAAAAAGATAAATACATAAATAGCTCGTATGGACAAACGATCTAGGTAAATGGTCAACATGATATGATCAGAATATTTAATCTTCCAAATAAGGACTTGATTGATCTGAATCTAAGAACAAAAGGTTATAGATATTTATCCTACTCCTAAGTATACTGTAGTAGTGGCGCTAGACAATAGTATTCTAATCTAACGCTAAGCTAGATTATATTAAGATAAAAAAGATAAAAATAGAGATAAATATAAAGACTAAAGATAAATTGTATTTGGTATGGGTCCGGAGTTCTTCATCGCGTTCTTTTTTTATAGCTTTTGAAAGCAGCAAAACCCTCAAAGGTTTTCTTGTTGGTTCAAGATCCGTCACAACCACGGCTTTTTATATGCTCTTCCCACAAGAGATCTTCGTATATCTTAAATCATTTTCAGATCTCTTGCCAGCATGGCTGAGGTAATTTTCAATATTCGAAATGTTTTTAGGGCTTTGTCTCGTGGGATCTGGTTTGATCACAGACTATTTTCAAAGATCCCCTATCGTGACCGTGAATATTTATGAAATTTGTGGAACTAATGCCGCTGGATCTTGATCGGGTCAATCTATTGATTTCATCTGCTCAGATATTGGTCTGATCTTCAAATCTGTATAATCATCCATTTTTTTAACGTCTTTAAGAAGATCTCCCATTTTGGAAGGCTTGTGAGTGATGGCCTTACCAAGCATATCCGGATCTGTAATAGAATCCTTGCCTCGATAGGCCTCTTATAAATGTATTAGGTGCGCTTTATTGGTCACATGCCACATGAATTAAAGCTACTTGTCATTCGTCGTTTCGTTTCCTTTCCTTTAAAGACATGCGTATGGTTTCGTGCCACTACATTTATGATGGGATACATATCACTCAAGAATAAAAGCAAAAGATATCATCTGGCATGAGTGATATTTTGTCATTATTAAGCCCATAGTGCCAACACACGATGATATCTCATTGGTCCACGTATGTGTGCAAGAAATGAGCGTACACAAGAAGATGCAAACCCAATTTGAATTTGAGTGAGTATCGGGGTTGAACAAACTTGAGTTGGGTTAGGTCAAGTTGGGAATATTCACATGTAACTAGTTAGTTTAAGCTGGGAATATTCACATGCAACTACGGGGGGGGGGGGGGGAGACTAGACCAGGCTACTTTAATGTAAAATTGCTCCCAACACATCCCACATGAGCTCTCCAATGATGCATAGAAATCAGGTGAATCCAATCATCGGATGGGCCATATCTGACCAATGGCATCCAATTTTATATGGTGGGCCACCTGATGGACCCATCCCACAAAAAAATATCAATGTTTATGTGGTGGGCCATTTGATAATTGAATTTATCTGACTTATTCGGTTTCCTATTTTCATGGTGATGTGACAATCCATGAAAACTTTAAGGCAAAAACAAACCATCTAAAAGACAATCTTTTCTCTTCATAAATTATCTAATTACCTTATCTATTGGTGGTTAAATAGAAGGCTAATTTTTAAAAATTTGATCTCAATCAGTCTATCTTAATGCTTGGGTTCATAAGGTGTTCAATTTAATTTGAGCCGAACACAACTCTAGCATACCCAACACTTATATACTCGCACAAACACTCATTACAAGTGCAGTCACATGTCTGAATTGTATAGCAACACCAACTTCATGTGGATAAGCATGATAGCCTGCATGGTGGTGTACGGCATGCAGCTCAACCTTGTAATTTTTATGGTGGACAAATACTGAATTAATTTCATAGCTGGAGGATGTGTGGATATTTATAGCATGGATATAATGAAAAGCATGAAAATACGGAACTTCGCTTTCAATCGTATGAGAAGATGCTTCTTGAAATGAAAAGCATGAGTAATGGGAGAACGCTTTCAGCAGGTGCTATTAGAACCGTTCCTTTCTTATCCATGTCTGCAATAGTATCCTTATCCATTGGTGCCTCCTTATTTTGATAAGAAGCCCCATCAAATAAATTTCATATTTTAATTTTTAATATAATATATAAAGACGGCTACTACTTGAACATCCGTTTAATTACGGGTATGATGGGTTGTCAGCTCTCTCCAACCGTCCAATCTGAGAGACTTTTAGTCATCGCCCTTTAATTACGGGTTGCATCAGATCAATGGTTGGGATCCCTGGAACATAGGTCCCACATGTATAGTGGCACATCTGGACAATATTGTAATTTGGGTTGACCCGTTTAAAGATGTGTTGGGTTAAGGTTGATTGTTTCAACCCACTTAATAAATGGATTAGGATTGGGTTAGACCCAAACTCAATCCGACTGAACCCAACCAGACCCATTGACACCCTTAGAGGATTAGCTTTTCCAATTAACGTGCCTAGGCACATGATGTGTGAGGTCTAAGTTGTCCATTAGGTGGTCTGACATTTCATATTCCATTGCATCTATATTGAGGCTGTGCAATAATCAGAAGACGTTCAATCTATCAAATAAATGATGTATGGCTTGGATATCAAACACGTGTGCCAACCCCTTGTACATGGGTGTGGGTTCAGTAAACTGTCACTGGGTTAGAAGCCTATTTATTCACCACCATTTTAAAATGATACATCTTTAGTAATCATTGAATTCGATTTTGGTTCCAAGTGTGGTCAGTTGATGAACCGTTGAGATCTGACTCTTTTAGGGCGCAGATAGCAAGTTGTTTTACATAAGCTACTTACACCTCAAACAGCTTATCTTGGTTGCTACTTATTTGAAAGATAAATATGATGGGTAAACAACATACTTGTTAGCCAAAAGTCAAAAGGTATGTTTGGTTTCCAATATCACATAATTAATTATCCCTCAATTTTGTTTGGTCCCCCTTTAATATCCACCATCCATCACATAGGCCAACCTTTGATATGGACTGTTATTATGTTGGGTCCACCTTGAACCTGTCTTTAATATGAATTGTCCATCGTGTGGGGCCAACCTTCAATGTGGACCATCCACCATACAAGGCCCACCCTCAATGTGGGCTATCCATTGAGTAGGGCCACCTTGGATGTGGATCGTCCATCACATTGGGCATTAGATGTGGGCGTCCATCATGCGGGGCCCAACTTCAAAGTGGGTCATCCATCATCCAAGCTGCCTTCGATGTGTGGGTCATTCGTCATCAGGGGCTGACCTTCAATGAGAGTTGTCATCATGTGGGGCCCACCTTAATATGGATCACCCATCACATGGGGCCCGCCATCCGTTTTAGTGTCCATGGGGGGCTCACCTTCAATATCCACCACTCATCACGTGGGCCCCACCTACAATGTTGATCTCCATCATGTGAGGCCCACCTTGAATGTAGGCCATTCATCATTAGGAGCCAACCTTTGATGTGAACCATCCATTATATGGAGCCCACCTTGATGTGGGTCAGAAATCATGTGGGGCCCATCTACAATGTCCATCGCCCATCACATGGAACCCACCTTTGATGTGGATTGTCCATCAGGCAGGGCCATCTATTGTGGGCCATTCATCATTAGGGGCTGACCTTTGATGCGGACCATCTATTGTGTGGGCCCACATTAATATAGGTTATCCATCATGTGTGGTCCACCTTTGATGTGGAACCCACTTCGAGGTGGATTGTCCATCATGTGGGGCTTCATTTGATATCTACCATCCATCACAAAGAGATGAGAGAGAAGAAAAATAAAAAACCCTTGGGTTAAATAACTTTTATCACACTAGTTAATTTTACAATGGGGCTAACCAAACTAACTAAAGTAAGAAAAAGTAAATAATCAACTTAAAGAAGTTCCAAAAAAAAATCATTAAATAGTATCCAAACAGGCCCTTAACTTGCAATACTCCAATGGAAAGGCACCAACACCGCTCTGGAGTGCACGGATGCTGTTCTCCATTTCTAAACCCCTTTTGTAGAGTTAATTTCCTCTCACTCTGGATTTATGGGATACTGCACAATGATCAGTTTTCACTTTGTACTAGTGTGGACCCTCAGTTCAACGATCAAGATCATTTCTCTGGTTCAATCCTCCATAGATGGATGATCCAATCCTACCAATCTTACATCTTTCTTCAGTTGAATGCAGACTGTTGTTGTATTTATATTTTATCCTGATAACTGTCCTGCCTACTTGCTGGCCATAAATTGAGAGGATGTGGGATCCATCCATAATTTCTTGGGCAACAGTCAACCAGGACCATAATCGTCTACAACACCCGTCTTATGCAGTTGCATGTAACACCCAAACTCTGTGGGGGCCACCATATTTTATATGTAAATCCACTCCATCCAGGTGATACATAAAGAAAGATCGGCCCAATAAGGAAAAGACAACTGATGGGCCACACCAATGATAAACAATGTAAAAGTGCTCCTGAGTTCCCGTGATGTTGCCTGCGTAATATTTGAATAAGGCAGATTTCTATATTTTCACTTCATCCTGCTGATTTATTACACCTGTTAATGGGTTTGATGAAAGATGCACACCATGATGGACCCACTACAAACCTCTGGTTGGCATACCATCTCCATTGTTCCCTATGGCGTGACCCGCCTGAGTTGTGAATATAGCTGATTTTTGTGTTTGCTCTGTCCTTCAATTGAGGATAGAACCAAATGGGCAGAGTAGATTTTACATATGTAACACGATGGGCTCCACAAGCTCGAGTGTACGTGCTGTGTAAAACAGGCGTTGTAGAGGATTCCAGTCTGGTCATCAACGACGGAGCCTGACATATCAACATTCTGGATCACTAAAAATTGGGACCTACTTTTACAAATGGAAAACTTGAGATCCCAGTAATTCCCCATCATCAATAGCCGTTGCATAAAGAAGATTAGAGAATATATGGCACAGATTAAAGTGGACAACCATGTTGTAAAGAGCAATGCTGCTGACCTTTTTGACACGTTGAATGGTAAATCAACTTTGAGAGCGTGAACTGACTGAGCCGACCGCAATAGTAAACCCACTTCCACAGTAAACTCTGAAAGGGCCACGATCATCTGATGGCCCACTCTCAGTTAGTCTTACAATCTGTGGACTTGTTTGATCGAACGTGTTTCCCAAACCCAGCTGTCCGTGTTCTCCCCAGCCCCATGTCATTACTGTTCCATTCTCTGCATCCATCATATGGAAAAGAAAATTGACGTCAGATCTGACTCACATGTTACTAATTAATTCTATTATATCTCTTGTACACATGGCAGTAGATTATGGCAATCAGGACCATTGATCTCATGGTGCACCAATGCCATATCCCAAAATTCAAGGAATGCCGACGTAGCTTCTGAATCAATCAAATAAAAAAGGAATGATTCTCTCAAACGAGAGCAATGGTCCACAATCAACATGTGAAACTTACAGGAACTGGATGGTTGGAGTTCTTTGGGTCACTATGATTTTTTGCCTATTAACCATCCAAGTGGCAGGCCACTAGATCAACATCTGACCACCATAAATCTTCGCACAACGGTCCACATTCAACAGGAAAAACACAAGCAGCCAGATGTCCAAGTCATCCGATCACTTCAACATTTTAGGCTATTGACCATCCAAGTTGTGAGCCAGCAGATCAACTATCTCAACCCACCGTATAAATTTTCCACATGCACAGTGAGGAAAGAACAGCACAGAACTTACTACAAGATGCCGGCATATTTCCATTCCGTTTCTCCAAAATAGAAAACCCACCTGAAATTGGAGATGTTAGCTCACCTGTTACTATAGCAGAATGCTCAGCTCCAGCTGCAACCACCACTACCTTTTTGCCATTAAGCTCAGGTACTCTCACAGAAATCAGAGGGGTATTGCAAACTTCTGGGAAAAACAAATCATCAGAAATCATTCCGCCAATATACCTGTATCGTGTAACAAGGACGGTCCTTTGAAAATATTTCATGTTGATACAGGATGCGGATTACTTGCAATCAGGGGCTGGCATGGCTCAATGAAACAGCGTTATGTGTGCTTGTCGGATGTGGGGCTGCAATGAAAAGGGCGAGTAGGGCTCGCATCTGACAAGCACACATGGTGCTCTTTTATTGGGCCACTTCAGGGCGGCAGAACGTTAGGGCAGCAGAAAATCAGGGCAGCAGACTGGTTGTTATTATTAATTATTGATGATGATGATGTGACCAAAGAAATAGACAGTTGAGAAAGAAAATATAGCGACTGTTTTAAACTCAACAAAGAAAATAACCAAATATTCAACGGCTAGCATCCCCCAACCTAGGCGATTGCCATGGTGAGGCTCATCATTATATCAAATGCTTCATATCATAGGATAATTCACTTGCACAAACTGAAAGCTCTGAATAATATCAGAAATAGATGTGTTGGACAAGTGAGACTCAACACGTCAGCACAATTTTTATTTATTTATTTTTCTTTTTATTTTTATTTTTATTTTTTAATTTAAAAGGCAGCGTCCTTGCACAGTTTTCAACCAGAACTAGGACTGTCAATGGGTACGAGGACCGGCAGGTACTTGATGGACCCGACCTGATTTTAATGGGTCCTGGTCCCATTTACTGGACCCCATTAAGAAATCGGGTTGGGTTCAAGTCTCTCAACTTTTTGGCCTGGTTGAAAAATTGGGTCTAATCGGGTATGTGTCAGGTCCATGCACTGGAACCAGTTAAAAGTCAGGTATACTCGGGTACAGGTTGGGTCCCATTAGTTTTAATAGTAAAACTATATATATATATATATATATATATATATATATATATATATATATATATATATATATATATATATATATATATATAGAATATTGGTCATTCTAGAAAAAGAAATGAAGTTTTGTGGCACATGTTTGGGCAATCTAATGCATCCATTGAGTGGGCCCAACCATTTAAAAGCCCTTATTTGTACCAAAACCCAACTCGAAACCTAGATCCAAAGACCCAATGTGGTACCCAACAGGTACCCAGACCTGATCAGATCCAGTCTAGGTCTTCTAGAACTAGACCCAGACCCTGCAAGATCCAAGCCCAGTTAACCCAGATATGGGTAGTGTAGGACCCAACCCGAACCCGACTGTTGACAGTCCTAACAGGAAAGAAGAACAGAAGGGTGTCTTACCATGTGAGCTAGTAGACAGACTAGACGGAGTACAGTGAAGGGGCAGTGGCTTCTCATGGCTCATTTGCTGAGAATTACTAAGCATCCCATGGTGGTTGCCACCAAGCATAAAGACTTCTCCACTATCTGTAAGGTAACTCAGAAGACTATTTACAAAGCTATATACACCGCTCTAATTAATGCATACAAATTCAAGGAAAGTCCAAAGGTATATTGAAGAATACCCACCTGTTAATAATAAAGCATGATTCCATCCTACAGCAACTTGAGAAAATTTCAAAGGTGAAGGCAAGAGCTGAGGGCAGTAAGCATCTGAGGCACCACCGAATCCTCTGCCCCAAATGTACAAATTCCCATTAGCTGATGCAAAAGTACCATCAATATCAGTAAGAATCGAGGATGAAGTTCTAGAGGTCTGCTACTCTCACGTGTATAGCCCATCACCCATACACACCTCCAAACGTGTGCTAGGCCTAGAACGTCTATTAACTGGCCCAAGAATCAAGCAGGTCAGCTGATTAGGTGGAGCATGTGTACATTGAATGTGCACCTTTGGCCAACTTTTTAACTGTCCATTTCAACACTAGCCTACCTGATTGGCCAGGGCATCAACCAGTTGGGGCTGGCCTCATGGATGCTTGGATTTCACACACATGGTGTGTGCGGAAACGGAGCTATAGACATGATTGGACTAACAAACTTCATTAAGCATATAATATATCATATAGCATGGCAAAGGATCAAAAGGAATTTATTTACCAGACAAAGCCACACTGTGATCGCCATTTGCATGGATGGAACCTATCTCAACATCTTCAAGTCCATAAATAGCTTGGGGAAGAGTAAAGGATCTACTCTTTCTGTCCATAGAAATCCCAAGTTGCCCACGTCTTCCTGAACCAAATCCATGAAGTGAATCACCTGAAATACCTGCATCAGGTTGATGGTCCAGAATATGTTTATTGAACTAATCCAATTGTATTGTACTGGATAAAATGCATGGTTTTAACACTCCAATGAGCCCCGTGTGATTTGCCCGAGTTGACTCGGACCTGGTCAGACCCAATCTGTTTCAACACAATGGATCACTCAGACAGTGACCCCCAACTTGGGTGACTCATGACTCGACTTGAAACCAGATGAGCCTATTTGAGTCGCTGAGTCTTTTAACCATGGTTTGAAGAACTCGAACTAGAACTGAAATTGGGGTCCAACAGCCAACTCGAATCAAATCATATTTGGATACGGTGAAACATGGTGAGACTGGTTTTCACTTTTAGGTCTAAAAGCTACGACCTTCATCAGGTTCAGTTCCACTTTTAGGTTCCTTTTAGTTCGTTTCTTAATAAAAATGCTTGATATTCATTAAAAAAAAAAAAAAAACAATGTTGGAAAGTTGCTGAAAGTACCACTGGTGTCAACAAAGCACACCAATGACCAAGAAAAATAGTCTCACATGTTTCGAGAAAAATTAACATCAAGATAGAAAAAGAAAATCACACTTTAAGGAGATATTTTCTCGTCAGCACAAGAATCTAAGACATACTGATCACAGATTTGAAACTAACAAAGAATCAGCAGTGCATGATTGATCTTTCCAAATGTTACTTGAGAGGGAGGGAGGGAGTCATTCAATTGAACATCATTAATATAACCTAAAAAGAAAGTCGACCGAACCATAACTTTGATAGATTGAAGAAAATTGTAAATCCAAAGGTTACACAGCTGATGATGATACTTTAGATTTCATATAGTTGTCTCGTATACGCCACCTATGATAGCATAGAGAGAGAGAGAGAGAGAGAGAGAGAGAGAGAGAGAGAGAGAGAGAGAGAGAGAGAGAGAGAGAGAGAGAGAGAGGCTAATGATTAAGAATGATTGTTTCCATGAACACTACTAAAACATAGATTCCATTTTGAAGGAACTTGCTTGGATAGCAAGTGTAACTCTCAAAAATGTGTGACAATCATCACCTAGCTTCTTGTGCCAAAGAATATTAACTATGGAAAAATGCAATGAGTAATAACTACTTTGCGGAGGCCACCCATTTCTTTTCTATCCAAACATCTCAACTGTCACATCAATGGAAAACTTTTCCATTTCCAATGATTTCCATGGAATTGGTGTATCCAAACATGCCCTTAGTGACATTGTTGACATTTTTGTCATTATTCCAAGCTAGTTATTCTTAACGAGACACTTTTATAAACCATTTACTTGGTCCATGGACAATTACGTACAAAAGCATTGACGTTAGTAGTAACTTCAACTATAAGCACCACATTTACTATATTTTTACCTTTTGATAAGGTAAGTGAGTGACGCATCCCACACTCTATTTGTACCACATGCTTAGAATTAAAGAATGAGACTTCAGTAGGAGATGAATGCGATTGATAATCACCATGCCCAAGTTGCCCAAAGGATCCATCTCCACAAGTAAAAAGGCCTCCTGTATCTGAAAAATAAAAAAGAAAAAAAATACAAGCAATCAAAGATTATATAAAATTGGAATTACCAATCTGAAGCGAACACATTGGTCTATAAAGAATTACGCCTGAGCACTTCGATAAATATATAAAGAGACTTTTTTTTCTAGAAAAACATAAAGAGGCTCATTCAAGAAGTGCAGCCACATGCATGGTAAAAAGATAAGTATAAACTAGGGAGAATGACCAAACACCCCTTGTGTGTAAGTTTGGGGAGCAAAGAATCCTCATCCTTATTAATTTACCAATAAAACCCCCTTTTGAAATTTGGTAATAAAAAGCCCCATAATTAAAATTCACTAATTTAGAAAAAAATATACTCAACATTTGCCCTTGTTGCTTGATGTTATGGTCTAGCAATTTGGATGGTCTTGAGGTAATGCATGCGATGCATACAATTCCTTGGTGCCTTTGTATCAATTGCCACGCATCTGCCAGAGTATAAGATAACATATCAGTCATAAAGAGTGAGCCCAGGTTTCTTTTCTTTTTTTTTTTTCCCGCCCAACATTCAGGCCATATCTCATGTGGACCGCACTATGTATGTGACATGTCACAAAATTAGGGTAGTCTAGGAATCAGGTAGACCTTATGTAGATGCAAATTAGGATCCAATCCTTTTTAACCATTCATTTTTCTCGTAGAGCTTTGGTCCAGTTGATAACCCGATCGGTTAGATTTTCATTCTACATCACATAAACAGCGGACACTATCAAACGAACGGCCTAAATCCCACATAAAGATGTCACATTTACGGACGCGGATTGTGTCCGACCACTGGTCGGACCTTTAAGCGTCCGACCAGATCAGTGTGGGGCCCATCCTGATGTATCTGTTTATCCATGCTGTTCATTCCTTTTATAATATCATTCTAGAATATTGGCCCAACATAGAGGCAGATCCAACGTTCAAGTGGGCCACACTAAATAGTGTGCGGAACTTGGTGACGTCATCACTACGGTAGCGGACTAATGTAGTAATGACATCACCAGGTTCTGCTCACTATTTGGTGTGGCCCACTTGAGCGTTGGATATTCCTCGTTTTTAGAGTCACTCCTTAAAATGATCTTAGAAAATGAATGGACGGCGTTGATAAACGGATACATCAGAGTGGGCCCCCATACTGATCTGGTCGGACGCTTAAAGGTCCGACCAGTGGTCGGACGCAATCCACGTCCCACATTTACGAGTGGAGAAGGTAGGATTCAGTCAGCCACTTGCATGGCACTTTGCTGCAGGGGCAAATATGTGACTCAGCTAACAGAAGCGGATGGCAGGGGGTTTTAATACCCATCTTGGAAACTGAGTGCTTTTTAGTTACATGCATTAAGACGGGACTTCTTGAGTCCCAATAATTATAAGCCTTCGGTCATGCTCCCTATAAACTTATGAACCAAGCAGTTCAACAATTGTCAATATGCCGATTTTCAAAATTTCAGACCCAGGCATGAAGGCTTTACACTTCCACATGCATGTAACTTTCATCATATGTAGGCCACTATAGAACGGAAAATGATATTGATTACTGCTAGGTTTCTAAGCTCTGTTCAAATCTATAGCATGGTAGAGACAGAAAAGAGAAGAAAAGTGAAAAGGAGTTGTGAGGGGAATACTTCTCAATGCTCTAAATAACCAACCTAAACAAAGTTATGGTGCTCTTAGGGAGTACAGTGATATGGCGCGAACATTCATGCAGGCCTCCCCAGAAATTGGTGGAGATCGTAAATGACAGAAGTTTCAATCCCAAGGTCAAGTCAGTGCAGCACCATCCAGCTGTAATATCCAGAAGCTGAATGTGTATGGTAGCTCCCTCATTAACTGTGGCCAGTCAGAGATGGGAGCTGTGGTTCTTGATGAGCTTGGGATGGTCAAATAGGCCTTCTCTATTGATCAGTGTAGGAGATTTTAAGCGTGCCGAGCTGGAAGCTATTCACATGGGCATAGAGCATGGGAATCTTTCTCATGTCAGCTCACCAAGGAAGGCGACCCGAAGTGCTACATCTTAGGTTGCCACTTCGTTCCCAGCTCCATGGAAGAGGTGTTTTATTGTTAGTGAGATTAGAGCCATGTCCAAGGCATGGCCTAGTGCTTTTTGTGTTGTTCCAACTTCCAATGGATGTAAACGGAATGGTCTGGCAAAGCCATTTCTGGTAACCTTTAAAAAAAAAAAAAAGCCAGTTCTTGTAATTGCCAATTGCTATCGTGTTAATGGATATAGGTTTTCCTCTTTCTTTGCTCCTCCAATATAATTATAGTATTCTATAAAAAAATTGAGGCTCTCTCTACAGAATCCATAATAGTCCCTTGAGTTTATCAGAAAAATACAAAAACCCCTGTGTTGTGATTTCGTCTAACACCCGATTCCCCGAATGTCCCTTAACTTCTTTAATGTCATCTTTCCTTCATTTGTGATATAAAATGAGTGAATTTCTATGTTGTTGTCAGAGAATCCTTTCCTAAAAAAACCGATCAACAAATCGGATAATCAGTTGTGATTTTCGTTTTATTAGTGGGCATTTCTATAGTAATACCCACCGAATCTCCGAACATATCCTTCTCCATTGAGGTCAGGAAGTCTTCCTCCAATATAATTATAGTATTCTATCAAAAAATTGAGGCTCTCTCTACAGAATCCATAATGGTCCCTTGAGTTTATCAGAAAAATACAAAACCCCCTTTGTTGTGATATTCGTCCCGGACTCTTCAAACGATTGCCAAGAAAGTAAGAGTTTGAAGGTGCCCCCAGACAATGTTTCCACCAGTAAATGAAGACAAAGATACTCATCATCTACACCAGGAAAAAAAATCCATGGAAGAACAAATCCACTATTGGAACTACACTGAACAAGAATGTGCAGTATTGTTCAGTCCATGTCCCTGATCTATGGAATACATGCTGATTCCTTGCAAGGATGCACTCCTTAACCAATATCCAACATGGAGACTACTCTTTCCAATGCTTCCACCTATGCAAAAAAAATGAAGATTCTCAATATCTTCACACAGTGGAACTACACTAAGTAAAATGTGTCGTGTTGTCCCATCCAAGTCCTTGTCTCTATTGAAATAGTGATTCCTAATGAGTAATGTTGTCAAAATCGTTATTGTATCGCAAATCGTAATGAAGGTTGAATCATGTCCAATCACAAATCGTATCATAAATCATAAGATTTTTTTAAATTATTTTCTTTAAATTTTGAAGAAAATCTACAAAATATAAATAAATCAGGGAAAAAAAAAAAACTAATCAGTCATCCATTTCCCATCCACACCCACCATTACATCTCCATATCATGATAGTGTTAGATGATTCTTGTCTTTGCTTTATTTTTTGTCATTCAAGAAATTTATCTTAAAAACCAAACAAGAATACTTTAATAATTTATGTTCTTTTTACCATTCTTGAGCATAGATTCACATTGGAAAAGCAGCATTCAGTTATGTAGACCGACGGAAAAAGATATTTTGATTTTTAACCATCAATTCCACAATATATCTAGGCCAAAATGATCACAACCATCTATAAAAACATTCCAGATAACTCATACATCAATTTGGTGTTTCAATCAATTAAGAAGAAATCATAAGAAAATGCAAAACAATTTAACGTTGAAGAGAATATCCATCACTTAATCTCTTATAAAGAACATAACAAAAATAATTGACCTCTTTTAATCAATTCTTAAAGCCCCCACCAATTTAAAAACATAAAATGAAACCCAAGCAAAGCTTAAAACAGAAGAGAACAAGTACAATTGAATCGTAAACTAGGATTTGAATCGTAAACTGTAGGATTCAAAACATAGAATCGTAGGATTCATCTAAAAAGGGATTCAAATTGTTTTGCGTAAGATTCAACTAAAATTGCAAACCGTAAATTGTAAATCGTGGTATTTTGACAACATTGCTAACAAGGATGCGCTCACTTAAAGGAAGCAACCCTGAAGACTGCTCCAGGAGCATGCTTGAGCCCACCAAAATGAATCAAAATCACTAGACATCACTTTGGGAGAAGAACATAGAACAGTTTTCCTATAGAGAGGAATTATATGACCCTCAAACAATATGCATGGTGTCTTCGGGTTTTCAGTTTGTACAGGCGGGGCCCATGGTTCCGTACTTCAGACCATTGATATGGTGGGATCCACTGTGGATGGTTCATTCCCCAAAAATCTCTTTAACAATACAATCAGGACCCTTTGATTTTTGGCTGGCAAATGGATGGTTAAGAAGAGAGATACAGCAACGGTCCATATTCAACTGAAAAAGTCTAAAGATTGGATGGCTAGGATCTCTATCCAGGAGACTTTTGAACCAAAGCCCATCCTAGGTAGGGCCCATCATACCAATGGTCTGAATTACTGACCCACAAAACTAGCATATGAAAATCAAGGATACTATACAGATCAATGCGTCAATATAATTCCTCTAAAATACATTGGAAAACCATAGGCCCCATTGGTAATTTACCATAACTAAAAGCTTTGCTAACAACACACACATGTGCAACAAAGCTCGTGTACATGCCACAAATATGCCAGCATGGCACATACCTGTGAGATCTAATCTATCAATCAGCTTGGTCCAACCTCATACATGTTTTCCCAAAATAAAATCTGGTCCAATCAGCATGTGGGCGCCAATATTGGAAACAGGAGGATGGGCTGTAAAACTTCAGCCAAGTTTTTTAGAGCTGTATATTTGTTTGCAAACTGGATCAACCAGATTCTTGGCCTAGGGCACCAATGTAGTGGTCCCATTCTGATGGATGGATTGGATCATGGACCTAGCGGTGCCATTCTGATGGATGGATTGGATCATGGACCTACCATGCCATGCTGGCATGTGTGATGTGTATGTGAGCTTTAATTGCACACATGTTTGGGCTTAGCAAAGCTCCCATAACTAATATCAAATATAAAAACTGTAAAAACCAGTATAAATTGTAAAACAACAGAGCAACTTGACCAATAGGCATTCAAAAATCTAATGTACCAACTGCTATTTTCTGCACACCATTGAAAATCAATGCAAACTTGAATATAATATCATTAAAAAATGGTATTATGGCAGCCTGCAACATCAAGTTCATTATCATTCAGAGAGGGTTAAATGCTTGATTTATCAATAAGAAACCTTTATTTTTTTGGGCCCAAACAGACCTGAAACAAATCCAGAGTGATTCCATCCAGCAGAAACATGGCATATATTTTTGAAGAACTCTACAAGCTTTGGTTTTACACTGTTCAGTAGATCGCCATGACCAAGCTGACCACAGTTGCCTCTCCCCCATGTCAGTACCCTACCACCTGCATATCTACAAAACATCAGTGCCCCTAAATGGAAAATATCTTTTATGAATGTCTAATCGAGTTATCCAGTGGCAAACATAGTGTCGTGGTTGAATCCCACATAAGAACTAGTGACGAGAAAAAGAATAGGATAAACTGACGATTAAGAAATGGGAGCATACATGGACATCACTCCAGAATATCCTAATTGTCAGTGAAACTGTCGATGGAAGAAGCATGGAAATCACACCAATCAGATTATCTTAACCGCCTCATTTTTAGCCTGTTGGATTTGGACCACTGACCATCTTCTTTTTAATCATATAACAACAGATATCAAGTGGACAGTAATGGTCAGTCAGATGAATATGATTTGGGTTATGCATCATCTACAATCGAGCCCATGATTCGGAGGTGTAGACTGTAGATAGACATGTATGTATTCCATGAATATGGTGGATGAGTTCCAAGCGCCAAACACACCATAGTCTAGTAAAAAGAAAAAGATGGTTCATATATTAAACAGCATGCTGCCCCAGGAAAATTTGAAACTCATGTCAACTGAGGAAGAGATCCAAGTTGTAGGAAACATGGGCACCAGTGTATAGGAAGAGATCCAAGTTTCATCTCTCTCTCTCTCTCTCTCTCTCTCTCTCTCTCTCTCTCTGTGACCCTGATAGGCTGATGAGAGTAACCTTTCAAAATAATAATAATAATAATAATAAGATGGATGAAAGTATTCGAGTTTCCAGTTCCAAATGCAGACTACAGAACATAATGCAGCATCTCTAGCAAACGAAATGACAATTTACAAATTATATTATCAGAGTTATTAGTCCTCTGAGTTCTATTGAGAGAGATAGAAGCTCCTTGCCTGGATGGAATTGCCATCTCTTCCTCCCAAAGGTCCAGAGAAGCTCCTTGCCTTGATGGAATTGCTGTCACTTCCTCCCAAAGGTCCAGAGAACCATCAGCAGTTGGAAAATGATCTCTTTATAAACATAGGTCTATAAAAGCTCTCAATGATTCAAAGATTTCACTACCTGCTAAAGCTAATCAGTTGAGCGAATTTTACTTATGAAGTTATGGGGAGATCATAAGATCGGGGTTGAGGTTCTGGAATTAAGGGTCAGAAAGCAAAAAAAGAAGCTAACTTCACCTCCCTTTGGCCTTGTTGGTTGTGCAAATCATGGATGGGCAGTTGCCACTCACAGCACAATAAAAATCCAGCATCACCATCAGGTTTCCATGGCAACATTCTAAAGCTGGACACTAGAAAGACTTACAACTACAGTGGGCAAAATTTGTTAGGTGAGTCTACTTGGCTATATTTCTCCAGGTATTCAAAAACAGTCATGTGTGGCCGTAACTGTAATTGTGGGGCCCATTAAGTGATACAACTTGTTGCAAGAGAGTATATCTAGAAGTTTGTCCTTTTCACACAAAGAACGCAAAGCCAATTGCAACACCTCCTGTAACCCATTTCAAGTTCAGTTTTAATCAAAGCCCTTCACATGAGAAGAAGGAAATGAAGAGAACTCCTTGTGCATCAATTGTGCATATTATGATGCATGCTGAGGTTTGTACTCATAGTGTACAGAAAGGGTAACGATGGACACTGTTATGTGCTACGGGAACGTAATGGTCTATTGTAGACCGACTTTGTCCCCACCCCCCACGCCTAAAAACACTAACGGCGGTGGCCATTATGGCCACCATTTACCATTATTGAATACCTCATTTGTACTATGCCAGACATAGCACATGTAGTTGGCGTTGTGGGCCGGTTTCCTGCCAATCCTAGCAAAGAACATCAGGTCGTAATGAAATGGAATCTCAGGTATCTCAAAGGTACTTTCAAGATGTATTTATGTTTTGAAAATGGCAAACTGGAGATTGAATGATGCATAGATGCTGATTTCAGAGGAGATAGAGACTCGAAAAAGTCCACCTAGTTTGTGTGTTGACATTTGCAAGGGGAATAGTCTAATGGCAATCTAAGTTGCAAAAATGTGTTCTTTACTAAGGTCGAATATATTGCAACTGTAGAAGCATGTAAAGAGATATCATGAATGAAAAATATTACAAAAATTTAGGTGTCAAACAGAGAGTCTATGCTTAATTGTGATAGTTAAAGAGTCACACGTTTATCTTAGTATCAAGCAAAGCATACCAGACAGAGCATTGACTTGTGTTATTATTGGGTATGGGATGTGTTAGAGTTGGGGTTGCTAAAGTTAAAGAAAGCTCTAACAGAATGAAATCTGTTAGATATTATACCAAAGGCCTTACCAAAGGACAAAATTGGAGTCTTGTTGGGCCCTAGTAGGGCTTGATGTCAGATGAACATTGGGTTTGTTGGTCAATTACTTAGCAAGATGAAGCCTCCCTCATGAGTATGGAAGGGGAGATTATTGGATATGTAGTCTATCCTCATGTGTGTGGTCCACTTTATTTGGCTAAGAGCGGTCTAATTTCTCAAGTGTGGAGCAAATAGGTTGTTGGGCCTGTGTCTTGAGCACTGTTGTGTCTTCACGTGTACGTGTGTGTGTGTGTGTGTGGGGGGGGGGTTGTTCCCCTCCATAACCCCCCCCCCCCAACATGCCAACCTGCATAACCTCCAACCCCTCTTGCCTACCCCACCCCCATGCCACGACCAAAGTAATTCCTTAATTGACTCTTGCATCACCCAAGCCACCGCAAAGATTCCAAAATATCTTTACCACATCTTCCTTGCAAACGCATTGTCGATGAGAGGTGGTTAATTGATTCCTCACTCCACCAGCAAAGCAAATAAATGTTGATGATGACACTCCTTTGACATACTTCATAACTATCACTTCCCTCATCAATGTCAAACCTCCCCAAAAGTGCCAAGTTCATTATCTCCAACTTCCTGATACCCGCTCCCTCTTCTTGTTGACCTACACAAGTCCTCCTGCTGCACAAGATGGAACTTGTTTTTCACCTCCGATCCACGCCATAATAAATCACATCTGAGATTCCCTAAGTTTTTCAACACCCTCTTAGGACACTTTAACAAAGACAAGAAATAAAGCTTGAGATTCAATAAAGCCGCCCCCAACCCCCCAACAACGATGGAGATGCCCAAAATTTTCTATCACCCTATCCCATAAGTGCTTTGCAGGCTACTCGATACAAAGTGGAATCCCCAAGTACGTAGAGGGAAACGAACCAGCCTTGCATCCAAACACCTCTACTAGCTCCTTTTCTTCCTCATTGGAGATGCCAATATCCAACATTTAGCTCTTTTCAATGTTCATTTTTAAGCCTGACACCACTTCAAAGCAGCAAACAATCTTCCTTAGGTTGTCCAGCTTTGACGCCTCTACAAGACGGTAATGTATCTTCTACAAATTGGAGATGGATATGTGGAATTATCCCTTGTTGACCTCAAATCCGCTGATTACCCCCATCGAGACCCCCTTGTCCAACATTTTGCTTAAGGCTTCCACAACCGCAACCAATAAGAATGGTGATAGTGGGTCCCCTTGCCTCAGCCCTCTTGAGGATTTGAAGAACCCTTTAGTCAACCCATTGACTAGAATCCAAAACTTGAGCAACCTTATGCATACTTGACTCCATCTCCTCCACTTTTCAACGCACCCAAGCCGATTCAACATATAGTCCAAGAAGTCCCCACCAACATGATCGTACGCCTTTTCAACATCGAGCATGCAAACAACGCCTCTCCTGCCTTCTATATGGCAAGAATCTATGCATCATTGGACTATCAACATGCTGTCCAAAACTTGTCTATCTTCAACAAAGGCATCATGGGCCTTGGATACAACATGCTTGTGGATTAATCGGAACCTTGTGGCCAATACTTTCACTAGAATTTGTATGGGAAACTTATTGAGCTTATCACCCTGAAGTCCCGCAAACATTCTACCCCCTCTTTCTTCGAGATTAAGGTGATGAATGATGCGAGCCGACTACTTCCAAAGAATTCAAAGACGCACTTACGCGCGCGCGCGCGGGCACACATCTTCTTCAACCATCTCCCAAAACCATGGTGTGCCGTAAAGGCCGTTACGTAAAGGTAACGGTGGCAACCATTACACGTTACATGGTAGTAGCGGCCGTTATACACAAAATGACCAGTAACCACCATTAATGGCTCATTACACCCCTATAAAGGTCATAACAATCCTGTAATAGTTTGTTACAGGGTAGATATAGGTTCTTCGGATTTTTTTTTTTTTCAACGTTATGGGACAGATACAGTTTTTTCGAGTTTTCTTTTAATAAAAAAAGAGACCGTAACAGCCGTTATGACCCGAATTGTAAAGGTAACGGTGTTGGCCATTATGGCCACCGTTACCGTTACGGAATACCTTGCCCAAAACACCTAGAAAAATGCCAGAGGAAATCTATTTAAGTTCCCTATAGCATCGCACACTTCAATAGTTCCCCCCCCCCCCCCCCCCCCCCCCCCCCCCACACACACACACACATGAAATACTTTGGTTATTCCTTTTATGAGTGAGAAAGAGAAAAAGAGATAGATAGCTACAATCTCAAAAAGAAAAGTGTAGAGATTTCTTCATTGTTTTAAGAGAGTAAGAGATCTTATTTTTCTTCTCAAGTAAAGGGAAGATGAAAGGTTCTTGTATATACGAGAAGGTGATTCTCGAGCAAGTATTGACTTGATAAAATCTTATAATCTAGCTCACTATAAACAATACCTAATTTTCCCAACTTGTAGGAGGTGAACAAATCCTTACAATGTGTAGCCAAGGTATTCAATAACGGTAACGGTGACCATAACAGCCAACCTTGTGGTCATTTATGGCCCTATAACAGCCAAAATTATTTTTAAATGAAAATATATATACATATAGCAGCTCCATATTCAACAATTACAAGCATGTATCAGCCCATTACAGCCTCGTATCGACCCATTACAGGCCCTATTTCAGAAGGGGCGTAATAGTCTCGTATCACATAACGGGTCCTATCATTACCACCATATAATGGTTGTTACAAGTTACAACCATTACGTACCTGTTTTCAATACCATGAGTCTAGCATAATAAGAAGCTCTCGAACTGATGACTCAATCCATGTCGATTTTCGCTACATAAAGATAATTATAACTTTATTTTACAACCAGTAGAACATAAGTTTCGTTACTCTCCCCGCCTTGTTTATCTCTTGAAGTTTCAATATCACCTCATTATGTATCCAATGACAGTACAATAGCGACAAATAATCTTTTTTGTCAAACATATTGCCTTTATGCGAAGTTTTGCCTCAATATTTGATTGTCAAGACTTGTTAATTTATCTTCCTTTCAAACAAGTCATGAAGCTTCTTCCATAAGGATTGCCCCATGGATTCCAAAAATGATTGAAGACCACACCATCCAACCATTGCAAGACATTCTGATAGCCTTTTTATTTTCTTCCCTTCATTTTCTCTCATGCCGATCACACGCAAATGTCTAGAATAGAGAATATTTTTCATCTTGTCTTTTCATATGAACCAATTACTTTTGATGATACCAATTATCCTTTACGTAGCAATTTTCATCTCTATCCACACAAATACTACCACAAACCAACAACCGTGGCTCTGATATCACACGATGGAGAGATGTGGAACTCTCCCCTCCATGTGAATCACTTCAGAAATTCAACAAACAAAAGTATGCAAGCCGATCCACACAAGTACAACAAGGTACTTACAAAAGGAAATAACAATATAAGAGCATGAGGACACTGATTTACATGGATAACCCTCTCAATCAGAGATGGAAAAAAGTACAGAGCCATCAATCAAATCCACTATATGAGAATGGGATTACAAGCTTTCTTCTCAAGCCAACACTTGATTGAGGATCACCTTCTCATATATACAAGAACCCCTAATTTTTCATTCAAGAAGAAAAACAAGATCTCTCACTCTCTTAAAGAAATGAAGAACTCTCTTCACTTGGGTTTTTAGATTCTAGAGCTCTCTCTCTCTTTCTCACCTATAAAACGAATAGATGAAAAATGAAGGATAAGGGATGAAAAATGAAGGATAAGGGGTCGTTTGGATAGCTTGTAAATGGTTTACTAGTAAATGTAAATCATCACTATTTGTGTTCGGATGCCCTCCTTTTCTGGTAAATCATTTACTACTGGTAAGTGATTTACTAGCAAATGTCCCTTCTCATTTACAAGCAAAAAGCTGCGATTTTAGCTGATAAATGCAAACAGCTCTTCTTCTTCTTTTTTTAATTTTATACTGTAAATGATTTACTAGCAACCATTTACAGGCTATCCAAACACTGTAAATGATTTACTAGTAAATCGTTTACAACTTAAAGCCAAACAAAGTTGTAAATGATTTACTAGCATTTAAGTGATTTACTAGTAAACCATTTACCACCATCCAATCGACCCCTAAATATGAAATACACTGACCCCCATATACATGTTAGGCACGTGTTAACATTACTCAAGACATATAGGCCCAACAACAACCTATTTGCTCCATACTTGAGAAAGTACATCACTCTTAACCAAATAAAATGGACCACATCCACAATAAGATAAGGACCAAAAAGGGAGATTAAGGAGATTTGAACTCCTACCGTCGATTTTACAGGCTGTTATCATATCATTGCGATTATCTAACAAGGGGTTGTTTGGATGCCTGTAAGTTATGTAATTGGGAAGTGACTTACAGGTAAGTCACTTACATGGGGAGGAAATTCACCAGCAAATCACTAACAACAACCTGCAAGTCACTGGCAAAACTGCCAGGAAAGAGTGTGAGAAATCACTTCCCTGTAAGTGACTTACAACTGAAAGTCACTTCCAAATTAGAAACTTACAATCATCCAAACGAGCCCTAATGGTTATTCTTCAGCTATGTGGAATCCAACGTAAATCCCTCTTATCGAATCCAACGGTGTATGTTAATCATAGGTGGGCCCAACACAGGAATTCCTAATATATAATAAGGTGAGAAGAAATTGGAACCATACATCTACATGCAAAAAAGGATTTTGGTTTTTACCGTGGAGCAAGGCAATGGAGTGGGCCCCACCGCAAGCGATGTGAGAGACGGGACGGGCAGCGGAGGAAGGGGAGAGGGGCAGCTGTTGAGGGAGGTGGTGATCGTGGATGCTGCCCGTACCCAGCTGCCCGTCCGTACCGGCTCCCCAGCTCCACACCCTCTCTTCTTCTTCTTCTTCTCCTCCCATCAGCTCCCAACCAACCGAAAGCTTCTCGAGATCTTCCAGCCTTTGCACACGATACTGGATTCTTCTGTCACAAATCTCGTTCTCGGCAATTTCTCGGGAGATTTTCAAAATTTGTTTTTCTCGGGATTTTTAAATTTATTTATTAATTTATTTTATGAATATTTTAATGTTGAAAACATCAAATATAAAATCTCCCAAGAAATACTCCCAGCCAGCTGGTGTCAAAGCTATGATGTATCTGTTTTATCCACGCCGTCCATCCATTTTTCCAGCTTATTCTAGATCATGATCTTAATAATGATGCAGATCCAAATCTCAGATGGACCACGTCACAAGAAACAGTGGAGATTGAACACTTACCGTTGAAAAATTTTAGGTGCCACAGAAGTTTTGGATCAAGCTGATATTTGTGTTTTCCCTTCATCCAGTTTTTGTGTGACCTTATCAAGGATGGAAAATAAACTTTACAGTGGGCCCTAGGAATTTTTTAATGGTGGACGTTCAGTCAACACTGTTTTTCTGTGGTGCGGTCCACCTGAGATTTGGATCTGCCTCATTACTGGGCTCATGGACTAAAATGAGCTAGAAAATTGGATGGACGGCATGGATAAAACAGATACATCATAGTGGGCCCACAGAGCTTTGACACCTAACTAGTTAGC
Source organism: Liriodendron chinense (assembly GCA_003013855.2). Lineage (NCBI taxonomy): Eukaryota > Viridiplantae > Streptophyta > Magnoliopsida > Magnoliales > Magnoliaceae > Liriodendron > Liriodendron chinense. Next base: position 34,269 of record PVNU02002795.1, on the reverse strand, counting down.
TGATGTTGGGGTCACTAGCCAAACCGGGTCCAAGAAATTGCTTTTTCACATAGGCTGAAGGCAACCGCTTGCAACCAAAAGCTCTCTGTACCCATCCTGCGGACGTGGATTGGGTACTCACCCTACCTTTCCGGAGCTCAGCACAGGTAGGCCGGGCCTACCATGATGTATGGGCTTTATCCACACCATACATCCATTTTTGCCTTAATCATTTTAGTAACAAGCCCCAAAAATGAGGCAGATACATCATACAAGGCTCAAGTGGATCACGCCACAGGAAGCACAAAGCAGTAAAGATCATCGGTCGACATGGGGGCCATCAAATCAGTGGCTTAGATGAACCGATTATCGCCCGGCATGTAAAGATTAGGTACCAAACAGTAAAATTCTTCTCCACTTTTAAAAATAAATATTGTGGAAGTAAACAAACTGTCTCGTTAGACTTGGGCTTATTCTTAAACCCAATAGAGCTTAACCAAGGCCAAGATCATGACAGGAGGTGGGTCCGACCCTGTCCCCAGATATTCATCCCAGGGTCAAGCCCAAGCCAAGCATTAAACACTGTTATTTTGAGGGCCAGAGGTCAGATGAACCGATTAGTATGTTGGACCCACCAAAAAAAAAAAAAAAACCACCAGAAAATCTTAATCCTTTATTTGTAGCTTAGATAAAGGCTAAAGCACCGTTGGTCAGGATCTTCCACTTTGGGCGGTTTTAGGGCATGGCCCATCTAATGTAGGACTTAACAAACTAACAGTCTAGATTTACTGAACCATGAGTCTTTTTTGCTACTACTTAAAAAACCATTCATATGTAGGATGGAATGGTTCAATCTAGTCTGTGGGTGGGTCGACTGACCCAGCCGCTTCCAAGGCCGCTTTGGGCCAAGCTAAATTGGTAGTGGGTTGGGTTCAGGTTAGAAAAATGTGGCATGTTTAAAAACATGGACCGCACTCTGATTGAACCTGCCCCACCTATGTAATTACTAATGGGCTCAGCCGGATGACCTGATCCAACCTAACCCAAAGTCCGAAGTGACACTATAATTAGATACTTGCACGTATTATTATGTATGGATCTATGTGTGCTTGTATTCATTTACTAAGTGCTGGGAAGGAAAGAGATCGGCTTATAGCAGAAGCGAGAGATCAAACGATATAAACCATAATGATCAAGCAATATTCAACACATAAGAGAAGACAATTTTATTTTAACATTGAAAAACTCTTTATGGATGAAAAACTACGGCACAAAGCGAACAATCCACTATGAATTAGAAGTTATACGAGAATGAAGAAAACTTACCCGGATCCAAGCCCCACAAGAGAAACTCAAGCTAACCCTGGCTCTTTCTCTCGCCCTAAAACTCTCTCAAGATACACCCTGCTCTAGGATATCAGCCGACCCCTTTGGCAAAGAACCCTAATCCCACATTACACCCTTTAAATAACATAAAAAATCAAGATTAGAAACAAAATTAATCATGCACAAAACTGCACAATCGACCTATACAGTTCACTAGTCGTCGGGTGCCCGACAGAGCCAAATTCTGTCCAGAGAATTCAAGAAAAATATTAGAAGAATTTTAGGCGCTCTACAACCGCCATCGGTCACCCTACAATAGTCGTCGAACGCCTTACAACAGTTGTTAGGCGCCTCATAGCCTTCAAAAAATAGATCCAGCAGTCTAGATTTAATAAGCCCATCCAAGACAATTTTAGATGCCCAACTAAGTCCCATCAGTCGCCCGAAACCCTTTCACTATCAAAATTGAAGACATCCCCCAACACTTAGTCATACGTGCCTACACGGCTAGGCATCAAAAGAATATTTGTTTTTCATACTCTACCTGAGTGTGACCATAGTATGCATGCGCAAAAGTGGCAGACACATGGGGCGTACATGCTTAAAAAAAAGCCATATAAATTGTGGACCCCATCAAGGATGGGTTTTTATCCCAATATTGCAATGAATGGGTGACCAACATTCCTCATCACCAATGTTCTCATTATTTAATTCAAAAATGAGGATGATTAAGTATATCTTAATCATCTGATCTTGCCCATTGAATGTCCACAAACGAATTTTTTTTTTTTTTTTTTCAGTATGTGGGTTGATGGTTAGTGATTAGACAGCCATGATTTTCTAGTTAATTTGCTTTTTTGTGAATACAAGCTGTTGATGATCATGCACCTCCATAATAAAGTGTTAACGTAGCTCACACGCTGGAGATCCAAGCCAATAATCAAGTGGGCTATGCCATGTAGAATCGTTGGGTAAAGAAATCAGTCATCTGATCTTCTAGAGGGCCCATATCAACTCTGGATTCCGACCACAAACGTGTGCCAGTTAAATCTCTTTGAAGGGTTTACTGCCATGCCCATGGAGAGGCGGATTGCCTGGGGATTTGGTCCCAAAACTCTGGTGGGCCCACAATATTCTCTGTGTTTTATCATCCCCGCTGTCCATCTTTTTCTCCAGCTCATTTCAAGTCATGAGCTCAAAAATAAAGATGATCCAAAAGTTAAGTGGACGGCTCCACAGGAAAAGGTGAGGATTGAGTACCTCCAATTGAAACTTCTTGGGGCCGCTGAGGTTTTGAATTATTTGAGGTTACCCTTCATCCAGTTCTGTGTCACCTTGTGAACAGGTTGAAGGGCTAATAAACGTTAGGGTGAACCCTAGTAAAGTGTTAACTGTAGGCATCATTATATGTGGTGTGGTTGATTTGAGCTTTGGATCTTCCTTATTTTCAATACTCATGCCGTATAAAAAAAAGTAAAATGATGAATAATTTGGATAAAATGCATACATCATGTTAGGACACAACTTTGGGTCACCATGACAGGGCTTCGTTTGGGTGGCTGACTAAAAGAAAAAGAAAAGAAAAAAAAAAAAGGGGTAAAAATGTCACTTCATGTAAAAAGTGTTTATTTTTTCGCTATAAGCTTCTGACACATGCATGTGTCGCTTTTTCATCCAAAACATGTTAAACCTAATAAGGAGAGCCTAAGAATACCAGCAAGAGTGGGCCTTTGCTGCTCGGGTTGAACCAAACCAGGGCCCACTTCAAGATATTCTCAGTTGGCTTTTCTTGCATAATTCCAGACACCTAGGATTAATCTGCTGGCTTTTCTTGTCGGAATCCGTATGCCTATGATTAATTTCATGGCCTTTTCTTGTAGGATTCCATACACCTAGGATTACTTTAATGATCTAGACCGTTGATTTGATGGTCCACTAAGGATCCTTGAAAATCTATTTGTGGTGGGGCAGGGGAGGGAGAGAGGGAAGATAGATGTGTAGTAATCAGGTTAGGCTTAATACTTCAATCTTCAATATATGTAACAAAATGACCAAAAATCACTTCCGTTGGCAGGCTCCTAAAAATGAGTTTATCTTAGTGAAGTTAATTATAATTATGTATTAGAGATTATTTGTTCTTATGCAGTAATAAAAAATAATCTTGATAACCCACAAACAAGTTTTCTAATGCATAATTACTATGATTATGTAAAATGAGATGAAACCATTTTTAGGCATGAGTGGCAGTAACCCAGGTTGGGCTCAAGCCGAGTCAAACGCAGCCTAAGCTTGGCTGGGTAAATAAACAGCCTTGATTTTAAGGGATGGGCTTGCCCTCAGGCCTCATTGAGAAGTATGGCCCGACCCAAATGTAAATGAACCCGGGCAAACCCATTAAAAGATTTTATTCTTTTACACATGCACCCACACACACACTCCGGCACTCACACGGTAGTGGAATTTCGTCACATATGGGTACTCGAACTCCTGACCTCATGTTAAAACTCCTAAGAGTCTACCACCGAGGCATGGATAAAGACCCTTAAAAGCCTGTTAAAGTGTAAAAAAAGTAAAGAGAGAGAGAGAGAGAGAGAGAGGGCATCAATGAACCCGGTCAGCAAAGTAAACTTACGCCCAAACCTGTCCCGGCCCATATGGGCCAATTAATGAACCAGCATCTATTTTACGCTCCCAACCGCCCTGCGGGCCCCTTATTTCAGTCCAAGCATCGCCCGAAGCAGGCCCGGCCCAAAAGCCCGTGGGCCAACTGGCCCATTGACGGACCAGAATTTGTGTGTGTGTGTGTGTGTGTGTGTGAGAGAGAGAGAGAGAGAGAGAGAGAGAGAGAGATGGCCCTCATGTTGATGGTCCAGATCGATTACCATATGGACCAATCACGCCACTAATGGATCAAAGCCCCAAGCATGGTTTATAATCATGGTCCAGACATCATATATCAACCCCTTCTTTAGGGGCCTTATTAGATTTTCAAAAATAAATAAATAAATAAAAATTAATAAAAATTAAAACCTTGGAAATATAGAAATGAAAGGTATTGAAGTACTTCCCATGCAATCTGGTGTTAAAATAAACCAAATTATTAACAAAAAGAAAGAAAAAACACCCCATTTTCTTACAAACATCATACAAGTTGGGAGTGTTGACTGCATGCGGAGCAACAACATCACCTACACACCCTTTTTTCTCCAACCACACATGCAAAATCACCACCACATAAGAAACACAATAGGAGACAAGAGTAAAACTACCAAAAAGCTTGTGTAGAAGTTAAGCACTCTTGGTGGTGAGCTGGAGGAATAGAAGTAGTAATAAGGATAGGAGTAACCACCCCGTGACTGTCCGGACGGCGGCGACGGAGCAGATGGGACGTTTTGGTAGTTGTATGGCGGGGGAGGCGATCCCAACGAGTAGTCAGGTGGTGGCAGCGGCGGTGGTGGCGATTTATTAGAAAAGTAAACCGACGGTGGAGAGTAGTAAACAGGCTTTGGTGGCGGCAATGACGGTGGATGTGGCGGAGGCGGCGATGAACAAATAACAGGACATGTAGCACACTCACTGATGCATAGTAGGCCGGTGGAAGGCACGGTGCCACCCGTGTTGTCGGCGATGGAACATGTGGTCACCAATGCCATGATGGCCCACCTCAGCCACCAGATCAACGGTCGTCCTCCTCTTGAACATGATAGACCATGGCCATAGTGCCCCATTTGTGGTGCAATGTCATAAGCCAAGGAAATGCTATAGTGGGTGTGGTGAATAAGTATTGTATGGACTATTGAAAAACTCTCTTTTTGATTGGGTTCGGGTTATTATAGGCTATTAGCCAACCCCTATTTCTCATGTTGCGTTGATCTTACGTGGACGGTTCGTCTGTCTCCTTTGTAGAATTAGCTTCTTCTGCAACCGAGTTTGTGGAACCCACTTAGACTATATACCACATCCATGCCGTCCGTAATGTGGTCCACTTCAATTTCACCTTTAATCACAAAATTCATGCCAATATAAAATATAGGTGGGCCACACGGAAGGTAACATTTGGTATGGAGACATGCACCGTTAAAATATTTGAGATTGTATGTGGAGTCCACCGTATTTTTTATGAAATCCAATACATTCATAAGGGTAATCCCATAGGAATAATGGAAATAAAAAAAAAATCTTACCATTCAAAATATCAGGTGGGCCACACATGATTTTAGAGGTTTTAGGCATGATTTTACTTGGTTCTTCCAAATTGAAATTAAAATTTGCCCTATTTTTGGAATCCATGGATAATATAATTGGACTCACATGATGGACGGTGTGAATGTGGAATATACATTATGTTAAGCTCAAAACACGTAGTTGTACAATAAGCTTGTTGTACATACGTTGTATAGAAATCGGCCTATTGGCTTTACAACCATAAAGAAAAGAATATATACGTGAGGTATGTAAAATTCATATACGCGTGTGAACTAGCACCATTACTGGGCCAAGGAACTTTCCAAGATGGGTATATGGTGAAAATCCAAACCATTCGTCATGTGGTCCACGGATTTTAGATTTCCTGGACCAAATATCAGACTTCTATATTCATCATATGGAGTGTGAATAAATGGATGGATGAAAATAATTTTCGAAGGCACAGCCACCTGATGATTGAAACTGTCTATTTTGTCAAATAAATATAAATTATACGGTGGATCCACTTTATGGACGGTTTGGATGTGACTAAACATGTCTTATTATCACGTATTTATGTATGAAGTGGGGCTGGAATCTACACGCGCGCGAGAATAGAAGACTCGAACGTTGCTATGAAGTGTGAGGTTTGCTGTAAAGGAAGAGATGCCTTTTCCACCGGCTCGGGCTGTGTTTTTAAAATCTTTTGCTGAACGCCTTAGACTCCTATGATAGTTCACCACCACTTTGTAAATGGTGGTAACTCATCTTCCTTACATGTGGCACCAACGTACTATCATCCAAGCCGTCCAAATATTCGGAAATGTTATGGATTGGAACTATATCTAACATTATTCTGATTACACAATCGTAGCCATCCACACATGGCAATCAAATTTGGATGGATAGAAGTAAAGTACCGAGGGGTCCAAATTCTAAGGAAAGATCAATGGTTACGATCATCTTTATGCTCTATACAATATTGGGCCAGTGATTTGGACGGTGGGAATTTCTCCCATGTATGGAGAGTAAAATGGTGGTAAACTATCATGGTAGTCAATACTTTGAGGGGGGAAACGTTTTCTTCGGTGGTGTGAAATAGGTGGAAGATGGACTTTTTTGAGGTCTACAAGAAAAGAGATGCATTTATGCTCCATACACATGCACACATAAATTGTACACGTGGCATTCATATACCTCTAAATGACACTGCGCAAATACTGGGATCCACAACAGATGGAGTCATCGTAATCGTTTATTAAAATGGGAAGTATTCTACGGTAGATAATCAATGATCAACTGTCCATTAATAGACGGTCAGGATCACTTAATCAATATAATTTTGGTTCTGTTTCCAATATACAGCGGATCTCACTATTTGAACGGTTTATTTTAAGGTACGTGTGTGGCATGAGTACAAATTCTGTTGCACGTGTAAACACAATCATAATCCGCCAGAGTATCAGTAACACCTCCCAACAGTCAAATGTTCATACGTGAGCTTGAACGGGGTATTATACAAAGCTTGGGCCAAAGGGTTTTACGGACAACTGGGGTCCATTATTAAGTGATCCAAACCATTGATTAAAGGTTCCTCATCATGGATACACTATTCACCAAAAATCTCCAAGATTGGAAGATCAGATCTGTAAAAACTTTGAATTTTTTATTGATCGAATACGAACCATTGCTTTTCTATCATTACCGTCCATTCATCAACCGTCTAAAGAATTGTGAGGATTCTTCAAAACAGTATTTCTTGAGTTATACCCTATCTATGATTGGAATCAAGATATTAACGATTCAGATGTCATACACGTGTACCGCATGCACAGATATGTACCACTGGATCCTTTGATGTTTATGTGTATATTTTGCCGGGTTTGGCTTACCCTATCGCAATCATAAAAGAAGAATCCAAGGCTAAGAAGATTACAATTGGCTCCCTTTTCTACAAACATAATCCAACTTTTTACAAGAATCAAACAGCTAGTTGTGCTTCCCTTCCCCTTTTGTCAGTGGTATTTGATGCCTTTGTACGTGTCTACATTGCCCACACGTGTGTCCAAAACAGGTTTGCTATGCCCAAACGTGTCTTGAACCTCTGCTAACCCACAGGCAGTCTGACGTGCCATTATTGCGCATGTGTCTCATATATGATCTTTCCATCTTATGCCTTAATATTAAGATTGTAACATGTGGGTTTCAATAATGAGGTTATGGGTTCAAGTATCCAATGGTGTGTGTGAGTGTGGGGTTTCAATAGTGAAGTCATGGATTGGAGTACTTATGTGGTGTGTTGGAGTACTCATATAGATAATTTTGGTCATTGAAAAGGACCCAAATTCAATAGTAGACATTCAGACGTATCAAATCAAGTCTTATATTTTACTAAGAGTGTCAATCAGACCTTGATGGCTAGTGACCTTTGACAACCAAAACCTAGGTAGCTTTCACTGTGATGTTTTTAAGAAATCTACCTTGTCTATCTGTTTTTTTTAGCTCATGTGGGGGCATATGCCTGAAAAAGAGGCAAATACAAAATTCAAGTAGGCCACACAATAGGAAAAAGTGGAGAGGGAAATGCTTATTGTTGAAACCTTCCCGAGTTTAGGGCTCTCAATGGAGTGGGTCAGATCCAGATCCGATTGGAGAGGGAAATGCTTATAATGTGGATTTTGGATATTAAAATAGGTCCAATTACTTAAATTGACCGGATTTGGATTCTTAGAAACATATCTGAGTTCGATCCGAATTCGATCCAGATTCGACTCATTATCACCTCATTGTATATGTTATATTCATGCTGGTCATCAGTTTTCCATATTATTTTAGGCCATGTCTTAAAATTGAGACATGTCACTCTCAAGTTGACCATATCACAGTAAATAGTAGGATTTGCATAATTTTGCTACTAAATTAAATACATTAAATTATATATTTTTTTAGATTTGTAATGGGGTGGATTTGGACCTAAATTAGACCCAAAAGGTGATTATCACCTTTTGGATCTGAGTTGGATCCAAATTTAATTTGAATTTGTCTACAGATATTCAGACTTATAACTTGGATCCAATCCAAATCCGACCCATTAAGAGCTCTACCCGAGTTCCATCATAATATTTATATACCATCCAAACTGTTCATAAGATCATTCCTACAAAGATGAGCTGAAACACAAAAAATACTAGTTTGATCCAGAACTTCTATGGCCCCACAATGTACCAATGTAAGCGTTCAATCTCCACTATTTCATTTTGTACAACCCAGTTGAGTTTTAGATCGTCCTCATTTTTGGGTCTTGTCTTAACATCAAATAGCAAAATAGATGAAAGGGGTGAAAATTAGAGTTGGGCATGAACCGAGCTAGCTTGATTAACTCGCTCGACTTGGTTCGGGTCCACTCGGTTTGGATCGAAAGTTGGATTTGAGTCAAGTCAAGCCTTCTTTTTAATTCAAAAAGAGTTTAAGCCAAGCTTGAGCTGACCCAAGCTCAACTCAGCTTGACTTGAAATCGAAACGGTTCGGTTCGACTTGCCTTGACTTGAACTATTTACATTTAAAATTAAACATAAGTATATAATATGTATATAATATTGCCCTAAATCCCCTCTCCCTTTTTTCTCTCTAGCTGACTAAACCAGCCCTCTGTCACTCTCAATCTCTCTTTCTTACTCTCTCTCTCTCTCTCTTTCAAGTTGTCCTTGTTTGTCCGAGCAGTCATCTGTTCATGTTCGATCATCCTTCTCTCTGTCCAAGTCGTTGCCTATCCCTATCCAGCTATCCTTCCCTGTTCGAGGAGTTAACTAGCCGTCCATCCTTGTCCAAGCACTCTATTAACTCTTTCTCTCTCTCTTTTTCGAGGCTTAAATTCGAACTCAATTCAAAAGCTCGAACTCAAACTCAGCTCGGGCTAGCTCAACTTGCTGATGAACTAAGCTGAGCTGGCCAGCTAGGCTAGAGGACCTAGCTAAGCCGAACTTGAGATGAGGTAAGCTGCTCGTAGAACTAATATAAGTTGTGCCAAGCACGACTCAGTTCAGTTCACTCTTGTGAAAATCCATCAAGTGAGAACCCTTAATTTTGACTAGAAACAGAAAAAGAAAATCCAATGGCCGATATAAATATTAAGTGGGCCATACCAATAGACATAATGCAAAATTGACCCTAAACAGCTAAGTTTATGTAGTGTGCCGTCTGATTTTTCTCCCTTCATCCGGGTGAGTCATACATGATGAACGGTGGCCCCACAAAAAAATCTACGGTTGGAATTCCATCACCATTATTCCCTATCATTGGTCAAACTGAGTTGTAAATCTGGCTGATTTCTGAACCCATCTTCTAGAATCAAATCATGGAGCCCACCTGATGCACGGAGCGAATTTTACAACATGGCGGTCCCCAAAGAGGCTTGGCTGTCTTCGACGATTATCTGGTTTGGATCATGAGTGTGGACACGTGTACCTAGCAATTTCTGTAATTCTAATTGCATACCAATTTGTGGTCCACAAGAAACGAAGGAAAGTGATTTGGTAGAGTTGTGTGTACCAAAAACTGTGCACCTCACCCCACTTATCAATGTCAGACTAGCCGTTGGATGGTGGATTTCCACCGTACATCATGTGGGCCCCACTATTGGTGGATCGATCCGGTGGGCTACGATCTTCAATTCGGTGTTTCTCTTGAATCGTCAGGAACAAACATTGGGGCCCACCTGATGAACGGCTGCAAAGTCCACCATCCACATGCCAGGTGTATGGTGGACCAGAGGCATTTGATGGATGGGTAGGGAGCATAGCACTGAATCATTTCCCACGAACAAAAGGCGTACGTTTTCTTAAGGGAGGGGTTATCATCCACTAATCCAGCCAATTGGGTGGTGGGGCCCACCAGACGTTGTCTCCACCGAAAAGCAGTCTCCACCTTTCCCTACTTTTGCTGTGTGTTCAAACAAAGGAGAAACGTTTTTTTTTTCTTTCTTGTCTTCATGGCCATCTCCTCGGGAAAAACAATCTTCCGTTGTTTCTAACATAGTAGATCAAGGGCCCACCTGAAATCATTGCATCCGTTCAAATGGCCGTTAGTCGATTGTGGGCCCCACCCCCGTATCTACCCAAGAAAACGTTTCATATTATACCCAGGCCTGGCCCACTTAAAATCAAATGCTGCAGCTGAGAGACCACGCCATAGTTCTAAAACTCGGTGACTCGACTCAAAACTCGGCAAGATTTCCAGCCGAGTCACTGGGAAACTTGGTACTTGAACTGATTTGGTGTTGACTCAGGAAGACTCGTTGAGTTGACTCGATTCCTCGGTCGAGTATATGTTAGCAACACCAGTGGTGTATTGATTTAATCCAACCCGTTCATAAGATGCGTCACCTCAGGAAACCCTTAATCAGCCCGATCCAAAACTTAGATGGGCCAGCGCAGGTAACGTAATGCGAGGGAACACCCACTGTTAATTAGAGTGGGTGCCCACCTTGTTGTGTATATATAATCAAGGCTGTTCAGGCCCTTCATCCAGTCCAGATGAATGGTAAGGCCAAAATTCAGGCTGTTCCATCTTAGATCGTTCCCTTTCATAGGTCACCTCAGTTTTGGGTCGGGCTGACTTTTGGGTCCCAGGGGTTTTCTGAGGTGACTCATCTGACAGACAGGTTGGATTCCATGAACACATCATGTGGGCCAGTCATCACTCTTCACCAATGGCTATGCAGAGAGGGAGTAGAGAGACCCAGGGAAAAGTGCGTGGGAATGCGTAGAAAAAGATATAGCCTACACACAGAGTTGGAAAGAGAGAACAACCCATAACAGTTTCAATGATGGGCATATGCATCTCCGGATAATGTGTGGGAATGCACAAAGAAAGGTGCAACCTACACACAGAGTAGGAAAAAGAGAATAACCCATAACGGTTTCAATGGTGAGCATATGCATCTCCATTGTTCGTGGTCTTGTGGCCCACTTGAGTATGAGTTTTAGATATATCTCTTGATAGACGGAGCAGATGTAATATGGTAATGGGCTTCCTAATGATTTGCAATTGAAAGGTAGTGAGTGCAAACCATATGCAACGAGGACATAAAGGTGTCTCCCTAGTGGCTACTCATAAAAATGAAACTTTAAGACACCCAAGTCTCCTTTGAAAATAGGAAGCTTCCGAATCTACCAACGGCTAATTGCATGGATAATCTTGTCCACAGCTAACCAAGTTATATCTAGTAGAGACATGGAATCAACATCCTGGAAATTAAGGGGGGTGTTTGGTTGCTGGTTTTTATTTTTTCTCCACTTAGTAATTTCATAGGTTTTATAAAAATTGATTTCAGTTCACACTCTTCATTTTTTACATTCCCTAGGATTCAATTGGCCAACTTTTCCTTAAAAAAAAAAAAATTGCCCCAGCTGCTTGTTAGGGAATGAAAAACCTGGAGAATTAAAACAGAACTTTAAGGCCTGTTTGGTTGTTAGGGAATTCATTCCAAGTTTTTATTTATTTTTTAAAATCTTTCCTTGGAACTGGGGAATGATTAAATTTTGTTTGCTTGATTCATTGGGTTTCTTAGAAAAACTTGGAAAACCTAATTTTTTTTTTTAAATGCTTGATTTCTCTTGGTTTTCGATACCTCAGTTTTGCGCTGGTAAGCTGTGGTAAGTTTTTTTCACGAAAGCCGGAGGAATGGGATTCCTGTGAATGTAAAATCTACCACCAAAAATATAAAAAAAAAGGTTGTGAACCGAAGATATTTTTCTTTAAAAATAAGGTAATTAGTAAGCCGAGAAATAAAATAACCAGTTACTAAACACAAAGTTTCCCCAAGAAACCCGATTTATCAACCAAAAAAAATCCAGTCATTCTCCAAAAATTGCTAGGTTGAACTCTTAACATCCCCAAGAAACATGAATATCCAACCAACCAAACAAGCCCTAACAAGGAGCACTTGTTGGCAGCACCAGCAACCCTTAACTGGATCCAGTTTGACACCACAAGTCACCTATCTGGTTCACACCCATCTCAAACAAGTCCCGACTCGATTCAAGACTAAACAAGTCGGACTGAGTCACTAACTCTTTTAGCCATGCCATGAACCATTAAAACCATCACGTGCTCTAGCATTGACAAAAGTATATATTTACCAAAAATCATCCAATGCTTCAAGACTACATTGTCACCATTATTCACTGCAAATCTACACAGCATCAAATTCTACATAATACAGATTTTATCTGGCACTGATAAACATCTCCCAACATGCAACACTTTGACAGTCCAGTGTCAATCTATGAACACCTACCAAAATCTTATCAAATACACACTTCTCAATGTAAACTGCGGTTGGCTGTTTCAGCAAAACGCTAATTTAGATTCAGTGCATTGTGTGATGAAAGGTTCCAATTCTAGGCAAACTGCAGCTCAACCTAACTTCAGAACTCTTCGAGTGGATTTTGGTTTCCCCACCAAATCTTGTACATCTTCAGCTTCTTTACATTCTATTTATACAACTTCCGACCAGTATATGATTTCATCTACAACCCTTGCTTCTAGGCTACAAATCCTAGATTGTTTGTCACTTTTCACTGCTTATATTATCTGTGACTTTAGTTTTGTCCATGTGGCAAACATGATCCGAACCGATCATCAGTTAGGCCCTACCTTGGATGGGCAATAACCAAAACAACATGCCATCTGCACAATCTTACCCAATTATTTGGGAGGACCTCTATATTGTCAGGCAGTGAAATTTTGGTTTATCTTTTCTGCTTTTTTTTTTATTTTCTCCGCTAAAACCATTTGCTTCATTTTCTAAAAGCCCAAAATATAGAATGGTTGAGACTGTTTTGATTGGCATGATTTTTTGGAGATGTCCTACCTGAGTAGGATCTACCTGACGATCAGTTTCAATCTTGAAAACATTTGTCACATACACGAGAATGGAGTCACTGATAATTTAAGCAAAAATCAACAGAAAATACTGTAGTCTACCCTTCTTAGTAGGGTCAGCTACGGGCCCTGTCAGGACGAAGCAGATGATGAATTTTGAATAGGCCCAGCCCAAGAGGCTCAGCAATTTCAACACCTGCCATTTGTACATGCTTGCCCCACGAAAGCTGAGGATTGGATGACACTCCAATAATGCTTGCTCGACCGTCTTTTCCTTTCAAGAACTTGAGAATGTTGCCTGTGACTTCCACTCTAGGATGGCAGAACGCAGCGAATGGTTTGGGGTTAGGCGGTTATGCAGGAGCCTAAGCTTGGTTATGGGAGAGATATTGTGCCGCTCGAGCCATGCTTTAATCGCTCTGTATTCATACGTGAATCCATCGGCTGCAATGTAGGGATCCACCATCACTTCCTGCATACACAAGTTTGAAAAATGCACACAAACATGAGAGAGACACGTGATACAAAAGATCATACCACGTTAAAAAATGCAAGCTATTATACAATGCTCGAGCGAAGAACATATCTACACTATGGTTGGTATTCCGTTTTGTACAAGTGTGACCCATGGTTCGGTGATGGGCTAATACAGGGGCATTTTCACACTGGGCTTGAGTGGGGCGGTCTGCGTGAGGCGGGGGCACAGTCAAGGTGGGGCGACCCATGTGAGGCGAGTGGACCATGTGAGGTGGGGCCCACGAGGGGGGTTCGGCCGAGGGTTTGACTTGGGCTATGAGATAAAGGTATTGATTCGCCATGCTCTATTAGCTCGAGCTCTTAGAGCAAGTGGTTAGTCGTCTTGCGTCAAAGTGGTATTAGAGCGGGAGGTCTCGTGTTTGAGACTCCTCACTGGAGGTGATTAATGCAGGGGCATTTTCACATCAGGCTCGAGTGGGGCAGCCTGTGTGAAGCAGGGGCACACTCAGAGTAGGGTGACCCCATGTGAGGTGGGCAAACCGCGTGAGGTGGGACCCAAGTGAGGTGGGGCACATGAGGGGGGTTCGGCCGAGGGCCTGACTTAGGCTATGAGATGAAGGGATTGATTCACCACGCTCAATCAGTTCGAGCTTTTAGAGCAAGTGGGCACACTAGACATTCTTAGAATGAGCATGGTATAATACCTCAGAGGGAAAAATAAAGGTGTGTTTGGTCGCACCAAATATCAAGAACCAAACATCATGAAATTTTCTTGATATTTGGTGCAACCAAACGCACCTTCATAGATTCCCTCATGGAATTGATATTTTGTACCTGAAGAATGGGACAAAAATAGTGGCCTGGGGCATTGATATTGCACTGCCATAGTCTAAAACGACCATCTGTCATATTCACGAGTTCTTTGAGTTGTGGCATAATTTCAGATTCCAGATCCGGCCTATCCCTGCATCTCAGCCTGCAGCATTTCAGTGCAATTCTAGCTAACTTCTCTGAATCGGCAAGTGGCCAATCTGTTATTGATTTGTCGAGTACATCTGCAAAGTAACCACTTTTAATAGCATTTTCAATGCTCGTTATCAGGCCCCGCGGATGCTTCCCAGTCAACAACTGGAGGACAATGACTCCAAAAGCATATAAATCTGATTTTGGCCGGACCGTACCAGTTCGCTGATATTCAGGGTCCATGTAGTAGAAGGTTCCTGCAATGACAGTTTCTCTGTATTCTGTCATGTTGTCAGGAACAACATCTGACATGAGCTTAGCCATTCCGACGTCTCCGATCTTGCTTCTGTAATTATAGTCTAATAAGATATTCCCCGGTTTTAGATCCCGATGGACAATTGGTTCTGGCACGGAACCATGTAAGAAAGCGAGCCCACAAGCCACTTCAAAAATGATTCTGAACCGGATAAACCACGGAAGAGGTGGTGTGTCGTCACAGCGGAAAATTCGGTCCTCAAGGCTTCCATTTCCCATGTATTCATAGATGAGGGATCCACTTTCAGGACAGGCTCCAAGAAGTAAGACCACGTGGGGATGCTTGAGTTGGCTGAGAATTTCAACCTGCAAAGTGTTCACACTCCATCAATGTTGAGGACAGCGTTCCTTGTATTGCGGATATTATCAAAAACATCAACCAATATTATCTGTATCTGTGAAAGCCCTTTGAAATAAATGCACTGTATTGTCAATGCATGACCCTTATTTTGAAACTTGCGTGTGTGCGTGTGTGAGGCTGACAGAAGAAAAAAAGGAGCAAAAAAACCAAACACCCGGGTGGCGAACCGCTGCACAAAGTGCGCTGTTGCCAGGGAAGGAACCCAACAGCGCATAGTTTCAGTCCTCATACAATGGAAACTGATTATATCTACTTGTTTTTTTTCAACATTTTTGAGTCCTGGGTATAACCATGTGTCTTTTAACATCTCCTGAATTTCCCCAATGTTTCCCTGACAAAGCAATACATTGCGCAGGAGAAGCGAAACATTTGCTAAAGGAGAAGCATGTAACGATAACGATATTTTAACACTGGTTGAGGATTCCTTTGCTAAAGGAGAAGCAAAGGTGTCTGGAACTCTGCATATCTTTTCATTCAGTTCTGAGGTGGGTCACACATCAACAGCTCAGCATGAGTTGTCGTGCAGGGTTTCCTTCTGCAAAACCAGACAGAAGGGAACAGAATGTTTTGTGGAAGGAAACCTGCAAGATGAAAAGGTCGTGCTGAGTTATCAGGGTGCGATCACCCCCAAAACGAGACAAGACATACCTACACATCTTATTCTCCTCCTCGAGAAATGGACATTAAGGGTCTAGACTGTAGACAAAAATCAGATACTGTTTGTTCAGTTAAGATCAAGAGTCTGAACATAACTTACCCAAATCAAAATTGAGTTATCCTTGTCATGGAAATGAGAGCCGGGAGTTTGGTATTTCAGTGACTGGACCAATTTTTAGAGAGCGATTTATCATGTAATGAGCTCTGTATTGAGTTAGCCTGGCAGTTCATTGACTCGCTTGAGTTTTCAGATTTAAACAAATCACTTGAACCAAAACCAAGTCAACTCAGCGAGATCAAAGATTGACACAATAAGCTCATAAACAAGTTTGACATTTGAACTGCAGCTAACTGACATCACATTAAGACGAGAGACAGAATGGAAACTTTTTAGGGTTTTTGACATATTGCCCCCCGTCTTTCGGTGAATTACCAAATAACCCCCTCCCTTTTTAGTATTCCTGAATAAACCCCCACCATTTCTGCCGTCAGCCAAATAAACCCCTTTGTCACGGAAGTGTGACAGAAATCAGTAACCATGTACAAGACATGTTTACCCTTGTATAAAGACCTTTTTGCCCTTCTTGCACAAGGTTTTTTCATGTTGTTCAAAGACAAAAAAATGTCATTTTTCACTTCCCATAAAGGTTAACATGGTTACTGATTTCCATTGAAGTTTAGTGACGACAGGTTTATTTGGCTAATGGCTAAACCTGGCAATGGGTCAAGGCTGGGCCTGGATTTTGAACTAGTCGGGCTGGGCATGAGGGCCGGGCCTATTCAAAATTTTGATTTTGCTAGGCCCAGGCTCGGCCCACTGCTAGGTACAGGATTATTTGGAAATTTGCCAAAAGGCTGGGGTCAATACTCCGAAAAGCTAATTTTTCAGAATACCTCTTTCAGAAATTCCTCTTTCTTGTCATACGCGTCTTGCTGAAGAACTTTGATGGCTACTGGGGTGTGATCAATGTTGCATTTGTATACTTTCCCATACCCTCCCTCACCTATCTTTCTGGCCTCAGAGAAGCAATCAGTTGCAGCCTCTATCTCAGCCCTGGTGTACCTTCTGTACCTTCTATCAGCTGATAATAGAGTATCCACTATTCTCTTCCTCTCAGATGACTCTTTAAGGGCAGAAATTTCTGCTCTCTGTCTTTCATGGGCCTCTTTAGCAAGCAATTGTCTTGCTACCCTCGATATCCTTAATGACTTCCAAATGCTTGCCTTTCTCTTCTGCTACGATTTTATTGGATATTTCTTCCCTTTCAAGGGCATCTTTGACTTTCCTCGCATCGTTAGAGCATTCAGCGAAAAGTAACTGGACCTGCAAAGCAGCATCTAAAGTAAACCAACAAGATAAATAAATATGCGGACGTAAATACATACATACATTCTTAGATATGCACATAGATGCATGCACACGGTACATTTCTAGCATCTGGGTATGTATCTCCTTCACCCCCCCCCCCCCCCCCCTGCATATGTTTGCATAAGAAAAATAGTAATGAAATTTCCGTGAGGATATACTGAAGAGGTGATTTGTGGCAAACTTACCAACCCAGTGTGCGTGAAAGATCCAGGAAATTCACCAGGTGGGGCCATCTATGATCATGCCCTGGCCCAGAATCAGGCTGGTGCAATCATCAAGTGGTCCACACTTGTTTGAGGGGGAAAAAAGGATTGTAAGAGAGAAGTACCACGATCTATATTCAATGTTAATGTTCAGCATGCCTGATTAGTGGAGACAGCCTGGTTTTTGGGTCAGGGGACATTAACAATGGGCCCCACCTGATAAATATCCTGAATCTCTCACAAATGGACCAAAACGGCATGTTGTCTCAAATTGTATGTCCAATCCATGCTTGCTCATATCACTCTAGCATTTCTCATTTGCATAGTGATTGAGATTATCTTGATTGAACTAACAGTTACCTTATTCCTGGCATAGACAAGGTCTTCACAAGCGCCATTGTACATAGCAAGAGTATTTTGTAGTTCGAGCCTCAATCTTTTCATTTCAGTCTCAGCATCAGCCTGCAAAATATGCCATCCCACAGAGATAAAGACTGTATATGAGACTAGTTTTTTATTATTTTATTTTATATTACAAAAAGAATCATCAGGCTATGGATGAATAGAAGTTGCAATAATCAAACCTGATTTGTGCATTGTAGAACCAAAGCAGTGTCCTGGAAAGTAGCCATGGCATCATGTTCCTTAAATGCTTCAATTTCTTCTAAGGTCATATTTTCTAAGTTATGATGGTTTCCCTTCTGGTACTCTTTTCCACTAGAAGATAATAGAGAGGGTACTCGTGATATTCCATCGGCATAAGTAGGAGAATCCACACTATTAAATGATTGAGAAAATCTGACACTAGCATCTTCTTGTTTCGATGCTTCTAAGGAAGCATTGCCTTTCGACTCCTTAATACTGCCACATATCTGGTTATCAACTTCTCTTTGCATAAATGTATTACGAGGCTGATTTGAGCTGCACATGTTGGAAGTAGCACTCGACCCTGCAAGGATCAAACAATAATAATTGATCACTGTGGATGCAAAATCACAAAGAACAGTCAAGTTAGACTCTGGAAAAGGCAAGGTTATCAACATACCGCTAACAATAGGGAGAAGATTGGTCAATTTCTTGGTTATCTTGTGTCGTGAAACTGGGAGATTGGCCAATTTCATTTTTAGCTTGTGTCGTGAAACTACATAAATGTTGCAATTGTTAGGGGCCAATTTCAGAACAGTAGATGGTATGTCAGGGCCCTTCAGCTTCCTACAAAATAGAAAACGATTAACCTAAAAGAATGATGAAAATATGTGATGTTTTCATCCAAAAAATATAGCAAGTATACAGATAGCAAGCTCATGCATCAGCTAATTTCATTGAATCAAGAGCTCAGGAATTGCACTTGTTGTAGACCTCAGATCCTTGTATAAAGAGAGAGAAATGATGAAAGAGAAGCAAAAATAAGAGGAGAGAGAGAGACTTCATACTACTATTCTCTTTGGCTCTCTCCTTATATATTTATACTTCATAGTGCCATTGGCAGATGTTACAATAAAGTCGCTACCGTTACAATAAGAAAAATTAAATACTCCTGGTTTGGTAAACCTCAAGTGTACATGATGAAATACTATGACAGCTGCATCAAGGTAGAGCGCAGAGTATCCTACATGCCCAGCTTGAATAGAGAATAAAAAAAGAGTAAAATCACTGTTTGAGCATTGCTTTGCCAGTCATCATTTAATGGATCACCTACAGCAAGCACCATGACATCATTGGTCAATTATTGTTTCTGCAGCGTGGATCACCTACAACAGACACTGCAGAATCTTTGTTATATTATCACTTTCCTAGTCATATCAGGTGGTGGATAATCTATAGCAGACACTCATCACTTTCCCAGTGATCACAGGATGATTATCTATAGTAGGCGCCACAATGTCATAGTCAGACTATCACTTTCCTAGACATCAATGGATGGATCATCTACAGTAGGCACCATGACATCATTGTTAGATTACCATTTTCCTTCTCTTCCTTGTCATTCAATCCCTAATCCAAATCAACTATAAGCTTAACCCTGATTGTCTAAAAGAGTCTTTCTTTATCTTCATCTCTAAACCTTAAATCCTAATTTTCTTCTCTTCATTTAATACCTAATACAAATAAAATCATAAAACCTAAATTTTTCTCACATCTATATATAGGGCTGCACACAATTCAATTTATGATCAATTTATCGATCGAATCAAATCATTCCCCAAGATCAATTCAATTCAATTTAAAAAAAAAAAAAAATTAATTTCAATTCAATTTCAATTTCGGTTCCAATCAATCGAATCGAATCGATCTGTATCGAATTATATATATATATATATATATATATATATATATAGAGAGAGAGAGAGAGAGAGAGAGAGAGAGAGAGAGAGAGAGAGAGAGAGGCACTCTCAAGTCCAATCGGTTGGACTATACCTCAGGTCCAACCAGCATGGATGGCATTCATTCGAAGTTGGATTTTAGGGCATTTAATTTCCACTACAAATAAGAGAGAGAATACCTCATGCATTTATTACTGTTACTTCCTAATGACCAAGGGAGTCCTGTTAACCACGGTGGGCCACCATGATGTTTGTGAGAAATCCACCCCATCTATCTGTCTTCTTAGATCATGTTAGTACATGAGCGAAAAAGGCAGATCCAAAACTCCAGTGGGTCTTACGACTGGAAAAAGTGGGTTTAGAAATGCCAACCGTTGAAACACTCCTGGGTCCACCGTGACATTTATATGCCATCCATAGTGTTGATAAGGTCGTTTCTACCTTGGATGAACTAAAAACATAAAAATATTAGCCCCATACAAAGATTTTGTTACCCCACCGATGTTTAAAGGGTGGACGTTTAATCCTCACCATTTCTTGTAGCGTAGGCCACTTGAGTCTTGGATATACCTCATTCTAGGTCATGTCCTAACATGATATGGCAAAACAGATGGACATGGTTGTTTTCTACAAATGTCATGGTGGCCTCAACTAGATTTTGGTGGATGGTTCTCGCTGGCAATCTGAGTTTTTAGTCGATACAACTTTGAAACTTCAGTGCAGGGAAAAGAAAAAAAAGATTCCAAAAAGATCTCCAGGGAACCTTTGACATGAATAGACAACCGCTTCCAAGGATACCTCAGTGTGCAGGCCACTGTGATGGATCTGCTGTCCATATGTTTTGACAGCTCATCTTGGTGTACAATCCCAAAACTGAAGCAAATTAAAATCTCATGTGGACCACCCTACAGTAAAGAGTGGTGATTGAATGTCCACTATTAAAAACTTCTTAGGGTCATCGGAATGTTTGTTCGCAATCGGATGTTGATGAGGTCACGCAGACCTGGATGAAGGGATCACAGAAATATTAGCTTGATCCTAAAACTTTTGTAGTCCCCAAGAATTTAAGAGTGGCGGTGTCTATCTCAAGGCTCAACTGTTTCCTATGGTGTGGCCTACCTAAATCGCAGGTCATCCTAATTTTCAGCCAAGTATGCAGCATCTTTGCAACATAACGGTAAGTTGGATTAAACTTTTACTCCAACACCATGTATGGACTAGTTACTATGCATATGTTTTCAGAAGTATTTCTACTAATATTACCATTTGAGTTACTATAAAATCCAAACCTATAAAACCTATAGGTTTTCAATTTGTAATGTGTGAAAATCGAATAAAAAAATCAATCAATTCTAAAAAAATGGGGTCAATTCAATTTCAATTCGAAATTTCACAATTAAGATCAATTCAATTTCAATTTCAATTTCGAAAATTTAGGATCAATTCAATTTCAATTTCATCCAAAATCGAATTGATCGAATCGATGTGCAGCCCTATCTATATATATCCCAAAAGGAAGTAGTACTAGGGGAGAAGGCTCGTGGAACTAAGGCCAACCTCCCAAGGATTAGGTAGCAAGCTGCCTAAACCACCAAAGGTGTCCCCTACAAGATCGCGAAAGTCACATAACCATGGTTTTCAAAATCAGTTATAATATGGCCATATCATGTCGAAGTTATGGCATAAGTTTGACGCTGGCTGCCAACCTTAGTACTTGACACAATCTTCCTTTATACAGGTGGAATGAATTCATGTAGCAGCGGAAAAGGATTCATGTAGGCTGACCCCAATTAGTTGGGTTAAGGGTTAGATGATGATGATGATATGGCCATATCAGCCACATTGTCACTGTATCAACCACCCCTGTTAAATGATAAGAGCGTGAACCAGTCCGTTTCAAAAAGAAAAGAAAAAGGGCACACCAATAAAGGACTGATATGGCCGATGCAGTAAGATACGACTATAAAAGCCCCATTTCTGTTCTTTTTCTTGTTTCTTCTTCATTTTGCCCATGGGGGTGCTTAAAAACTCATTTTATACTAGATCTAGGCTTATTTTCAAAATTGAAACGCAGTGCTCGAATGATATTTGATGAACTGAAGCATACTGAACCACTTGAGGAAAAATTGGAAAAAAGGCAAAAATGATAATTTTTCTTGTTTTTCATCTTCCTTTTGTTTTAATTCAATATAATGTGTTATTATCTACCAAAGCATGCTTGATATGTGTTTGATTAGAAGCCTATTTGGTTGACTTTCAGCAGATCAAGCTGGCAAACAACGCTCTTATCAAATAATGGTTTGATACCATTTAGCACATGTTAAGACCATGATAGATTCCCATGTTTTACATTCTTCCCATTTTCCTGATAATTTTTCAATTTTTTTTGGGCAAAGATTTTTTTGTGTGGCCAAAATGGACCTGTATCATCCGTTATGGGTCTGATATAGTCCAATACAGCCCACATCATATTGTTTTTAGGCCCAGCCAACACATTCACCAATATCATCATTCAAAACCTTGCAGACGACAAAGCAATATTGATGACTCTTTCTCATTCCAATCGAAGAAGGGGTCTAAAGGTGCCAGCAATTACGAATATTCTTTCCAACCGATCAAAGAGGAGGTTCAAGTGAAGCTGGCGACTATCCTCACTCACTGCCAAGCTGCAACATAGACCAAGGAGACTGATAAGGCTGAAGAAATGGCCCCTCCATGTGAGGGACAATGCCCTTACACGTCCCCAATCAACAATCTGGGTCGAAAAATAATATATGACACCATCACCCATATGAAGATGGCCACTGCCTGTGCATCACTTCAAGGCCTGAAGCTATTTAGAAAATGCCCTCATCAAGGTGGCTTATTCATAAGGGGTAGTGCATGTGTTCCTCGACATACCTGAAGGAATCCAAACCAGGACAATTGACCATTTGGTTGAGGTGGCAAAGTAATGTGTGAGCCCTTCTTCCTTGATGATGTGCCATTGAGCCATCCACCAACAAGCATCCTAAAGGGACTGAGAACTACCAACCCCAATACAAAATCACTTTCTCGTACCATGGCCTCTATTTCTAAAACCTCAATCACAACCATAGTTGTTTGTTTCTACTACACCAGAAATGTTGCCACTCGCCAAGCCCCGACAGATAGGGGGCCATTAATCAATGTCATCCCTCTCTATGTTCTAGATGCTTTGGGAATCTAGACGAGCTGCATTCACCCCAATACAATGATGAATTATGGCATGAGGGGCATAATAATTTTTTATTTCCATGAAATGGTCAACATTCACATCATCTGGGGACCATTGAAAGTCCATCATTGTTTCCAGGTAATTCGCAAGCATCCATTGTGCCATCTACTGTTTTTGAGGTCATAGATCCATTACCATGCTGCAATTTTTGAAAGATGGAGGTGTAGAAACTTTTCAAAACTTGATTTTTAATAGTTTAACATCAATCTACATCTAAACAGAAAAAAAAATTTAAGCCTTAATTTGAATGGTGGTTCAGATCAGACCTTAAGCCTCAAGCTTCTGATACGATGAATCAATTTCGTTCCTTCTCTAATTGAGAAAGCCTCTCTCGATCTATCTACAATCGAAGAATGAGACCAAACCCACCAATTCTTGACACTGCAAGCTGTAGAGAATGGTTGGAGAAGAAGAGTCATTGATCAGGTGGGCCACCAGAAGATGAAGAGAAGGGATGAGAGAAGATTCTCTCTCCTTCTGTGTGCGTGCGCGTGTGTGTGGACATCCACCTACAGGGGTAGGGGGACATTTTCATTTTAGGTCTTATTCCCTTTAGAAATAGGATTTATTTATAAGAGATCTAAGATTTCTTGTTTAGCACTGATTCGGTGCTCCACCACCCTATGGACCAGTATATGCCCTACAACATCAAGTCTCTCTTCATGCCTAATTCACAGACCCAAAAAGACATATCCTTTCCACTTTACTGTGGTATGCAATCTAGACCTCTAAAACCCAACGCAAGGCTCAACAGTGGACATTAAAAGATCTTACCATCAAAATTCTACCAAGCTTGATAAAAACAAAATATGCAACGACTAAAATCATCATAAAACCTTTTGAAAACATTTAACAATGCTGAACAATGATTTGATCTTGATGGGGCATCTAAAAGGTGAGATCTAGCCACTAAACTTTGACCTGGACACAGGAGGTATCCTTTTTAAAGTACATCAAGCCTCAACTGAATTTTAATATGAGAATCCAATAACACATATACATCAACAACCTATGTAGCATCCAAAGGTGTATCAAAGCCCCACATGATGAGTGCTCTTCGTTAGGAGACTTGATGTGATACATCCAATACACATTCAATCGAGCCTAGCACTACGCCAATGATTATCCCTACTCTCATGTGAGAAGGGTGATGGCAACTACATGCCCCAGGGTGGAGATTAATCCATCCTGCTTATCATCGATTCATATCACCCCGGATAACCACATCTTGATATGGGTTGCCTAAACCCACTTGGGGGGGGGGGGGGGGGGGGGGGGGGGGGGGGGGGGGGGGGGGGGGGGGGGGGGGGGGGGGATCATGGAAAATTTCAGGTACTCAAGAATATGAGTCGTCAACTCTTCAATAACATATCTGGGCTGTTATTAAAAGGAGAACGAATTTAAATTGTCTAATGATTTTCATTAGGGTTGTAGCCCTTCACTAAAATAGAGGTGTACAACATACGTGATTTACAAAGAATAAATCTTAAGATATCTCTTGTACAGTTGTGATGAGGATCCTGTACATGTACGGTAATCCCAACATAGTAAAGATGTCTCTTGTACAGTTGTGGTGAGGATATTGTACAAATAATCCCATTATAGTAAAGATGAGAATTCTGTAGAATCTTGTATAGCTTGATGAGGATCCTTAGCAGTTATGTCCATTTCATTCTTCTCCAGGGCATAAAAGAGATTCCATTAGAAATCCCTATAATATGTTAATTCATTCAAGTTTCCAATCACAATTAATAATCAAGCACAAAGAAAAGCGAGTCATTCTGTTCCATTGATCAATAAAGGTCACTAATAACCAAGTTCCTGAACAAAACAGTCAAACGAGTCAAATTGGCTCTTCGAGGCACTATAAAACCAACAGACCATTGAATGGTACTGTCAACATGGCATTAACATCTTAAGTTAACATCTGTTTTCTGTGTGGGAGAGCTAAATCAAACAAAGGACAGGAGCAGCCTTCATCACATTTTTATAAAGTTGCCTAGTTCCCCAAGGATAACTTTGGTCACCTTGTTGGAGGTGTCAGCAAACCCCCTGATATACATTGTTCTGCTGCCGTTCCCTAACAGCTTAAGCTTTTAGCGCAACCGGGTAGTAACATGGTATTAGAGCAACACATCTGGTGTTCAAGTCCTGGGGTTTGCAAATTTTTGGTATTTTGGGCATTTGGTGTTATTTGAGCCCAGAGTATCACGTGCGGAGCCCAGTATAGAGCCCGCATGTGAGGGGAGGCGTTGGAGGCGTCGGCAAACCCCCTGATATTCATTGTTCTGGCCGTTCCCTAACAGCTTAAGCTTTTAGCGCAACCGGGCAGTAATACACCTGTCCACCTATATAGTGATTCTAAAGGGCATAGGGAAGATTTGGTTGAAAGACAAAACCCCACCCTGCTAATGAACACATCTACCCTCAAGTCTTACCCAAAATGTTCAGTGTGGGCCTTTTGGATAGCAGGCCATGTTAATGGAAGACAGGAATGGGACAGAAGAGAATGAAATGGCATGCAGAGAGATACAATTAAGCTAGTAAGAACACCCATGCTCAACAGAGAAAGTTATATAATAGTGTGCTGTTAGGACGGTTTAATAATAGTGAATAACATTTCTTTTTATTTCTGTAAATTTTCCCTTTTCCCTATTTCCTTATTTCCCAAATTTATTTCAAGAGATTCTCATAAAAAGAGCAGGAAGAACAACAAGGTCGAATCTAGCAAGTCATATTCAACTTAGCAGTTGTAATTGACTCTTCACACAATCATGGTCATGACCGAGTTTGGCCACTATTATCGAGTCTTAAAACTATAGTTGCACAAAGCGTGAAGCAGCAACAAGTTTGGGTGTGGAGCAGGGACATGTCTGTTTAAAAATGTTAGCTAGTGTAAACATCTAGGAAGCAGAGTGGGAGCGCAATTCTGAAGCATGATTTGAAGTGGGAGTGGCACTATATTAGAAGGATCCTGCAACTAAGCTTAAAATAAAGTCAATCATAATTGCTTTCAACATTCATTTGCAAGAACCTATTGGTGATTCATTTCAAACACTGGATTGAATAAAAGGTAGCCAAGTCTTAGATGCTAGGGCTAGTCCTTTCGAGTACTACATGGAAAAAAAAAAAAAAAAAAAAATCTTTCACCAATAAAGTTTCAAAGGATACAGAGCCCACCCATTGCGAAATGCACTATATTAGATGAAGATGCTTAATGCCATAATACACTTGAAATGAATCACCACCAGTGGTGAAATACTAGTGCATCACTAATTAATGTAAAATACACCTAGCATATTCATCACTTGGGGGATACACACCTATGGCTGGTTATCATATATTCATGGAATATACACTTGAGGCAGGTTGGCATGTGGTCAAGTTAATATCTGAGTATGTGGTAACACCATCTGGAATATTAATAAGAAAAAGTATTATGAAATAAACTAAGGGGCTGTTTTAATCATTGGAAAATAGGATTCCACAGTGGAAAAGGAAATCAATTTCATTAGGTGTGATAGTTTCCCTCATTTGCAAAAGACGAGGACAAAGGAAATAAATTTTCCTTTTCACAACTTTCCTTGGAAAGGGGTCTCCTTTTACTTTCTAAAACCTAAGAAATGAGTTTCCCACCTTTTTTAGAGACAACTTGTAATACCCCGAAAATTTGGAACGCACGAGTAAGTACACGAGTGCATGTTCACACGTGAAAAATTTAAATTATAAGGCTATGTTGTTCACACGCATACACACACAGTATATACTTTTATACGCATTCTAACACTTTTTAAAGCCTTTGAAAACTCAGTATACTTAGCTAAATCAATAAACTGACCGTTAGAATGATCTATCGTTGCTAGAACCGGAAGATTTAACCGTCCACTCCGATTTCGAATTACGCGATCAATGTAAAACCGCCGTACATCATCCTATACACATGTCTGTCCATAAATATGACCGTACATCGTGTCCGTCACAAGGCATATGCTTAGACCAGTGATTTCTTGGCCCTATGAACCTGCTCGGGTGTGTTTGTAACACCCTAGGATTTAGAATAATTTAAATTATAATTTAGTTAATTATTTAATAATTTAAATAAATTGAAATATTGATAAATTAATAATAAATCATCCGTAGGGAATTACTATATGGTCTCTTTATTAAAGTTGCTTAGAATAAACCCGAGAATAACATGGAAGTGATAGATTTTACAAAAACTCGTAAAGTTATGATAATTACAAAATGCCATTAGTTAAACTTAAGTTATACCACCTTTTTAAGTTTTATGATTTCTGGAAATCATTTTCACACGAAACTCTATATACTAGTTTTAGGACACGATCTAACCATACACGTCAAATTTCAACCCTTCGATCATTCTACAAATGCTCTAATCAGAAATCGGGTCATAAGTGGGCCGCCGTAACTCGGATTTGCCTCATTTTTCTTATCAGTGATTTATTTTGCGTTATTCACATATTAGATGGAGCAAACGGTATAGATCAACTTCAAGTAGACCCCGCGTGCAAAGAGGAGCATAAAATGTACATTACGTGCGACGCACGTTAAAAAAAAAAAAAAAAAAAACAAAAGAATCCCATTCGAATCCTTCTTCCTTGCTGTGTAAACAGCGGACGGCGCTGCCGTCTCTGTCCGTCCACACCGTCCATCATAGTGGACCCCATCTAGCAATCCAAGCCGTCCATCCGACCTCCCCTCGACAGTGGAGGTCCCCTTTGAAGTTTTTTTTAATCTTTTACTTCATCTATAGTGTACGCCGGTCCGTGACTTACAATCAATGGTGGCTAAAAACCGCCAAGATCTCGCATTCCACCTTGCATGGGAGTACAAGAACAGCTGTACTAGGGTCGTCTAGACCCCACCTATCTTCCCAACGGTCCCAAACGTGTAGGATATGTGATACAAGGAATTGAATCCTTCTTGGAATAGGAAAGCTTATCAACCCCACTTCCGATCGTGGGACTGTTTAACACGGCTATAAGAGCCCATCCTCTATCTCTTCCTCTCTTCAGAAAACGTCATGGAGAGTGAGAGAGAGAAAGATCCGTGAGAGAGAGATAGAGACGTTGGAGTGAGAGAGAGAGAGTGAGACGTTAGGAGAGAGAAGAGGAGAGAGAGTAGAAGATAGAGAGAGAGAGTATGTTGTTGCTGCTGTTGATGCTGGGGCAGTGGCCAGGCCAAGAGAAAGAAGAAAGGAATGAAGAAAAAAGAGAAGAGAAAAACAGAGAAGAGGAGAAGAAAAAATGAAAGAAGAAGAAGAAGAAGAAGAAGAAAAGAAGAAAGAGAATGAGGAAGAAAGTCAGAAAGGAAGAAAGAGAAGAAGAAAGAAGAGAAGAAGAAAAGAATAAAGAAAGAAGCTAAAGAATAAAGAAGAAAAAAAAACAGAAAGAAGAGAAGAAAAGGAGGAGAGAGAGAGATAGAGAGAGAGAGATAGAGAGAGCCGATCCGGCCCGTTGAGTCAACTCAGACTTGAACCAGGACTATTTTTCAAAGCGCGGAACACGTCGTCATATGTGTGAGTGATTCATCTAAGAATTTTCATGTTGATATTCTTTCAATTTTCTTCCTATTGTGTTGAAATCCTTCCATCCTTTTTATCCACAACTAATGATCGATTTTTCAACTTCTTCTTATCTAGGTTAAGATGTATACCTTTGTTTTATTTTCCAGGCATATGTACTAGATCTTAGTTAAGGGGATCTCTTCTAGTTTCCTTGTTCTTCCCGATGACACTTCTTTAGTTTTCGTAGGATCTTACGTAGAGGTTAGGCATGGGTTAAATTTCCTTTCACGACTTTCCCTTCTAGTCACACAAGTGAAAACTTACATAGTCATAACTTAAACTTAAATACACAAGATGTTATTGTGGGTTCAAACCTTACGTAACATACATCATCCTCAACTCCCTTGATTAACAATAAACATCAGAGATAGATGAAAGATTCCTTGAATGCATACATCTTATGCATGGTGTGATTGAAATTGAAATTTTGAACGCATAGTATGCTTGATGAATGCTTCCATAATTCATAACATGCACATACATTTATACACTGCGACAGAACAGAGCATGGTTGATTTGACTCCTGGCGTGCATGGTTGATTTGTCGCCTCGCTGTACCGGTTAGGTGAGCATGGTTGATTTGCGACAGGTTCCTAATGTTCAGTGGCAGCGAGTTCTGGTCGTTTCACTTATTGAGCATGGTTGATTTGCTCGGTTGGATCAGTGGTGCATGGTTGATTTGCCGCCTCGCTGTACCAGTTAGGTGAGCATGGTTGATTTGCGACAGGTTCCTAATGTTCAGTGGCAGCGAGTTCCTAGACGTTTATTGCTCTCACACGTATCATGACATACATGACATCATGATAATCATGTTCTATTAATAATAAATCATAAAGTGTATCAATCATAAACCTTATCCTTCTATATTTCATACAATTCTATCCGTTGATGATTCACGTCCTATCTTTTATTAACTGGAATATTACCTGTGATGGAAATGACCTTACTGGGCTTTTAGCTCACCAAAATCACCACAGTTCTTGCACGTTTTCAGGAAGGAAAAGACGTAGACAGAGCAGAGTATTCAGATGGTCACGTGTTACTCAAACGCCAATTGTAGTTGATCTATTTTATCTTGTAAAATTCAATGTAATAAATATTAGTGGAAAAGAAACTTTATATTGGGATTTATTTTAGTTATGCGAAGTGTGGAATGAAATCTCATGGAATCTACGCTCAAATTTTCAATTCACACCTTGGAACTCGGGCTTTGGGTTGTTGTACTTGAGTCCCGAATTTCGGGGCGTGACACAACTCGCCTTTTGACCATTAACAATTCCACATTTCCATTGACATCATGTACGCTAAACAACCAGGTTATGTAAGGATTCTTTTCCATAGCTTTCCTATTCAAAAGTTTTCCATCAGATGCGACATTTTCCTTTCCTCATCATCTACTTTTGGTTTCCACCAATCCAAACAGCCCATTTGATGTAGGGAGTGGGCCTCATGATCGTGGGCGAGGATCGACGATCTTCATGATGGAGATGGACCGGAGGACGAATGAGCGAAGACTCAAAAGAAACGTCATCTGATGACCGATCGTGCATACCCAAGGACAAGCCGAATATTCGCCCAGAAAGAACCCAACTCGCTGGACTGTTTTGAGCACTAGCCGATCGGTCACCACTCAACTCCAACCGGTCGGAGCCCCCCAACAACCGGTCGATAGCGCCCGACAGGCGTATACAGATTAAACAATTTTTGCCGATTTCTTTCCATTTCTGGAAGATAGTTTCCATTTATGACTCAAACTCTTCTAGGTTATGTAATTAGGGTTTCTTAGGTTTTCTAGGATTTAGTTTTATTATAAATACTCCTTTTAAATTCGTTTGTAGTTTAATCTTCATTATTATCATCAAACTTGAGTTTTACTCTGTTCTTTGTGGAATCGAAGAAAAGGTCTCGTGAATTCGAGATATCCCCTCGTGGATTCGAGGAAGACTAGTTGAGGAGTCCCAATAACTCCCTGGATTTGGAGTAGTTATCTTGTGGTAGAGACGGTGCTCGATCTCACCCCGTCTACCTGCGCCAAGTTGGTATTAGAGAGAGGAACAACCTCGAGCCGATTTCTCTTTGCAAGGCAAGGACAAAATCCTGTGGACGGTGATCCGGGGATTCATCATCATCGGAAAGAATGGAAGCTTTCCACCGGGAGAGGTGGAGGACCATGCAAGGGCTATAGGCACCCCCTCTACCGTTTGCGGATGCGCCGATTCTGCCACGTGTTCAAAGCAAGATTCATTGCAGAGACACGTATATGTATGGTGACAGTCAGGTACACCGATTAGATCGGACAGATCGATACTACAAGAGGGAGATAAACATTCCTAACTTCGATGGCCGGAGTAACGTCTATGATTGGACTTAGGAGGAGTCGAATACTTCTTCGGCTACAATCTGATTCCAGAGGAGAGAAGAATTGTAATCAACGACATGCCATTTGTCGGATGACGCTTGGGATTGGTGGATGCACGTTCAGTCCTGTCTGAGGCAAGTAGAGAAGCCACCAATTCACTCGTGGTTGCGGATGAAGCAACAACTACTAGCACGATTCCAATACACCATTATTGATCAGGGCGATCTGGTTGAGCCGGTGTTGCAACAAGCCACCAGCCCTATCAACAACACTTATGTCATCCATGCAGACACGGGAGAACCTCTCAAAGCTTTTAAAGTGGATAAGCATTCTTCTGTGGCTGTCCTAGATCATGATGAAGAATTTGCGGAGTCGTCTTCTGTTGAGCTGTTTGTTTCTTCAATGCAGGAAGAATCAGTTGAAAAGGACGAACAATATGTTGATCAAATCTCCACTGCAGATGTGGTGCTGCCACAAGTGAATGAAGATCTGAAAGATGATCCAAGATTGGGATAGCTACACGGCTGAATTTCGCCCGACAGGCATTATACAGATTGCGCGATTTTGCCGATTTCTTTCCGTTTCTGGAAGATAGCCGTTTATGACTCAAACTCTTTCTAGGTTACGTAATTAGGGTTCCTTAGGTTTCTAGGATTTAGTTTTATTATAAATTATCCTTTTAAATTCTTTTGTAGTTAATCTTCATTATTATCAATCAAAACTTGAGTTTACTTGTTTCTTCGTGGAATCAAAGAAAAGGTTTCGTGGATTTGAGATAATCCCCTCGTGGATTCGAGGAAGACTAATGGAGGAGTCTCAGTAGTTCTGTGGATTCAGAGTAGTTATCCTAGTTGATGGGGTGTTGGATTGCGTGAAATTAATAAATTCATGAATTAGGAGGTTCGTTAATTGGTATCTTCACGAACCTAGTAGTAAATGTTTTAGTGGATTTATTGTTTGATTTTCCTAGGGTAAATTCATGATTTTCTAGTTTGTTGTTTGCTTGGCCTCATCAAATTCATATTTTTAGGAATTCAAATGTTGGTCCTTTAGAATCCTTTTGTTGTTCTTTTTTAGGAGTCCTTCATAATCACTTGAGACTAGATGATCTAAACCATCCAATCAATCATCATCAAAATTGATTGCTCCTTATCAAGTATTATATAGAAAGGTCAATCATGGTTCTGAGCTATAGTTGATTGGGCTTTATTGGGCACTAAGTTCTATGGATTGTCAGCATCGAGATTCTTTCGTGGACGTTTTTTGCTTTCGCTTGTGTGCATCATCTTTTCCCATTTATCCCTGGTAAGGGTGTGGGATTTGAATTTGAATATTTCTAGACGAGAGGCATTCTTAGGATCTCAATGGAAATGTGAAATTTGCATTCTCCAATCCTGCATGGGAAGGGTGATCATATGTTTACAAAACCAGAGGCTTCTTCTGTGTGAGGGGCTCAGAATTTTTCTTTCCTTTTCTTTGATGGTCCACTAATGCATGGAACTACTAAAAATCTCTTGCAATGGGCATCAAGCAAGTGGGAAGAACCTTAGAGGTTGGCATTTCTTCAAGCAAGTCTGGGAATGTTTCTTTGAGCCTAAACATCTCATTGTACTTGGTTTCCTAGTGTTGTTAATGTTGTTTCCAGCAACATTTCCAACCAAGGTATTCAGTTGCAAAGGCTTGTATTTAGAATTCTCTTCCCCAATTGTAACTTCCCTTATTTGAATAAAAATTGCTTATTCACCAAAAAAAAAAAGTTAAGCCATGTCTTTATGAGGGTCTTCCCTTCTATGGTAACCCACTCCATATTTCACAAGATATAGGTTGGGGTTGGGAGTGGGGATATGATAGTGTAGTCATAACTCTGCCAGATATCCAGACTGGCATTAGTCCTTTGGTTCAAAATCAAATTACATACACAAAGCTGACGAATTTCTAGGTTCTACAATAATTGAGTACGGTTTTTTTATTTTTACATTTTAGTAATTAAGTTTATAATATAAGTCTTTGCCAAACCTAAAAAAAAAAGGATCATAAACATATATAGCTCCAATCTCAGTTCCTTGTAGGTAACTGTTGGGAGCGTCAACAAACCTCCTGATATACATTGTTCTGTCGTCCCCTAATAGCTCGAGCTTTTAGCCAACCGGTCAGTACAGGTATCAGAGCAGGACGCCCGGTGTTCAAGTCTTGGGTTTGCAAATTCGGTATTATAGAGCATCCAGTAGTGTATCAGCCTAGATAAATCATGTGTGGGGCCAATATACCGCCCGCACGTGAGGGGAGGTGTTGGAGGCGTCAGCAAACCCCCCGAGATACATTGTTTTTTCGTTCCCAACAGCTCGAGTTTTAGCACAACCGGTCAGTAACAGTAACATCCAAACAAAAAAAAATTGCAATAAATAATGAACCATTGCAGAAAAATACAATGCAAAGAACATGAAAAGAAGTTAACAAAAATGACACTTGGAATTATACCTCAAAAATCCAGCTCAAAGAAGAAGAGCCCACGACTATATTTGTGATGCCCGATCAAATAAATGTCTCACAAGTGCAGCTGCAGGATTGTCATCATTCAACACCAATGTCTCCATCTAAACATTTTTTTAATGTTCTAGTTAAATGTTTGCTATAAATGCATATTAAAAAATGATTACTATAATTTATCTGGAAAAGAGAGAGAGAGAGAGAGGAGAGAGAGGAGAGAGAGAGAGAGAGGAGAGGAGAGAGAGAGAGAGGAGAGAGAGAAGAGAGGAGAGAGGAGAGAGAGAGAGAGAGAGAGAGAGAGAGGAGGGAGGAGGAGAGAGGAGAGAGAGAGAGAGAGAGAGAGAGTCACCTCTCTTGTTTTACATAGTCTCTTGAATGGGAGAAAATTTTCTTCAAATTTTAACTTCACGTCTTGCATATACATGTCCACTACGTCACCACGCATTTGCTTGATGGGGATATGGTTGCCCGCTGTTGAAAAAAACTATCCAAACATTATAAACAACAAAAAGGAGAGAGAGAGAGAGAGAGAGAGGA
>PVNU02002794.1:0-83600 GCA_003013855.2 Liriodendron chinense | reverse complement strand
AAGCCCTCTTTCCTCTCTGATTTGGTTTGAGATTTGATTGATCTTATGGAGAATAGAGAAGGCACTGTCGACCTCTACCTGCATCTCGCCCATTCTGAGCTAGGTACATTTGTTTATCGATTTTTATTTTGCTCAGTTGGATAATAGGATATTATTTGAGTTAGCAGCATAAGCATTGGACAGTTGATTGGAACCATCCATCTTAGGGGTGCTATTTTGTATGGGCCACGATGCCAAAATCATGCCTGCATCTTGACCTGTTGTTTTTTTTGTTTTTTTTATTTTTTTATTGAGCCATCTATTTGAACACCAACAATGAATTTGTGACCGATGTTCAGGCCAGACTTGAGATATAGGCATGTTACCTCATCTGGACCAAAAATAATACTGGTTTTGCTGTTCTGGCAGGCCAAATTTTTTATTAGAAAAATAAGTAGTTAAGAAAAATTTGACGGTCCAAATTCAAACTGTGCATGGCCCACTCGATGATAGATGTTACCTCATATGGCACCTTGACACTATCCGCTGGGAGTTTATTAGGTGCGGCCCTGGCCACCCAATACGTGCGGCCCTTATCATGGTGCCCACTTTTATATATGTAGTCTATATCCATATGAACCCAAAAATGAAGGAGACCAATTATGAGGTGGACCATACCATAGGACAAAATGGTGATTGAACACCCTACTATTAAAAACTTCCTAGGGCCCACCGCAATGTTTTGGTAATGTTTATTTGGGTCCAACCAGTATATTATATGCATACTGTACATGGGGAAATAGGTTTGAAGCCCTGTCATTCATACCTGAGTAGAGATTGGGTCCCAATGATGCTCTTTGTGTGTTCCATTGGCCTGTTAATCTTAGTTTCTACCACACTAGAAATTTCAAATTTGGTTGCATTACATAAATTCAAATCCAGTGGTATACTCCATTAATCTCGGAGTCTTTTAACTTTTGCTTTGTATTAGTTTTAGTCACCACTCAGGAATCCTTGGGACACATGGACAACACTAAAGACATGCGTTCCCTCGTCCAATGCATTTGAATTGTGATTTGGATCATCATTCACTTAGAACAAGCTTGTCCATTTTAATATCATGCTGATGAGACGAGTTTCCAGCTATAAGAGGATAGACAGGAATCAACTGAAATGGATACACTCTTGTCCGAGGAGCTTGAATTGCATTAGATGTATTGTTCACATAAAACAAGCTTTGTCCAAATAATAGAATGTGACTGGATTCACAGGAATGGGATGAAGAATTGTAAAATGGGAGACTTATCATTCATTAGCTAGAGAACTCCACTTTTTGACGAAATGGATCAACTTAACTATCTGATGTTGTCTAGACTCTAGACACTTGAGATGATCAATAATGGTTGCAAGTTGACTGAAGGTGATGATGTGTGCATTCATGTGTGAGCTTTAAACTCTGCAATTTCTCGAACACCGCTATCTATTACAATATTGGAAAAGCAATGGAATACATCAGATTTGCGTGCAAGTGTTTTTGCTTTCGGCTTCTTTTTAGATTCTTTTAGGTTACATGGTTGGCATTTCAAACTCCCTTTGAGGAATTGAAAGATTTGTAATAATTTTCACTTATTTTCCTATTTTTGTGTTTTCATTGAGGCCTTTGATGATATTTTCCTCCAAGAAAGAAAAAAAAGAATGCAATATCTATAGCACACAAATGGCCTCCATACAACCATTCTAACTGTCATTAATGTGCTTGCATTGGAATGCATGCCTTGTTTTGATGTCATCTTGAAAATTCTTCCCTTCACATCCTAAATTAATTTGATCTTTGGATGTTTTCCTATTTCAATTTTTTTTCGTCTTCATTCAATTTCTCTTGGTTAGAGATGGAACCATAACGAGCTCGGAAAATTACTTTCATATTGTCAGATGAGTTTATTTACTTTTTTATTTATTAATGCAGCTGAATCAGGCCAAGAATCAAACGATGTCGTCCACTTTACAGCAAGGTGGGTCAGTTTGTCATGCCGTTTTGTCGATGCCGTCCACTGTCCAGCAGCCCTTATCTGGGTGAAGACATACACTCATCAGCACATATTTCCGTCCCATTGTTTTACTGTTTTCAGTCCTCTTTCCAATTTTCTCCTTTTATTTTAATTTCAATAATTTCTCTGTAATTTCAGGTGAAAATCGGTGATTTGTTTTCTCTGTCCTGTTTCTAGAGAATTTGAGTAAGCCTTTCCTCTCTCTCTGTTTTTTTCTTTCCCTTTCTGCTTGAATTTTTATTAAGATTTTATGCCATTAATATATTGGAAGTAATGTTTGTACTTTGTTTTGTTATTATTTTATTTCAATCTTCATATTTCTAATCTGGAATTTCTGGACAAGGACTTGTGGTGATCCATTTCAATGACTAGAAACTATGCTGGAATCATTGATTTAAATTGAGCCATATACACTAGTTGGGATGCCCAAACTTGCATTTGTTTAGACCAAATCTGACCATTCAAAATGCCACCACCTGAGGATGTAATAATCTGGAAGAAATCTCTGATTGTTTTCATGATTTTCAATTACATAAATCTGTCCAAAATTATGGACAGCATGTGGGCTGAAAACTGTTCAACGTGTACAGTCCAGTGACCCTTCAATCTGTAAAGCATGTGGATTCCAAAAGCTTCTCAAATCTTCCTAGCATGAGGACCCAAAAACCTTCTCAAATCTGTCTAGAGTATGGACCCATGCTTGCCGCTTGGATAGAGTGTGTGGACCAAAACAGGGCCCAATAATCGTATTTCAACGAACAAGTGTCGATGAATCATATGTCAGGATTCTTCAACCATTTTTTTTTCCAGACATGTGGTTGGAACATATAGTGTAGAGGTAAGAGCACTGGCATTGAGTTTTGTGACACAAATGTGATATCCCTTCTTCTTCTAAGTGAAGTATGTGGCCTCCAAGTCTTCAAGGATGGTGAATGGATGGATGTGGAAGCTCTTCCTAATGCATTTGTGGTGAATTTAGGCCATCAGATTGAGGTATATATATGTATTCTCTCTCTCTCTCTCTCTCTCTCTCTCTCTCTCTCTCTCTCAAAATCTAATTAAATGGTTAGTGAAATTTTTTACATGAACTATTTTCATTTGGACTGTCAATGAACCTCAATGAGCGGTTGGATTTTACATATTTTCTTTTTTCTGTCATGTTTCAGATTTTGTAGATATGCTGGTCAAAGTGCTTGCTGGCTGTTTCGTAGATAAAAACCTTCTGGTTTCTGTCCGTCATGAAAATCAGGTTAAATTTTGTCTTTGGGGCTGATTTTATTTTTAGTCTACTTTCTCATCAATTGAGAAAAATTCATCTGTTTCTGAAAATGTCATGGCTTGCAGGATTCATGCCAGTTGTTGATCAAGATCCTTTCAAGCTGCTTGCCGGAATGCCTCCGAAACAAATACCCCAAAGGTGAGTTAGATTTGTGGAAAGCCAAGGTTCATTTGGGGGTTCATTATATAGGACTGAAATACATACATGCATTACTGAAATTATTTTAATATATTTTGATATGAGAAATTGTAATATATTTCTCTTCCAATTCACAAAGAACTAAAAAAAATCTGTTGGAATATTCAAATATTCGAAATAAGACTCTTTCCTTTCCAACAATGGTTCTCATTCCATTTACATAACACATATACATGAATGCACACTATTTCCTATGGTTTGGTCCACTTGAGCTTTTGATATGTTTAATTTTGGATCATGCACTAAAATGATATGTAAAAATGGATGGACAGAGTGGATTATATAGATATATATACATGATGGTGGGCCTTGTTCAAACTTGGCTAAGTTCGGCTCGATTCAGATATTTGGACAAAACCAAACCAAGCTCAAGTTTGTATAATCTGGACCTAACTAAGCTCAAACAGTAGGGATAGGCATGAAGCTCGGCTCATGTAAATTAAAGCTCGAATAGGGAGTTGTACCTTGTACGTCATGCTCGATTGATTTTCCTGGACATAGAGATTGGTGTTGCAGGCAATTTGCATCCTAATCCAGCCATGTGGATGTGTATGTGATGCCATAAGGTCATGGCATTTCAGAAGAGGTACACAAATTTCTTGCAACACTAGTCTCCAAAAATGGACATGGCTCAAGCTCTATAGGGCCCACTATGATGTATGTGCTCTCTCCTTGCTGTCATCCGTTTTGCCAGCTCATTTAGAGCATGATGAGGCAAAAATAAGGTAGCTCCAAATCTTAAGTGGACCACACTACGTGAGCTCTAAAGCTCATTGTTAAAACCTTCTCATGTACTTTCACCTTAATGGTTCACCAATCTCTTCATAAGATGAACTAGATCGGGATGAAGAGAAAACACAAATGTTAGCTTCACCCAAAACTTCTTTGTGCCTCGGGAAGTTTTTAATGGTGAGCATTCACTCCTACTATCTTCAGTGTTGTGGTCCATTGAGCTTTGGATTTGCTTCATCTATGACTCATGTCCTAGAAGTTGGCAAGACATATGGATGACGTGGACAAAACACATTATTTTACAAAATGGATGGATGGTGTGGATAATGATACGTTGTGGCCCAAAGAGCTTGGGCCACGTCCAATTCCATGGTTATTCCTGGAGGAACATGGATTTGGTGAGGCCATGACCATGGGCCCACCTTGATGTACATGCTGCATAGCCATGCCATCCATTTGTTTTGCTGGCTCAATTTAAGGCATGGGCTGAAGAAATGAAGTAAATCCAATTCTCAGCAGGACCACACCATAAGAAATAGTAGTGATTGAATAGTTGTGGGCATAAAATTTTCGGATCAAGTTTTTATTTGTGTTTTCCCTTCATCCATAGCTGTATGATCTTTAGAGGGTGAAAGGCAAATAAACATTATGGTAGGCCCTAGGAAGTTTTTAATGGCGGGTGTTCAATTACGTCGTTTCTTGTGGTGTAGTGCACTTGAGGTTTGGATCTGCTATATTTTTGGGCCCATGCCCCAAATGAGCTAGTAAAACAGATGGACCCACATAAACAAGTCAAACCAAACTTGAGTGAAACTCGGTTCAGCTTGGCTTGTGTGCAACTTTGGTTATTTGGGATGCAAGTAGTTTTTTTGTTATTTCGATTTGCAGGTTATAAGCAAAGGTGGATGAGGGCTGAATAGTGGATTTGGGATGTAATTATTATTATTTTTTTTTGTTATTTTGATTTGCAAGTTATTTGGAATGTAATTAGTTTTTTTGTTATATTGATTTGCAGGTTATAAGCAAAGATGGATGAGGGCTGAATGGCAGATTTGGGATGTAATTTTTTTTTTTTTTTTTTTGTTATTTTGATTTGCAGGTTCAAAGCAAAGATGAATGAGGGCTGAATGGCGTTATTTTCTTTTAGATATATTTGGACAAATTTTCAACTCATTGTAATAAATATTATATATTTTTTATTGTAAAATAATACAATTATTGTTTGGTATTCAATTTTACTTGAATTGTGCAACATTCTTTAGGTTTTAAATATTTAAAAAAAAAGAAAAATACAAGTTCTTTTTAACTGCCCAGCCGGCTTGCATGTTGGGACTCTTTTACCAGCACTTTAATAGACCTGTACCGTCGCCTCAATATGAGTGGATTGTTGCTTCAACAGACCTTTTCCAGCGTTTCAATGGACTATCACCGGCGCTTATCATGTATTTTCCATTACTTCTTAGATATTTACCGGCGCTTTTTCAGGCCTTTCCCAGCGCTTTATAAGACTTCTCCGGCGGCTCGTTCGGCTTTTACCAGCAGCTAGGAAAACGCTGGAAAATGATTCTGGCCGTCGGGAAAAATTAACTTATCCCGGCGGCCAGAAAAACGCTGTTAAATCATACCGGCCGCTGGCAAATGATTTGCCGACGCAGCTTTTTTCAGCGTTTGCCTGACCGCTGGGAAAAGTTTGGCCAGCGGTTTTTTAGACTTTTACCAGCGGTTTTGGCCGCTGGGAAATGTCATTTTTCTTGTAGTGAAAACACCCACACACACACCACAATGTGTATTCGAACCCATGACCTTAGTGTTGAAATTCTTGTGAGTCTACTGCTAAGCCATGATAGTAAGGACCCAAACATATATATCACCATTTGTAATCCCACCATGATGTGTATGGAGATCTTCTTGAATCATTAGATTTGTATGTGAGCCAAAAACTCATGCTGACCTATGATTCAGGTGGTCCACACCAAGGGAAAGAAGTGGGAGTTATAAGACCCATTATGACACTGCAACCATTAGATGCCAAACTAAAACTCACGCCTGAGGACTAAATTTCAGTCCAATCCGGGAATCATGTGGGCCAGTTTAGAGGGTGAGCATTACCTTATATGCTATTTTCAATAGTTTGGTACACAGGAATTACGTATTAGGCTTATTATTGGGTCCTGGACCTAACATAGGGTGACGGAACCGATGGTCAAGATAGATTTCACATTAACACCATGGTGGGGCCCACCTGAGCCCGCGTCCCTTTTCTCTAATTTCTAAACTGGTCAGAAGTCCAACAAGTTGGACTTGAGACAAACCTGATGGATGGATTAGATCTCACAAGTATGTGCCATGCTAGCACATGTGTGGCATGTACATGAGCTTTATTCCACATGTTTGTTTGCTTATCAATGTTGAATAATCCCTCGCTACAAAACAAAGCGAGGGATTTGTCTCAACCAACATAAAATTCCTAAGAATGGAATATATGATAATTTTCAAATTATTCAATGGAGCTAAATCCTATGAAAGAGAACTCACTTCTCCCACCTCCTTTTCTACCATCAGCATCTATAAATCTTCATGCATGTTCTCCTCTTTTCACAAGCACAACCCCACCAACTTACCATAACCACAACCATAGACTTTTATACTCATTAACAGTATTGAAATCATGGTTGCTGGTACGGTGGGTCACGAAATCTTGTCTCCAATCTCACCATCGAGACTCTGGAAGGCGATGGTGAGGGACTCCCACAACCTCATGCCCAAGCTCATGCCTGAAATCATATCAAGCATTGTCACTCTCGAAGGTGAAGGTGGGGTTGGCACGATCAGACAGTCCAACTTCACCGATGGTATGTAACATACTTCTTTTTTTTTTTTTTCTTTAAACAAGTTCTATGACAGCATTATACTTCAATTAAAAAAAAAAAAGTGTTTGTCTTGTTAATGTGCAGCCATCAAGGACTTCAGCTACTAGAAGGACCGCATAG
This sequence comes from Liriodendron chinense, assembly GCA_003013855.2. NCBI lineage: Eukaryota > Viridiplantae > Streptophyta > Magnoliopsida > Magnoliales > Magnoliaceae > Liriodendron > Liriodendron chinense. Next base: position 76,374 of record PVNU02002794.1, on the reverse strand, counting down.
ATGAGCTCGACGACAACAACCATTTGTTCAAGTATTCAGTGGTCGAAGGTGGCCTAATTGGGAAGAAAGTGAAATCGACTACATTTACGCTGGAGTTCAAAGATGGCATCAATGGCGGAAACGTATGCAAGTTTCACGGGGAGTTTGAGACAGTAGAAGGTAACCTCCCAAAAGAAGATGAGACCAAGGAGATGATGGGAAGCATGGCGGGAATGTTCAAGGCAGTAGAAGGATATCTCCTTGAAAATCCAAATGCATACGTATAGGTTTGGTTGATTGTGAGGCTTTCACCTTTGATTTTGCTTGATTGTTTCCATTCCCTGAATTAGACTGTGTTTTCATGGGAATAGGAAGCTCTAGGGTTTGTTTTACGGTAGTAGTTAATGTTTTGCTATGATATTTAATAATCTTTGATCGTCTGTACTGTGATTTTAGTGGTACATCCACATAAAATTAAAAGTCTTAAAGAGGTTGTCACTTTGTGCATGAAAATCAATCCATCCATCATGTGTTGCCCCTTATTTTCTACTTGGGTCCCAAAATTTGAACCGTTTCAAAATTCAGGTGGGCACACTATAAAACAATTGGAATGGGGATGCTTGTTATTAAAAACCTTTCAGATTTCCTGTGGGACCCACCGTGTTATGTATATACAATCCAATCCATTTAGAAGATGTGCCTGGCTACACTGTGATTTTAGAGCTTTTAGTTGTGTATGTACATGGTTTGCCCACCTGAGCATTGGATGGGACGCATTTTCGAACATGAGTCTCACGTGATGCACAATTGAATGTCACGCGCACATCACATTGATATAGCGTGGTGTGGATTTATGTATGCGATGATACCAATTCGTTGTAAAAATGAATTATGACTTGGAATCATGCTTGCTTATAGCTCTTCGTTGTGGAGGAGAAGATTCTAAATCATCTAGTGTCTATAAAACACAATGGCACAAAACGGAAATCACCAACCCTTGAAGATTTAACTCGTAAGTTCAAGGAAACTGTTATTCATAGTTCCCACGAGCACGATGCCTCTTTTTTCATGTGCGTTGGATCATTGAATGATGGACCCTGTGAAAGTTCCAATCATTCAAAACCTGCACTGTGCTTGTGGGCCCAAATCAATAAATCACCGGATGCGAGCCACATTCTTCACGTTCCAATGCTTTGAACTGTCCATCAAATGGGCTGTCCCAGGTGGTCACAATCCAAAGATCTTCTTAGGACACCACTCAATGGGATCGATGCTCAGGATTATTAATGAATTGTTTCATTTTTTTTGTAGCATGCTCCATACGAAAAAGTGCCCACCAGATTGACAGTTCGGCTAATTTTTAGTTCTTGTACCAAGTAAATGATGGGAGTAGATTTTCTATTATAATATATGGTAGAGACTCATTCAACCGTAAATTTAGTAAACGGTGCATCCAGGCCATTTAGTGTAGTGATCTCTGTTGCAAATGGCTGCAAGCTAAAAAAAAACAACATCATGCCAAGGATCTATCAATGTCCCTCACTTGTCAGAGGCCACCTATGAAATATCCAAGTTCATCAAGTCCATGTTACTTTTGAAGTGTGTGCATGGAAGGACCTCTATCATACAACGATGAGAAATACTTCGATGCTCTGGCAGAGTGTGTTGAATGATACTCAGGCACTTAAAAATTACTTAGAGATTGCACCCAAGGGATTGCTCTACCAGTCTAATTGTGGGAGCCAGAGGAGTCCACAATTTAGTAGGTTTAGTTTGAGTCAATGTATGTCAGGTGTGCAATTTTTGAGTAACTGCATATCAAGCCTCATACACTGCCAGAGTGCAAAAGGAACCGCTCAACCCCAAGCTCGCTTCCCTATTTACCGGGAAAGGAACCACTAATGTACTCAATTCACAAACCCAGGAATTCAATTTCCGTTTCCTAGTTCCCAGCTTTTGTCTTGGTCCTAGGTATTCTCTGCCTCTTAATGGCAGTAAGGAAGTCTTCACTCTGGCTTCTATGGAAGGCAAGCCCTACTCCCTATCACTATGGAGACACTGATTGGGCAGTAAACCATTAGATAGGGCTGTCAATGAGCTCGGCTAGTCTGGCGAGCTTTTATACTTAGCCTACTTTAATGCAGGCTTGGGCTGAAAGACTAGACACGGGACTGGACCTTGTTAAAAAATTTAAGGCCATCTATTAATCGGGCTAGGCTTGGGCTGTCTCTAAGAGCCCATCAGCCCAACCCAAATTCAACTGAGCCCAGCCTTTTTAAAGTTTCAAGGATACTTTCGTCAATGGATATGATGCATGATTGGGCATGCCTAATGAACAGCTCGCACAAAACAGGATGGACGGGTTTGGAATTGGGCCAGACTGGGACCTGTGCCATACATAATCATCATGGTTCTGGCTCAGGCCTGGGTTTTACTTTGTGGTCGGGCTTGTACAGACCTCAGGCCAGCCCATTGACAAGGGATCCGAGGCAGCAAATTAGAGAGGTGATTCAGCGATTATCTATGGGCAACATCTAGGGAAGCTACAAATCTAAAGTACTGATATGGAAGTCAGATGAGTCTTGCTGGTCGGAAGTAAGTATGGAACGTGCGCTTTGCAGCAACTAGGCATTGTTGTATGGGTGGACAGTGGTGTGATGAGACAAATCGCTTTTGGTAAGGATTGTATGTTTGCTGAAGTTTCCGGCACTTTAAGAGTGACATCCGTCCAGGGATAGGGAGGTGGTGATGATAAAATGGTGCAAGCCATTTTATAGTTTTGGTTAATATTGTACTAAGATAGTAAGTGAACTCAGTCAGATACAAGAACATGGATGAGAGGATCATAATAGCTCATTCTGATATCAAGAACGAGTAGGAGGAATTTGATGTCAAATAGAAGGACTATCCCAACATTTAAATTATGTTTTTTGCCCTCATATTTCTTGTATTTTTATTCCGTAATTTTTAAGTTATTTATTGGAATATCCTCATGTTTTTCTCCTAACAGGTTTTAGTGTGTACAACACATTTTTACCATCCAATAAGATCCTAACAGATCTTCACCAATCATAAAAAAAAATTCTCGTCAAAATTTGTCCTTTCTAGAGATCAGCCACCATTGATTTGGACGTTTTTTCTTGTCACTAAATTAGCTAAGAGAGTTTAAGTCTTGTATTACTTAATTAGGATAATTAGAAAATGCATTAAAATGTTCATCCATAATCATCATAAGTGTCCAAATTAGCATCACACAAATCAATTGACATGAGGGTAATATGGTTATTGTCAGCCTGACCCAAAAGTTTCACTTATTGGATTAGGCGTACGTAGTGGAAATAATTAAAATTGATAGGACAATAAAGGAATTCCTCTAGGTGACACCCACAATAAATATGCCACTCATAGCAAATTTTAACAGCTTGGCAACATACTAATGTAATGCCGCTATATGCTCATCATGTGCTACAGAGACTCATATGTCATGAAAAATATGAATATAGCATCCGCAAATATTACTATATGGTACAAATTAGTTTTGCGCAAGATGATGAAGAGGTCAGCAACCCATTTCATCGTTCTCTCATCGGAATTGTGTTAATCGTCACTCTAATACCACAATAAATGCATGCCACAAAGCTCTAAAATCACTGTAGCTTACCCGAGTTTTAAAGTGGCTTTTTTTTTTAATTTTTTTATGTCCCATTATTCTTGTGTGGGGCACATATTCAAAATGGATTGGTTGGTATATACAAAACACGATGGCCCCACGGGCATTCTGAAAGGTTTTCAATAACGGGCATCTCCATACCAATTGCTCTATTGTGTGCCCGCTTGAATTTTGAATTGAATTAAATTTTTGGACCCAAGTAGAAAATGAGGGGCAACACAGATGGATGGATTGAATTTCATACACACACCATGGCGGGTGCCACACACAGTGTTGTAGGTTAATTAAGCTTAATCTAAAAGCTTTGTCAATCCGGCCTCAAGGCATTATTAAGTAAAACAACAGAGTGACAACCTCTTTAAGACTCTTTCACTTTATGTGGATGCACCACTACAATTACAGTAGAGAGGAACAAAGATTATTATTTAGCAAGACATTGACTACTACTGAATGCAAACTCTAGAGCTTCTTATTCCCATGAAGACACAGTCCAAGGAAATGGAACTTACTCAACAATCAAGCAAAATCAAAAGTGAAAGCCTCACAATCAACCAAAGCTATACGTATGCATTTGGATTTTCAAGGAGATATCCTTCTACTGCCTTGAACATTCCCGCCATGCTTCCCATCATCTCCTTGGTCTCATCTTCTTTCGGGAGGTTACCTTCTACCGTCTCAAACTCCCCATGAAACTTGCATACGCTTCCACCACTGAGGCCGTCTTTGAACTCCAGTGTAAATGTAGTCGATTTCACTTTCTTCCCAAGTAGGCCACCTTCGATCACCGAGTACTTGAACAAACGGTAATTGTCGTCGATCTCATCTATGCGGTCCTTCTAGTAGCTGAAGTCCTTGATGGCTGCATATTAACCAAAAAAAAACATTTGTTTATTGAAGTATAACCCAGTTATCGAACTTGTTTAAAGCAATATAAGTACCAAAAAAAAAAAAAAAAAATTACGTTAGTTACCATCGGTGAAGTTGGACTGTCTGATCATGCCGACCCCACCATCAGCTTCAAGAAAGGCAATGCTTGATATGATTTCAGGCATGAGCTTGGGCATGAGGTTGTGGGAATCCTTCACCATTGCCTTCCAGAGTCTTGATGGTGAGATTGGAGACAAGATTTCATGAACCACTGAACCGGCCACCATGATTTCAATACTATTAATGAGTATTAACGTCTGTGGCTGTGGTTTTTGAGTAAGTAGGTGGGGTCGAGCTTTTGAAAAGATGAGAAGATGCATAAAGATTTATAGAAGCTGATGGTAGAAAGGGAGGTGGGAGAAGTGAGTTCTCTTTCATAGGATTTAGCTCGATTGAATACATTGAAAATTCTAAAATATGCCACCTTAGGCAATATATGTAGGTTGAGACAAATGGTAAGGAAAAATGCGGAGATCCCTTGCTTTGTCTTGTAGTGAGGAAATATGGAGCTTTGATAAGCTCACACACCCATGGCAAAGATCGTGTACATGACAAACATGTGTGAGTATAACACATAATTGTGAGATCTAATCCATCCATCCGTTTGTCTGAGCTTTTACATGGTTTCACAAAAATAAAATTTGGTCAAATCAGCAGGTGGGCTATAATATTGGAGACAGGTGGATGGGTTGGTCCACCTGACTGATGTATCAAATGGATTCTTAGGCCAGGCATCAAAATGGTGGTGTCATTATGATGGATGGATTGGATGAGAGCGATTTTTGGCACTTGTTTAACATGAGGTGACACACCTGCTGGTTGTGGTGGATTTTACATTAACATCATGCTGGGCCCCACCCAAGCAGCCGACCCATTTTCTGGCACGCCCATCCAATCACCAGTGAGGCCACAATGCATTATTCCAATGATTTTTAGAAAAGGGATGCTTAGCAAAGGAACGTTCAGTCACTTTGATAAAATCAAAATTCCTGAGTAGTTCTGCTGTAAAAGTTCCTATTATTGAGGAGGGGTTGGCAAACCGAGTCCATCTATCAAACCTATACAAATGCATATTAATATCCCATGGACGTCTCCACCACTAGTCAAAGGAAATCTCTCCTTCTCTCTCTCAATCTCTGTCCTACAAGTTAGGATTAGGCTTTTCTTGCAATCTTCTGTTAGGGTTTTGTTATAAGGTTTGAATGGAGAGGAATAGCTCGTATGGAACGTCGTGGGTGGATCAATGCTGTTAGGATGAGTCTTCAAACTTGCTCGAATGGGTGCTCCGACCGGCCGGCCGACCTGCCGGACAGCGTGACCCAGATGCTGTGAAGACCCCCCTCCCATGTGCAGTTTTGTGCCCAGACCGGTCGGGCGACCGGTCGTCAGTGGGCTCCGACCGGTCGGGCGACCGATCGGCTGTGAGGCAGCGTTGGTGATGTTCTCCCTGGACTGATTTTTGTGAAGGCCGACCGGTCGGCCAACCGACCGGCTGTGCGTGCGGATTTCTTGCGCAGTCCGCAGTACTGCGCAAGGTGTTTCTATTTTTGGATTTTTTCCTATTTAAGGTGTTGTAATCCGACCTAGAGTGGTATTTCAAGGTGTCTAAGGTTTCCTATTCGTACTAGGAAGAGGGGAGAGGTATGTGTGAGAGAAAATTTGAGTTTTTTCTGTGTTTCCTTGCTTTGTGGGTTGTCAATCTCTGTAATCTTCTGATATTCATAGTGGATCGTTTGTGCCGTGGTTTTTTACCCATTTTGGGGTTTTTCCACATAAAATTCGGATTCTCTTGTGGTGTGCTTGTGTGTGATTGATTGCATCTTGTTACTCGTTTGATTTCACATTGCTTCACGTATTCGGCGTTTCCACTTCCGCTGCCGGCTTTTGTCCCAACAAGTGGTATCAGAGATAAAGTTGGGGTGAAGTAGATTCGAATCTGAGACGAGAAGATGGGATCGAGTGCAAGATTCGATATAGAGAAGTTCTCTGGGAAAAATAACTTTGAACTATGGAATGTGAAGATTGAATCATTCCTGGTTCAACAAGGGCTTGATGGAGCTCTTGGAAAGCGACCCAAGGCTATGAAGGACGATGAGTGGACGAGGCTAGACAAGAAGGCAAGAACCTCAATCTTGTTAAACCTTACGGATGATGTTCTCTATCATGTCATGAAGGAGAAGACTGCGGCTGAAACGATGGCGAAGCTAGAGAAGGTTTATGCCAAGAAATCTCTAGATAATCGCATGTACGTGTTGATGTAGTTATTCACCTTGAGGATGGCTGAGGGAACTGAGGTGGAGGACCACTTGAGCACGTTTAATAGGCTGGTTTGCAAGTTGGTAGAGATCGATGAACCGATGAAGGATGAGTATCAAGCATACATCCTGTTGAATTCTCTTCAAAATTCATATGAGTCGTTTAGGGACTCTGTGTGTGCAGGAAGGGAAACCATAAGCGTCGAGACCGTTATCTCAGCCCTCTAGTCGAAGGCGATGGGAAAGAAAAGCAGTGACGTGGCTTCCCGTTATTCCTCAGAGGCACTGACTATGGTAGGAAGAAGTTCTGAGCATGGAGGATATTCGAAATCGGGATCGAGGCCCAAGGGCAAAGGTAAGTCTAAGGTGAAGTGCTGGAATTCTGGCCAGGGGGGCCACATGAGAGGGGATTGTCAGAATCCCAGGTTGAGGCAAGAAAAGTATGGAAATTCTTTTGGAGATGGAGCCAATATCGTAGAGGACGGTGACGATTTTTGTGAAGTTCTGACTGTATCTGGCAAGGGATCTCATGGTAGTGAGTGGATCCTTGATTCAGGGGCTTCATGTCACGTTTGTCCTGACTGGAATTCATTCACGACATACAGGGAGTATGGTGGAGAATCGGTGTTTGTGGGCGATGGAGTCGCTCATAAGGTTGTGGGTGTTGGTACTGTGCGCATCAGGATGTTCGATGGGGTCGAACGAGTCCTGGAAGATGTGAAGCATGTTCCCAAGATGAAGATGAATGTGATTTCTCTTATTGCACTCGAGGTGAAAGGGTGCGTGTTTATCGGCCGCGATCATTGTTGTGAAGTGATGAAAGGGACACTCGTGTGTATGAAGGCACGGAGGTGTGGCCATCTTTACATGTTGATCGGGAGCACAATTCACGGTGGGGCTGCGGGAACGGCAACGAGATTCACGGTTGCTCGTATGTGGCAAATGCACAAGGGCCACATGAGAAGAGCAGTAAAGGGTGTGAATTTGCAAGGATAGGGTCGATGGTGGCACGAGAAGCGGTGAAGCTATGATTGAAGATGAGATGACGTTGCAAGGATGTGTTGATTCGACGTTTGAAGCCTCGGTGGAGTTTGTTGGGATGAGTCTTCAAACTTGCTGGGACTGAAGTGGGATGAGTCTTAAAAAATGGCCTTAAATATTAGGACAGTGTCCGGCACCCGGGCCAAGTATCTCAGCCCAAGCTGGGACTGAAGTAGGCCAAGTCCAAAAGCTCAACAGGCCAGCCTGGCAGCCTATCTGTCAGTTATTTTGTACTCTGGCAGAGTAGGAGGCTTGATACACAGTTACTAGAACATTGCACACATGACATGCATTGATTCAAACTAAACCTGATAAATTGTGGATTCACATTAGCTCCCAAATTGATTGAGCAATCTTGTGGGTGAAATTTCCAAGTGCCCGAGTATGTCCATCACACTCTGGCGTCAGAGTATCAAAATATTTCTCACCCAAATATGATAGAGGTCCTCCTTCCATCATGATCTGGGCCTCCCATATAGTGGGCCATTCACATAATTCTAATAGGTGGCATTTGACAAGCGAAGATTGTGATGGACAGTTCAAATCATTGGAACATGAAGCAGGTGGTTCACATCTGGTGATTTATTGATTTTTGTGTTGGACGGCTCCTTTTTGTATGTGGAATACAGTGCTGTGTATCATAGCTACGGCTCCTAAGTTCTGTGGGCCCCATGATTGTATCTTTGTTACATCCACTCTGTCCATCGTTTTTCAATCTGATTTCAGTACATGATCCCAAAGACAGGTCGAAAATTCAAGTGGGCCATATAAGAGGAAGTAGTGGAATGGAAACACCCAACGCTGAAGCCTTCCTAGAGCCTGTCCCACAGAGCTTTGAACCAGCTAGCTGGCTGCTGTTGAGGTCATCAGCCAAACTGCCTCCATGAAGTCATAATGCATATTTCACGTACATCTGTTCAAGCCTGGCCCATAAAGTAAAACATAGGCTTGAGCCCAGGCTGGGCCTGCCAAGGGCCAAAACAGACAGATGTGAGCCTGACCCATGAAAATTATGCACAGCCTGAAGCTGAACACAGCCACCGACATCAGGTTTTACGCATGATTTTACACTGTTTCCCATTCGTGGGGCGACTTTGAGAAACTGACAGGTTTTGTTAGCCAATGGATGTATAGAGTTTTCTTTTGTATTTTTTTTTTTTTTTTTTTTGGTGGGGGGGAAGCTTGTCTATTCTCTCTCCTTTGTATAGTGTTTTGCACCTTCTTGGCACTTTCTTCTTCTTATCAGCTTACTGCTAGCTTTAATAAACAAATAATAATTATAATAATAATAAACAAAGAAAGAAAAAAAGTTGTTGCAACACAGATAGCAGGTTCTTGGCATATGGCACCTGATACCGTTCTGTTAAGCAAAGAGAGTGATTTTACAATTGTAATTTCTCCAACAAAGATATCACCATGTTCTTCCTGATGATTCCTTTCTTTGAGTGAAATATTTTCATTTCTTCTGGACTTTTTATTATCAATGCCCATGTGGCCACACCACATCACATTCATTAAACAATCAATCTTTAGATCAGTTCTTGAATTTACACCCAATACAGGAATAATAATAATAATAATAACAATAAAAGCTTTCTGCAACGGAATAGGTAAACGAAAAAACATACAGATAAATGCAACACTTGCATAATCCACATCAAATTTCATTGTAGCTTCAAGCTCTTCATTCATGGGTTCTCCAAGTTCAAAAATAGAGCCGATGTTGATGATGCTTACCATCGAATCTGTTATCAAGAGCTGCCAGTAATGCTTCATGGCAATCCTCCGCAACTGCCACACATAATGACAAGGTTACCTGAGAGAGAGAGAGAACAAATTAAATTCATATTAATTTCCACATCTTATGTTAAAATGACAGAATACTTCAAAACCTCTAGAGAAGCATCCAAGTGAAACAGAAGGTCAGCTGTGTACTGCAAAAAATGTACACCTATGGAACACATTGTCCAAATCATGCAATTTTCAGAATGTGGCCCATCCATGGTCCTGGCCCCAATTAGTTGGAATAAGACTTGGGTGATTGTGAACCCCACTGACCGAATTGTTGATGGATTATAACACAAAAAAATCATGGTCGTATGCAGAATATCCTTTCTGTTCGCACAAAAGGACACTGGTGAATGATCTAGACCCCATACTTGATGGGATGAAAATGAGACATACCACGCCTTGAGAACTTGAGATGAAAAAGGCCAAAGTTTGCTGCTAGAATCTTCCTGTAAAATATTTGAGGTATGGTCCACCTAAGTTTCTATCCAAGACAATGGGCCCCACTTGTACAAACTAAAAGCCTGAAACTACAACAATCATATAATTCCACTAGGTAAAAATAGATCATTGTGACATAACACATGGATGGTCAATCGTAGTGTTTGGATGCACAAGTGAACTGAATCACAATCATCAAATGAATCAAGATGAAGTGACACAAGTAGTGCAGAAGTAGCCCCCAAACGGCAGTTACACTTCTCACAACCTAGTCACAATTTAGGGGTTATTTGGATGCCTGTAAGTTTTTTTTAGTTGTAATTGACTTTCACCTGAAAGTAAGTCTCAGGTGAAAGTCGCTTACATGCTTGCCTGTTTGGATGTAAGCTTGTAAGTTACTTGGGCGTCATTTGGTAGCGCATATTTGGTAGTAATGGGTGTGAATCAGTAAAGTTAAAGGCTCTTGTTTTGAAAACATAATAAGACCTTATGATTCCAATTCATATGGATTCGAATGCATATCAAATACATGCTCTAAAACAACCCCTTCTAGGTAAGTAGTTTTTTGTGTTCTGGGTAACTGTAAGTCAGATACAGGTAAGTATTTGTGTATTCACACCAAATAGAGCTTGGAGTAGAGAATTGTTCCGAAATCTTATAATCACATGAGAAAACTTGGCCCGAAATGTTTTATTTTGTTAATCCCATCTTGATGAATATTTGAGTTGATTCTTAGGCTAAACTAATAATCAAGTGGACCAGTGGGACCACAAATTCAAAATACCTGGGAGTTGGAAGTATCCCAATGCTTTATAACATCAACGAATATAAATGGATCAAAGAAAAGGAAAATAACAGAATCCTCTAGTCAAGAACTAGAAATCACAACTCCCTCACTTCAACAAAATCAAAACTTCAAATCTAATTTTATTTTTTTTTAGTTTTATTCCAAAGTATCATAATCAGTTGTTACAAGCAAAGCTTTATAAAGACTTTCAACAACTAAAGAAAACCCTAATATATTGGCATAACTCACTTAAACAGCATTGGAAACACATGATCTTAGGCTGATTAAAAGCTAACCTAAATAAATGTGACTCAACCTAACCCTAAAATCTAAGTAAATAAATCCTATAAATTTGATGACCATCCAATTAAGTCCCATGGGTCCCAAAGTGTAAGTTGACTGTTGATCTCATCAAATTTAGCATCAAACCGTGGATCTGGTGCACACTATCAATTAAGACAACCCAAACAGTTGGACTGGTCAGATCTTTGATTGGCCAGCTTGTGTGACCTTCTGGTTGCATGAAAGACCTACTTCTAGAAACATGATAAATTGAAAAGTCCATGTTGCAGTGCAGCTCAAGATCTAAATTGTCCAAATTTAACAAATCTAAAGTAGAAAATGATTGAAGGACCTATATTTGAATGTGACAGATTTAAAATTATTAAAGAACGTATATATAGAACTCCTTGGTATATCACTCTTGATTTCAAATACTACTTTCAAGAGCTATAGGGTCCCGATGCACCAGTTAGTACAATTGAGGCTCATGTTTTGGTGACCGGGCAGTTGATCTGATGGGCTCCACTTTGGATAGATTGACCTCAAAATCTCAAAGATTAGAACAACCTAACCCACCCATGAGAAAGCCACAAATAGACTGTTAATGAAAAGATACAAAAATTGCTGGAGAAAAATATTAAATAATGATTAGCATCATTCGATCCAGAAGAATTTTGGAGTCATCTCCATCCATGGTGGCCATTGGCGAGATATGGAAGGTGTGTCTTCATCAGCAGGTGTGGAGTGCATGGTATCCCAAAACGGTTACGATACGGCCGTATCAGCCGATACGTATAGGAAACGGTGGTGGCGGTTACGCGTTACGGGGTCGTAACGGCCGTTACAGAAAAAACAGGCCGTAACGGCCCCGTAACAGCCGTTACGAAACCGTTATGGCCCCGTAACGGTCCCGTAACGGTCATGTGACTGTTTTTTTTCAGAAAATAAAAGGGGGCTGTATTGGCCGATATGGGGTCCGTAACGGCCGTTACAGCCCGTATCGTAACGGTAACGGTGGTGGCCGTTACGGCCACCGTTACCGTTATGGAACACCTTGGTGGAGTGGACACATATTCAACAGAGCCGCCTTCTCTAGGGAGGCAGTAATGACTTAGAGACTCTTCTGGTGAGTGCGTCTAGAGATGGTTTGGGGGCAGTGATAGAGGTATCTCCAATCGAGGTGTCAAGGGAGAATTGCTATGGTAATCAAGGTACTAGGCGAGGTGTTTTATCCACTAGGGACAAGACAGGAGAAGCTGGAGGGGATCATAGTCCAATGGCTCAAGGTATGAAGTAGGGCAGGGAGGCGTTGGGGAAAAGTGGAAAATTATTGGAGGTGACCTTCGGGGATTGCGATGATGATTAGCATTGCTCCGTTTCAGACTATCAGAGAAAGGGGTGCAAAGAGGGGGCAAGAAGCTGCTTTGGCTGGTATGTTATGGCCTGTTTGGCATCTCTTATCTAATCCAATAAGAGCTTCTCTAATAAGACTTTTTGTTATAGCTCTTGTTTTACAATAAGCTTGTTTGGTAAAACACTTTTCAGAACTGAAAAAAGTTCTTATGTGGATTAAGCATGTTTGATAAAACTTTCAAATAAGAGCTTTTTTTAAGGGGTAGTTGATGTCATTTTAAAAAATTAGAACTCCATCAACGTGGATGGTTTTAAAGGAATTTCACAACAGTCTACATGCAGTCGACGTGCTTAGCCCACTTGATGATTGAAGGGGGCCTAATTTTTTTGTATGGGAATCTTCACCGTGGGGTGCCAACTTACGCGCCGCTTAGATGTTCCTTGCATTTGGGTCATGGTCTGTCCACTGTGTGGCCCAACAGACCAATGGTAGGGACCACTAGGAACCAACGTGGGTCAAAATTAAATCACGTTTCAACCTTAAATCAAGTTCTTCTCATGCAGTTGTGATCAACCAATACAGCTTTCAAGTTTCAACAGTCAACAACCTGATGTGATAGAGTACCATGTTTGTTCAGTTACTGGCAGTGTGAAGAAAGCTACTGAATGTGGGAGGAAGTGATTGTTTTGAATTTATAAAAAAATAAAATAATAAAATAAAATAATAAAATGATAGATTATGGAATGCCAGTGGTAGATAAATCCTAGCAATGATGCTGCTAAACTCACAAACCCCATCAGTAACAGGGGCCGATGACTTCAAAAACAAAATTGGTAAAAAAGCCACGAAAGAGGCATACAAGAAACAAAACAAATATCAGTTCAAATTCCTTAGGAACACAAATCACTCTTTCAGGTTGGTCACCATTTAGCAGTTAGAAATTAGCTATGGGCCTATTTGGTAGATAACTCAGATCTCATTTTTATCAATCATAATCACATGTTAGAAATCATTTTTGCTTTTGGTAATACTAAAAATAATCTTGAAAACCAAAAATCATGATCTCTAATACATATTTATGATTATAGGCTGGGATTCTCTGCTTCTAACTTAAAGTGAAATTCACTCCTGAACTTTTGCATTGGGGCCAGTGGTTGGTTTAAGGATGTTATAGGAACTGGAGAGGTATCCTTATAGTCTGAAATTCTTCTCTTTGGTCCAAAGAGGACAGTTGGCTGGGGATTTTTCCCTAAATGTTCTCTTCTAAGATAGAAATTTTAGATGTTGCCAGGATATTTGCGGCAATCCTAAAAGGGGGTCTTTTTTAAAGCAAGATCTTATGTTTTAGAATGGGTAGTGACTACTTCTTAAGTAGAGGTTTGTAGGTGTGTGTTGATGCCTGCGTCATGTTTTGTGAGTTTGTATTTTTAATTCTTCGTATTCTTTCAGCTTTGCCGTTTTCATCAATAAATTGTCATCCTTCAAATACATAAATAAATAAATAAAATCCCCATATCTCAACCATCATTATCCATTCACCAAGCTTACAAATTAAAAAGAAAACATGTCGACAAGCAGAATGATTTGCATTTTAAGTCCCTAATGAGGGGTTTTCAATTTGAAACCCTAATTGGGTATTTTTAGTTTTCAATCTCTAATCCACATCGTCCTAGACTAATTTGGTACTGAATATTGCAATTCCCTAATCAGGGATTCGACATTGCAGAACCCTAATTAGGGATTGAAAATTGAAAATTCCCAATTAGATTCACCATTGCATAACCCCAATTAGGTTTCGACATTCAACACTGAAAATCCCTAATTAGGGTGATCGAGAATATTAAAAATAAAAGATAAAAAAACCCCACATTACATTCACCGTTACACCACCCTAAACAGGGTTTCGACATTCAACGTTGGAGAGAGACCTGCAGCGATTCACGAGGCTGGCCGTTTTCGCAGCTCTCTACGGGCGTTGTGGAACCGGCGCTGTCGTGCTTTCGAAGAGAGGGGTCTGGCCGATTTCGCAGCTGGTTAGGGGCGCTGTGCCCTGTCGTGGTTTTGGAGAGGGAGAACGAGTGAGAGGGAGAGAGACGTGGGTTCCTTTGGGAAGAGAGAGAGAGGGAGAGAGACGTGGGTTTCTTTGGGAAGAGAGAGAGAGAGAGAGGGAGGGGGGGAGAGAGAGAGCGGCACCTGCCCATTTCAAATCCCACTAAGGAGAGCGGATTAGGTGAGACCAAGAGGGTGCGGCCCTTACCGTGGGGCCCACCTTGATGTATGCATTATGTATCCACTCCGTCCATCCATTTTTCCATACCATTCTAGGGCATTATACAAAAAACGAACTAGATGAAATTATCAGGTGGACCATACTATAAGAAACAATGGTGATTGACTATCCAGCCATTAAAAACTTCTTAGGGCGCATCTTAATGTCTCCGTAGTGTTTATTTACCATCCAATCTGTTGATAAGGTCACGTAAGCTTGGATGAAAGGTAAAAACAAATATCAGCTTGATCCAAAACTTTTGTAGATCATTAACGATCCATCAACACTGATTCCTATGTCATGGTCCACCTGATAATTGGATCTGATTCATTTTTCTGGTAATGTCATAAAATGACCTGAAAAAACGGATGGACAGCATGAATACATAATACATACTATAAGGTACATAATACATACTACAAGGTGGGACCCATGGAAATCCATGGTAAGGGCCGCACCCTCTTTGGTGAGGCTGGGCTCTCACCTAAATCCGCTCTCCCCTACTGAGCGGGGTCACCAACGGACGACTCTGAATATACCTTATTAATATTCATGAATAAACATGCATAAATGTAGGCGGGAGTGCTGAACCGTGTCAGAGGCTCAGCTGAAGATCTACACCTCCACGGCTCAACACTGTAAATAAGAAGCATTCAAGATTTTGGTCCCAGATCAGTCCAATTTCGTCTCCAGCATGCAGTCCTCTCCTTCTAACAAATTCCTTCGTCCAATTCGATCTGATGACATACATTTTACCAAACCACCTGCAGAACACCATTCTATGAACAGAGTACCATGTGTCTACATCCCTTATGATCACTGGAAGTGGATGGCCATGATTGAACATTTGGACCTTATTCTCATCCCAGAATGGAAAGATGTGATCTCGAACTTGTGCTAGGGGCAAATTTAATCTGCAAAGTTGGTCAACATCACTAACCGTTAGGGTTTTCCTAATGCCCCACTCACGATGGTCTACATTCAATTGCATACCCGGTTGCAACGGAAATAGTTGTAATCCATAGATTTCTGAGTAAAAAAGTAACAAAGTTAGAGCCATGCCAATAGAGTGAGAATATAGGAATTGATATAAGTTGCGATCTATTAATTACAAATGTGTGACCCATATGATGAGTAGAACAGCTCAATTTAATGACAGCTGATCTACATGCAACATTATTCAATGACACTAGTCAAAGAAATATACAAAGGGAAAATGATATTACCAGCCATCGGCTCTTCTCGAAGTGTCTTGCACTTGCCTTTGGACTCCCTTCCAAGGGCCATCTTATTTATACACGAAGGTCTTTGTATTACATGACAAAAGTTCTCATCGTTGAGACTAACCAGCATGCTGCTAAGAGAGAAAACTACGCAACAGATTCCTGAGGACCTTGGGATAATCGGGACTCATGTGCGGATAAAAGTTGTTGTGGTTGCAAAGGCACGCGGTTTGCGTCCGACCCAGGGTTGGACGTTTAAGTGTCTGATCACATCTGTGTGGGTAACCACAGTGATGTATCTGTGTAAACACTGTTCATTCCTTTTCTAAGATTGTTGTAGGCAAATATAATCTGACAAGAAGTGAAGGGTCGCGACCATATGGATGCGAGCAGCTCGGCTCGGGCTCGTTAGAAGGGGTCGCATCGCTCGGATGCGAGCAGCTCGGCTCGGGCTCGTTAGAAGGGGTCGCATCGCTCGGATGCGAGCAGCTCGGCTCGGGCTCGTTAGAAAGGGTCGCATCGCTCGGATGCGAGCAGCTCGGCTCGGGCTCGTTAGAAAGGGTCGCATCCATAGGATGCGAGCATCTCAGCTCGGCCTCGGTAGAAGGGGTCGCATCCCTTGGATGCGAGCATCTCTGCTCTGGCTCGTCAGGAGGGGTCGCGCATCATGAATGCGAGCATCCCTGACACAAGCAGCTCCCGACGTCAGAATAGTCCTGAATCTTTTGGTTCGGATGGTCTTCTTCCTTTCGGCGTCTCCTTCCTTTTCGGCAGCTATGACTCCAACTACGAGCAATCAGCACTATTACCATGTCGATCAACAGCCTGTATAGGTTGGTCTTTGGGCTTATCTTCTCTGGTGGTTCCGAATCTCAGATTGCTATCAAGAAACGTGATTGCCGGAAGAAGTTATTAGGATAGATACTGCCTTTGAGGATAAGGATCTTGTCCTCCGAAATCAGCGAGATCTCAGCATCGTACGCGACATCATCGGGATTTCGATATCTTATGTAACAAAATTGGCTAGCCTTAGATCTATATAAGGGGGTGACTTCATGAGGAGAAAGGTATGCACACATCATTCGATATTGATCCCGTTTTGCTTGGCTTCTCTTCTTATTGTGGCCTAACTTAAGCATCGGAGGGCTAACGGCTGGTCCCCAGCCACCCTTATTTGCTGTCTAGCTTCAGGTCTGGTGGCGAAATCCCTGCTGGAGTGAAGGAGCAAAGCCGGAGGATCTCGTTACAAAATTTGACATTAACAGTTTTGGCGCCGTCTGTGGGAATCGACTTGATCGTCAAAATCAATCGTGTTAACCACCGATCAAAATCTTTCGGCGATGCCCCCTAAAAAGGCTATTCATCCTTCAACTTCGAGGCAGGCACCAACTCCGCCTGATGAGACGGAATCCGCACCTGCCCTCCCACCTGTTTCGACGGATATCCCTCAAGGAGTCCCAAATATGCCGTCAACAAACCCATTGTTGGAGGCCTCTGGAAATCAAGATGATGTCCTACGTTTCCTCGGGAACACTCTCCTAACTCTAAACGCCGGAGTTCAGGCGCTGTCAAATCGGCTTGATCAGCACTTCCCTGAACCGCAAAGGCAACCCTCCGAAGGGTTACCACCGCCACCCATACCAGTTGCTTCCAGACATCCTATGGATGAACCACAAGTCCCACCACTTGGCGGCCATCCCCCTGTGCCGTCTCCACATTCTATACATTCCAGTTCGTCCCGACAACCTCAACCGCAAGGCTCCATCGCCGAAACGTCTAGCTATACCCTGCCATGGGAAGGAGATCTCAAAAGAATCCAAGATCGTTTTGATGTCATGGAACAGAGATACCAGGCAAATCGGCTATCTGCCGTCATGGCGACGATACATCAATCTGAATCTCCCTTCACTAGCGAGGTCATGGAAGCCCCGTTGCCCAGAAAGTATCGAGCGCCTGTTATCGCTCCGTATACAGGCATTGGCGATCCTCTGGAACATCTGGAAACATACAGGTCCCTCATGGAGTTGGAGGGACATGGTTTGGAAATCATGTGTAGGGCTTTTCCCCTTACATTGAAAGAAGCGGCTCGTACGTGGTTTCGGGGGTTAAAGCCTCGTTCCATCAGTTCCTTTTCCCAATTATCGGAGATATTTCTTTCTCAATTCATGGGAAGTATTCGCATTAAGAAGCCAGCCTCCCATCTGATGAATCTGAAACAGCAGCATGGGGAGACAATAAAAGAGTTCACAGTACGGTTCACTGCCGAAGCCGTTCAAACCGAGGGTTACACTGAAGAAAAGGGTCTCACAACCCTCATCGCTGGAATAACGAGCGAGAAATTCAGGTTTGCCTTAGATAAAAGCCCGCAGAAAACTATGGCGGAATTCCAAGCCAAAGCTCAGAAATATATCAATGCGGAAGAAGTCGCATTGACACGCCATGGAGTACAAAGTAAGAAACGCAAGCCAGAAGGAACTTCTTCTACAGATAAGAAATACCGTCGTGATCAGCGCGATCGTTCTCCCAGGAAGCCTTACTCTGGTAAATATCATAATTACACTCCTCTTAATCGGTCTCCTGAAAAAGTTCTAATGGAGATTAAACACAAGCCATATGTGAAGTGGCCTGCAAAGATCAAATCCGATCCCGAGAAGAGGGACAAGAGCAAGTTCTGTTACTTTCACAAAGATCACGGGCATAGGACCCAGGACTGTATCTCTCTACGAGACCATATCGAAGCCCTTATTCGAAAAGGCCATCTCCAGGATTATGTTGCTCGTAAGAATCGATCACCAGAAAGGGCGAAGACCTCATCTCGCCAGAAGGAACCATCTCATCATCAAACCGATCAAGAGGACGCTGAGCCCACAGGAGAAATTCGCACTATCGTCGGGGGACCAGCTTGTGGGGGTGACTCTCAAGCTTCAAGAAAGGCATACGCTCGAAAGGCGTCCAAAGAACCCCAGCAAATCTATTGGCTGGAACAGACGTCCAGCTCATCAAAAGCGAGCCATCCTCCAATTTCTTTCGCCCTCGAAGATGCAGCGGGAATCCACTTCCCTCATGAAGATTCTATCGTAGTCACATTGAAGGTATCAAATTATCTGACTCATCGGATTATGGTGGATACAGGTAGCTCAGCCGACATTCTGTACCTGGAGGCTTTCAACAAAATGGCACTATCCAGAAGCCTCCTCAAGCCAGTATCGACCCCCCTCGTCGGCTTTGGAGGAGAGGTAGTAACACCCGAAGGAAGCATCGATCTCCCAGTTACTTTTGGAGAGAGTCCAGCGAAGACCACCGTCTTCGTAAACTTCCTCGTCGTAGATCGAAAATCAGCATATAACGCCATTTTGGGGCGGCCGTCTCTGACTAAGGTTGGAGCGGCCTTGCACCCTTCATATCTGTGTGTTAAATTTCCAACCCCAAATGGCATCGGGGTCGTACGAGGAAGTCAGCAGGAGGCACGGTCTTGTTACCAGATAGCCCTCCAAGATCGAAAGAAGGCTCAAGCGACACCTGTCATGGAAATAGTTCAAGGTTCATCCGACGTTCCCGCCACCGCGTTGGATCCGAGAGAAAATGCTTTGAAATTAGGAACTCCAGGGGAGGAAACAGTGGCGATCCGCTTGACCGAAGACGACCCGTCTAAGATTGTGTACATCGGTTCCTCCTTAAACAGTATCCACCGTGAAGATTTGATCCGTTTCCTCATTGAATACCAGGACGTGTTTGCTTGGTCCCATAAAGACATGCCAGGCATCGATCCCAATGTCATCGCACATCGTCTCAACCTTGACCCAAAGCATAAACCCGTACATCAGCGTCGACGTGCCTTTACCGCAGAAAGACAAATGGCGATCAAAACTGAAGTTGAGAAGCTGCTCGCAGCTAATTTCATAAAGGAAGTTGACTACCCAGAGTGGGTCGCAAACGTAGTTCTCGTTCGGAAAGCTAATGGCAAATGGAGGATGTGTGTCGATTATTCAGACTTAAATAAAGCATGCCCCAAAGATAGCTTTCCGACACCGCGGATCGACCAGTTGGTCGACTCGACAGCTGGACATGCTCTTCTCAGCTTTATGGATGCCTATTCTGGTTACAACCAGATTATGATGCATCCACCTGATAGCCAGCATACTGCCTTCATCACAGATCGAGGACTATATTGCTACCAGGTAATGCCGTTTGGTCTTAAAAATGCAGGGGCCACTTATCAACGTCTTGTCAACAAAATATTCGCGGCTCAAATCGGTAGGAATATGGAAGTGTATGTCGACGATATGCTCGTGAAAAGCATCGTTGAAGATAACCACATTTCAGATCTTCGAGAAGCCTTTGATCTGATGAGGAAGTATCAAATGAAGTTAAATCCAGAAAAATGCGCGTTTGGAGTGTCTGCAGGGAAATTTCTTGGGTTCATGGTTGGCCAGCGTGGAATTGAGGCAAATCCTGAAAAGATCAAAGCATTAATAGAGATGAAATCCCCTGTTACTCTAAAGGACGTCCAGCGTCTGGCTGGTCGCATCGCATCATTGAACAGGTTCATCTCGCGAGCGTCTGATAAATGCTTGCCCTTCTTCAAACTCCTTCGTGCAACAGCCAAATCTGATTGGAAGTGGACACCTCAGTGTGAAGAAGCTTTTCAACAACTGAAGCGATACATGAGCGCTCCCCCCATTCTATCTAAACCTGTAGCACATGAGCAACTCATTCTTTATTTATCTGTGTCTTCCACGGCCGTTAGCGCCGCTTTAATAAGAGAAGATTCCGGGGTGCAAAGGCCCGTTTATTATGTCAGTAGAGCAATGGTCGATGCAGAAAATAGATATTCTGATATGGAGAAACTGGCCCTAGCCTTAGTCATGGCGGCTCGAAAACTGCGACCTTACTTTCAAGCCCATGCTATTTTAGTACCAACAAATCATCCACTACGACAAGTCCTTCAAAAACCTGAGGCTTCCGGGCGCTTAACTAAGTGGGCGGTCGAGATTAGTGAGCACGATATCTCATTCTGTCCTAGGACCGCAGTCAAGGGCCAGGCCGTGGCTGACTTCATAGCCGAATTTACATATTCTTCTGAAGATAATGTCATGATCAGCGACCAGCCTCCGTGGTCACTCTTCGTGGACGGGTCGTCACGAGCCACTGGTAGTGGAGCGGGTCTGATTTTAGCGGCTCCCGACGGGTCGCATTTCCAATACGCTCTACGTTTCGAATCACGCTTCTCCAATAATGAAGCGGAATATGAGGCCCTGATTGTTGGCCTCGAACTGGCCATTGTCCTCGCAGTCCAGAATTTGATAATTCATAGCGACTCCCAGCTCATTGTCAATCAAGTTCTTGGAGAATTCGAAGCCAAAGAAGAAAGAATGGCCTTATACAAGTCTCGTGTCCTCATCCTACTCGCTAAGTTGAAGACTTATAAAATAATTCATATCCCTCGCGAGCAGAACCAACTTGCCGATTCCTTGGCAAAACTCGCTTCTGCGCCGGAATCGGAGTTATCACATTCGATCCCCATCGAACATCGTCAGAACTTGAGTATCGACCAAGTGACTCTAGAGCAAGTTCTATCGGTACAATCGTCTCCATGCTGGATGGATCCTATCATCATTTACCTCAGAGATGGATACCTACCAGAAGACAAAAAAGTTGCGGGACAAATTCGGCTTCGAGCTGCCAGGTACACCTTACAAGATGGAATATTGTTGCGAAAAAGCTTCTCCTTGCCATATCTAAGGTGTCTTCACCCAGAAGAAGCACATCGTGTTCTAGATGAAATACACCAGGGGGCATGTGGTAATCATCCCAGGGGGCGATCCCTGGCATATAAAGCGATGAGGCAAGGATATTATTGGCCTACTATGAAAGCAGACGCCATTGAATTTTCTAAAAAATGCGACAAGTGTCAACGATATCTACCTATACCTCGTGTACCGTCTGAGCGGATGACCCCAGTCGACAGCCCTTGGCCTTTTGCTCAGTGGGGGATCGATATCATCGGGCCCTTACAGATGGGAAAGGGACAGAATAGGTTCGCGATCGTGGCGGTTGATTATTTCACCAAATGGGCCGAGGCAGAACCATTAGCCAAAATTACTGAAAAAGAAACTACTAAGTTTATGTGGAGAAATATCATATGTCGCTTCGGACTTCCTCATACTATAATTACCGATAACGGAACGCAGTTCGACAACGCAGCCTTTGACGAATTTTGCGACAAATGGAAGATACGTAATCTCCGCACTTCTCCATATCATCCTCAGGCGAATGGGCAGGTTGAGGCAGTGAATAAAATCATAAAGCATCATTTAAAGACCAAGCTAGGTGAATGTAAAGGGGTGTGGCCAGAACTTCTGCCAGAGGTGTTATGGGCCTATAGAACCACGGCCTGTACATCGACGGGTGAAACTCCTTTCTCCTTAGCATTTGGTGTTGACGCAGTGGTACCAGTGGAAATTCAAGTGCCCTCATATCGGATCGAGCAGTATGATCTCGCGAGCAATCAGGAAAACCTCCGACTTCATCTCGATCTCTTGGAAGAGCGAAGAAACACTTCCCAAGTACGAGTGGCCGCATATCAACAACGTATTGCTCATTATCGGAATGCGAAGGTTCGGCCTAGATCCTTCCAGCTCGGAGATTTGGTCCTAAGGCAAAATCTTGGAGTTCCTGCTCGTTCATTAGATCCGAATTGGGAAGGCCCGTATCGGGTTATTAGGGTTGTGCGACCCGGGTACTTATTATCTTGAAGACATGCAAGGGAAGCCTGTACGTCGCCCTTGGCACGTGGAGCATTTGCTACGATACTACCCCTAGATTCGATGTAATTTATTACAACGTTTTATGAATAAAGTGAAAGATATTTTTTGGCCGCTACTCCATTTATATGGACCTGAATAGCCCTGAAGAGAATGCTTACACATCCTCTTAGCCAATTGCCTACCTTTGGTAGGACTGAAATCGTTACTAGTTGGTTGCTTCTCCATTTACATGGACCTGAATAGCCCCGAAGAGAATGTATACCATCTCTTGACCAACCTTCTGCCCTTGGTAGAATCAAAATCTCAATCGATAGATCAGTCTATCTCAACGCGGACACGGTCACACGACCCCCGGATTGAGTCTAATTCATTTTTTCATGAGTTAGTTGCTCGCGACTGGTGAGAGGAGGGATCGCACTTCCGGAATGCGAGCACCAGTCGTAGTCATATGCCTTAATCGCGAGCACCGCAGCTCGTGCTCGAATCAGTCATATACCCTAATCGCGAGCAGCATAACTCGTTCTTGAATTAAGAGTTCGCATATGAATCAACATGAGATCAACACAAAGCAACAATGAAGAGGAGAATACACAATACTGAAAAAGTAAGTGTTCATTAAAATGATGACCTTACAATTACAAATCTCTTCTAAAAAAAAAAAAAAAAAAAAAAAATATATATATATATATATATATATATATATATATATATATATATATATATATATATATACATGATGAAGGAAGCTGCCGAGGTCAAGATTGGTCATCCTCGTCTTGCGCAGGCTCGCGGCTCTCAGCTTCGGGACCAGCCTCAGGAGCAGGAGGGGCATCTGTTGCCTCAGTGGCTTCGTTCTCAGCGGCAGCCCGTTCTTTAGCTGCGACCTCGAATGACACTCTGTCGAACTCCTCAACGTTAAAAGTTGGAACGATCATCTGCATAACTCTGACCGCGAAATCGCGACCAGCAATATATGCATCATACCGCTCCTCATCGTAAAGTGGAGAAGTCCGGAACTCCTGAACGGCGCGAGGACCCTCATCAGATATCATTTGAACGAGGGCCACTCGCTCCTCTTCCCAGTGAATGGAATCATCCTTCAACTGGTGAAGTTGCTGCTGGGCTTCCTTGAGCTCCTGCTGGGCCTCCTCAAGCTTCTTCTGAGTCTCCTCGAGCTTGGCCCGCGCATCCTTGAGCCATCCCTCAAGCTGGATCTTGTCCTGGCGGAAGATCTCCTTCTCCTTCTCGCTCTTGGTATGAATTTCTTGAAGCTTCGCGAGTTGGAGGTCCACTGACTGAAAACGCTCAGTCAGGGATTGGATCTTGACAAGGAGAATTTTCTTCTCTTCGTCCAGCTTGGAGATCTGAACCTCCAAGGCCTTCACCAAACGGTCCCTCCCTTGGACCTCGGCTTCCATGGCCTTCTTCTTCTTCTCCACATCTTCTACGCTGCGGCGGGCAGCTTCGACGTCCCGTCTAACGCGGAGTGTGAGATCCAGGCTCTGAAACAAACAAAGAAGGAAGGATTAGAATGCTAACCGTCTAAAATCCTGAAAGGATTGGTAGAAAGAGAAAAGGTTGTTACCTGAACCAGCCTCATTTCAATGTCTGTAGAAAGAGCCTCCGGGCTTGGCTCAGGCAGACTCCCGAAGGAGTTGGGGGGAATGTTATCAAACATAAACTTGCATATAGGATGCAAGTGTGGGGGGATAACAAAAACCCCCGACCCAGAAGGTTGGGCCACCACCATCTCACCAGAGCCCGTCTCGCGAGCACTCACGGCACCCATAGAGGGCGTCGCAGACTCGCGAGCACTAGTAGGCTCGCTTCTCAGGGCCTCCCTCCGATTGCCTTTCGGCGAATTATCAGCGACTTCGATCACCGGCTGTCCGCGAGCACCTAGTGGTGGAGTCGCAGTAGCCGGAGGGGGAACGGCAGATAGAGGGGTCGCGATAACCGGAGGGGTCGCAGTCGTACGAGAAGTCGTAGCGACTCCACCCGAACCGACCCCTCGCGGTTGAGGACCGCGAGCAGACCCCTCTGCGGGAGTGGGCGCATTAGAAGGACCCCCCGCAGTCTTCTTTTGCCTCTTCGAGGCTGCACCCTTCAAACGAGGAAGTGCCCCCAGTGCGCCTCTTTTATCTCCCACGTTCGCCATTTCGTCTTGAGAGATTAAACCCGCTGCACAGAGACAGCGAGGCTCTAGAGCAGCGTTGACGTGACGTGCGGCCGCGGGGAGCTTGTAGACCTTGACGAGTTTTTCGTTGAGCCCTCCTCGCAGATTGGGCTTCACACCAATTGGGATTCCTGCGAGCAAAAAAGAAGGTTCGTTAAAACGTCAAAGTAGTAAGGATTCTGTCGGACAAATAAAACGAGCACTCGACCCACCTTCGCCAAAATGGCGATTTACGTTATGGCCTTTGGGGTCAGAGCCCATTTCGGACTCCCAGTTCCCGGAGACATAGAACCACTTCTTTCTCCATCCCGGGCAGTTGGAAGAAGGGTTCCCCAAGATGAAGTTATTCCGGTGCCAGAAGCAGAGGTAGTACCAACCCTCGCTAGCTGGTGCCTTCTTCAGTTGGAATAACCTCAAAAATTCTTGAGCG
The DNA here is from genome assembly GCA_003013855.2 of Liriodendron chinense. Lineage (NCBI taxonomy): Eukaryota > Viridiplantae > Streptophyta > Magnoliopsida > Magnoliales > Magnoliaceae > Liriodendron > Liriodendron chinense. The sequence goes on along the minus strand of PVNU02002794.1, from coordinate 50,985 downwards.
GTTAATTCTTCGTTACCCGCCTGCTTCCAAAGGGTGAAAGCGCTCAAAAGAACCCGCCAGCCGTTAACTATAAGTTGGCCCGGAGCAATCTTATAGAGGCGGAGGAAATTTCGAATGAAGGGGTGGAGGGGGAGACGTACGCCTACTCTGAAAAAGTATTCATAAACCGCCACACACCCAGGCGGTGGTGCATCGGCTGTCTCCCCCCTCCCGGGCAATCTGAATATAACAGAGTCCGGCACTCTGTATGTCTCCCTAAGGCTAGAAAGCCTCTCCTCCGTCAAGATGGAAGAATACCCGGAGGCAGAATATCTACCAGCCGGTACTCTGGCATTATTTGACTCGGAAGAATCAGGGGTGTGATCTCCCAAGGGAACAATCTCTTCGTCTGAGGACCCCGCCATCGCAAAGAGGAAAGCAAGAAAGAAAGATGAAGGAAACAGAGATGAAGAGAGAAAGTTGGAGAAAAACTACCTCTGTGAAGAGGTTTTTCGCACCAGAAGCAAAGGAAGAAGAAGAAAGCAGGAGCGCCGCAGCAGGGAAATTCGAAAATGAAAGAATTTTTTCTAAGTCCGGTATTTATACGCAATCATTCCGTTTGATTTGCTGGACACGTGGCAGTTTCTCATTCGGCACACCAGACGAACGGACGCTAGCATTAAATACGGAAACACGTGGCGCCCGACGCTTCATCTTTAGCAGCAGAAAAAGCTGCGCGAAAGCTGGCCATCATAAATGCGGAAGCACGTTAAGCGAATCATGTGCGATTGTCTCCCAGCACCCAGCTGTCAACACTAGCAAACCCATGGTATAATTCCTCAATACCAAGGGTTTGGGGGGCATCTGTTGTAGGCAAATATAATCTGACAAGAAGTGAAGGGTCGCGACCATATGGATGCGAGCAGCTCGGCTCGGGCTCGTTAGAAGGGGTCGCATCGCTCGGATGCGAGCAGCTCGGCTCGGGCTCGTTAGAAGGGGTCGCATCGCTCGGATGCGAGCAGCTCGGCTCGGGCTCGTTAGAAAGGGTCGCATCGCTCGGATGCGAGCAGCTCGGCTCGGGCTCGTTAGAAAGGGTCGCATCCATAGGATGCGAGCATCTCAGCTCGGCCTCGGTAGAAGGGGTCGCATCCCTTGGATGCGAGCATCTCTGCTCTGGCTCGTCAGGAGGGGTCGCGCATCATGAATGCGAGCATCCCTGACACAAGCAGCTCCCGACATCAGAATAGTCCTGAATCTTTTGGTTCGGATGGTCTTCTTCCTTTCGGCGTCTCCTTCCTTTTCGGCAGCTATGACTCCAACTACGAGCAATCAGCACTATTACCATGTCGATCAGCAGCCTGTATAGGTTGGTCTTTGGGCTTATCTTCTCTGGTGGTTCCGAATCTCAGATTGCTATCAAGAAACGTGATTGCCGGAAGGAGTTATTAGGATAGATACTGCCTTTGAGGATAAGGATCTTGTCCTCCGAAATCAGCGAGATCTCAGCATCGTACGCGACATCATCGGGATTTCGATATCTTATGTAACAAAATTGGCTAGCCTTAGATCTATATAAGGGGGTGACTTCATGAGGAGAAAGGTACGCACACATCATTCGATATTGATCCCGTTTTGCTTGGCTTCTCTTCTTATTGTGGCCTAACTTAAGCATCGGAGGGCTAACGGCTGGTCCCCAGCCACCCTTATTTGCTGTCTAGCTTCAGGTCTGGTGGCGAAATCCCTACTGGAGTGAAGGAACAAAGCCGGAGGATCTCGTTACAAAATTTGACATTAACAAAGATCATGTTAAGCGATGGACCCAAAACTGAGGCAGATCCAACACTGTAGTGGACCACACCTGAGATGAATTTTCCATTTAATGCAACCAAGCTTACTATTTGGTGTGGTCTACTAGAGCATTGGATCTACCTCAATTTTAGACCCATATCTTAAAATAATTTTAGAAAAGGGATGTATAGTGTGGATTATCAGATACATCACCGCAATATACCACACAAATCTGGTCGAACACTTAAATGTCGGAGCAGGATCGGACAATCCGTATAGGTTGGAAAGATAAGGGGTTAGATAAATACAAAAGTTGTGCGAAGTTGAAAAATAAGACAGGGATGAAAGACAAAGGTAGTCAAGATTACAAAGACAGAAGGACGGCCTGTTATAGAAAGAAGGAAAAAAAGGGCGACTGATTGTTGGGAGTACACGGATTAGCTACATATGGTTACATTAACAAAAATCGCTACTGATGTGACTATGGGACCCATCATGATGTATGTGTTGTATCCCCACCATCCACACATTCAAAGAGATCATTTTAGAGCATGAGCAAAGAATGAGGCAGATCCAACGCGCAAGTAGACCCACCATTGAAAATAATGGAGACAGTGACGCCCAACGTTGAAACCTTCCTAGGGCCCACCATGATGTTTATTTCAGATCCAACCTGCTCATAAGTTCTCACAGGCATGGGATAAGATAAAACAAAAATATAAGCTTCATAAAAAAACTCATGTGGCCCCAGAAGTTTTTACAGGTAGATGTTCAATCCCCACTATTTTCTGTGGTGTGTTCACTTGATCTTTGGATTTGCCTTATTTCTTTTGGCCTTGTGCCTTAAAATAATATCTTCAAATGGATGGACTGGGTGGATACAACACATACGTGATGGAGGGTCCCACAAAACTTTGGTGAGGTATTTCGCAACTGAAACCGTCCGCGTCCAACACATACATTCAGGAAGTTGGATTGCGTGGGGGACGGATTGGGCGCAAACCCACCTAGCTAGAGATGTGAGGGCTCTGTTGTGCCCCACAGTGATATATGTATTTTATCCAAGCCATCCATCTATTTTTATAGATCATTTGAGGGATCGATCGAAAAAATAGGCAGATTGAAGGCTCAAGTGGTCCACACCACAGAAAGCAGTGGGGACAATGACTCCCACTGCTGAAACCTCCCATTGTGATATTTATTTACCATATAAGCCATCCATAAGGTCACATAGGTCATGATGAAGGGAAAACATAAGTATCAGCTTGATCCAAGACTTATATGGTCTGTAAAAAGGTTTTCAGCCGTAGGCATTTAATTCCCGCTATTTCATGTGGTGTGGTCCACTTGATCATTCAATCTGCCTCCTGTGTGTACAAACAAGCGAACCAAAAATAATAAAAAAAAAAAATCAAAAAAAAAAAAACAGCATGGCCTGCTTGAATTTTGGAATCCAGGGTAAAGACGAGGCATCACACTTGATGAACAAGGTTGATCTCATGCACGTCTCTCACGTCTTCTGCTCGTTGAGTAGTAGAAGCGTCCCTTTATGCCAGTTATAGCCAGCTAAATTCAGGATTTGTGGCCCCACATGTGACTAGCCTCTACATGGGGACGCGGATTAGCTACTGACAGGTTGAGTAGCGAATAAGGCTACTGAAGTGACGTCACCATGTTCTGTGGACCCAACATCATGTATGTGTTGTATTCACACCGTCCATCCATTTAGAGAGATCATTTTAGGGTATGACTGAAAGAATGAGGCAGATCCAAGACTCAAATGGACCCACCACAGAAAACAATGGGGACAGTGACATACACTGTTGCAAACTTCTTATGGGCTACAGAATTTTTCGATCAATCTAATATTTGCGTTTTCCTTTCCTCCGTGTCTTTGTGAACATATGAACAGGTTGGATCTCAAATTAATATTATGGTGGGCCTAGGAAGTTTTCAACGGTGGATGTCGTTGTCCCTAATGTTTTCTGTGGTGGGTCCACTTGAGCTTTGGATCTACCTCATACTTTCAGTCATGCTCTAAAATGGTCTCTCCAAATGGATGAACGGTGTGGATACAACACAGACATCACGTTGGGTCCACATAACAAGGTGACGTCACTTTTATTCGCTACTCAACCTGTCAGTAGCTAATCCGCGTCCTCTACATGGTGGCAGTGGACATGTACTTCTGAGCCCTTCATCAGCTTGGAAACACTAGATACACATCATGTGGTGAGGCCCCTCAATTACTAGGTAGGCCAGACACATCGTTTCAACATCCAAAACTGCACACACATTTTTCCAAGTAAGCTGTGCGACGATTCTTCGGATGTACGGTGAACAGAAGGAGATGCACCAGATACACGGTTTGGATTGCACATAATCCCCCCCCCCCAAAAAAAAAAAAAAACAATAGATTGTTTAAAAAGAAGTGCTAAAGGGTCTAAATTTGTCATACGCATGTGGCCCATATCACGAACAGTGCAGATGTACTGCATGTGGGCCAGCAAAACTTGTCCACGCATTAATGTTGGCATTGGCCTCAGAAAAGGGGAGAGATTTGTTAGTTGGGCAACACACCTGCACCGTTAGTCACACGATGCACCCACCCACTGGTGGGTTAGTGTGTCTCCTTAGCATTTCGGACTTGACACCTGCTGTTGAAACAATTCTAGGCTACTTCCAACTGGGCTTGCAGGCGAGACAAGGAGATGATCATGCTTATTTGTGTTGGGACATTGTATTATCACCGTACATGTGGGCCTGATTAAAACTGTTAATCTGGTTGACTCCTACCATTGAGGGCCATTCCTTGAAAATCTTCCATGTTGGACGGAAGATATAACCCTTTAATCAATGGCTGATAAATAGATCGATGGTTGCATACAATACATAACCCACTACAAGAAATAGTAGCATTGCTGAAAATCTTCCATGTACCAGGCTAAGGGCTCGTTCGGTTGGTATTTGGAAGCCCGTTTCCAGCTTAAAATCTGGATTCCATTGGAATCCAATTTTAACTTGTGTGTTTGGTGGCAAATTCCAGGGAAGTAGGATTCCGTCTGAAAATCGAAATTGCCTAGAACTGAGATTAGTGGAAACGGTGTGGGCAGCCGTTTCTAATGAGGGAAAAAGAGGCGAAAGTGAGCGTCACCACCTCCATGTATGTGTTGTACAACTATGATGTATGTGTTTTATATACACACGGTCCATTAGTTTTGAGAGCTCAATAAGAAATGAAAAAATAGAATTTTATAAGATGCTCACCCTTGATTTTTTATGAGGCCCACCATATGTGAGATCTACTCTGACCATTAGATATATAATCCCATGTTAGGCCCAAAGCCAAAGCATCAGGCTGCCCTATGACTAAGATGGGCCATGCCAAAAGAGACAATTAGGAGAGATACATACCTTTATTTTTATAGGGGCAGCCTTCGTAATTATATAAAATCCACTCCATGCCACACCAAAATTTAGGCTCGAGGCTCAAGAAGTTCCATTCGTGATTCATGTGAGCCATACAAAGGGAAATAGCTTGGAGGGTGAGCATTGCAAGTATATATATTGTTATCAATCATGCAGCCCACCTGAATCATCAATGAGGCTAATTTTTGGAACCTATGCTTAATTAACATGGGGTAACACACTAGCTAGGTTGTTAAAGTGAATTCCACATAAACATCATGGTGGGGCCCACCCGAGCCACCAACCCATTTGCTCACAAGGCATACCTAAGCTGCCATTAAAAATTCTAAAATCTAACAAAAGGAGCGGAATGATAATTAATTAGATTAATGCCATAGCTTGTCGAAATTATCCATTTTGAACAAGGTATTGGAATGTTAATTATATATTAATTAATAATTTTTTTAAGTAAAATTCTTCAATATTTAAGGGTAGTTTTTGTTGCTTCCCATATCTGTTAAATGACACACAAGATGCAAGTAATAAATTGGGATGGTTTATTCGATGGTCCTATGTAGGGCCTTACGCATGGTGCAAGAATCTAGTTAATTATGTAATTCTAACCCTGCAATAAGACCAATTTTATTACAACCCTCTATTTTGTGACCTATAGATCCCATAATTAGAATCAAATCCCTCATCCAAGTCGGACGCACACAGTATTTGAGTTGGATGTCTTAACGGTATCTTAGTAGGCCCTATAAATAATTAAAAAGGTTTCAATGAGTGAGGATCCACTCTCAATTGTTCCCTATAGTGTGAATCACCTAAGCTCTGGAACCTGATTTTTAGGCCCAAGGTCCACCATGGAAGGGTGCATCTAATGCAGGGTGTGGATGCCTGACACACCATCATGTTGGAGCCCACAGTGCTTGACCTTATATGAAAGCACTTCCCATGAGGTCAATCGGAGCGGATTAGATGAGACCCCAGATCCGTTGAGGTGAGTGGGACCTCTGACTGTGGGGCTCACAATGATGTATGTGCCTTAAATCCACCCCGTCGTGCCATTTGCAAAGCTTATTTTAGGGCACAATCCCAAAAATGAAGCATGCCCCAAGCTTAGGTGGACTACACCACAGGACATAGTGGTGATTGAATCCCCCCATTAAAAGCTTCATGAAGTATACTGTAATGTTTGTTTGCCACGTCATGATTTTCTCAATTGCATAGTACGCAACCCAACTTTTAATGGGGTACTTCTCTGCCCCACTACGGTTTGTGTTACATCCGCACAACGTCCATCAAATTTTACAAATCATTTTAAAGAATGGGCCCAAAAATGAGGCACATCTAAGGCTGAAGTGGACCATAGCACATAAAGTAGTAGGGGGTAGCCGTTGAAATCTTCCTAAGATCTACCATGAGGTTTATTTTCCATCTAGTCTCTTTGTAAGGTCACATAGACCTCGACAAAGTGAAGAAACAAATACAAGCTTGATCAGATTCTTCTGTGGCCCCAGGAAGTTTTCATAGGCATCCAATTCCCACTGTTCCCTATAGTATGGTCCACTTGAGCCATCTACCTAGTTTTTGCTCCCATGCCATAACATAATGTGAAAAAATGTATTGACGGTGTGGATCTAATGCATTCATCATGATGGGGCCTACGGAAGTCAACACTTCCGGCTTTCTTCTCTCTCTGGTCTGGAATGTGCTGCACCACACAGCAAGCAAGAGATGTTTCTTGACGTGTGAAATTTAAGCGGCCCCCACGGTGATATATTTCTTAGATCCACATCATTCATTCATCTTTTTCAGATCATTTTAAGGCTGGCCTGAGGTCTGTCTAAGCCCGACCCATAAAGTAAAACCCAGGCCTAAGCCTGAGCCATGATGATTATGTATGGCCCATGTCCGAGTTTTGATGTAGAACGGGTCGCTGACTATTTCATGGCCCAGATGGAGCAAAAGAAGAGCGGACGGGGCCGAAAGTGATCCGGACCGTCAGGACTGTGAATCGGTCGTATCTCACAATCCGGAATGAGTTATGGGACGTATAATATATCAATTTGGGATAGCTCGAGCTACTTTAGCCAACCAACCCCGCTACGCCGGGTTGCCCAACCCGGAATCGCGAGAATCGACCGTATCGACGGTCATTAGGCTAGTTTATTTTCATTTTTACTATTTATAGTAAGTTTTAATTCGATCATAACTTTGCATCTGTAGGGTTTTAGAGTTAGTGCCCAACATGAAAAGGGCTTAGAATATTTTGTAGAACAACGTGGTTGAGGCCGTTTGATAACTTTCTATTTTTGGCCGAAAATCAAGAGTTTTAGTAGGATTGAACGACTTCTATAAATAGTAAGTTTACTATTTATAGTAAGTTGCGTTTTCTAAGAGTTTTAGTTGGAGTTGGATTTTGATACTTTACCTAGGGTTTAGTTTCCTATTTATATGCATTGTAATTCCGTTTTGATTCATTCAATTATCAATAAATCAATTATTCGGAATTTATTTCCTCTTTTTATCTTTTATTTCTTCTCGTGGATTCGAGAACTATTGGTTAGGAAGACGGTGATCGACCTACCACGTCCTCTCTGCGTCAAGTTTAGTCAAGCCCAGTCCCAACAACCCACTTTTGTGCAAGCTGTTTATTAGATGTGCCCAATCATGCATGATATTGATGAGCTGTTAGACACAGCCCAAGCCCAGCCCGGTTAATAAACAGCCGTACATTTTAGGACAGTGTCCAGTCCCAGGGCGTAAGTATTTCAGCCCAATCAGCATCAGTAGGGAAGTTATTTCATACTCCGGAAGAGTAGGAGGCTTGATACGCAGTAACTAAAAAATTGCACTCATTGCATGCATTGACTCAAGCACTCATATGGAAAAAAACCACCTCTTTAAAACTCTTACACTTTTTAACGGATGTATCACTAAAATCGCAATATAGAAGAACAAATATTATTATTATAGTAAGACATTAACTACTACTGGAAAACAAACTCAAGAGCTTCCCATTCCCTTGCAACACAGTCCAAGGCAATGAAACTTCTTCAACAATCAAGAAAAATCAAAGGTGAAAGCCTCACATTAATCAACCAAAGCTATATATATGCATTTAGATTTTCAAGGAGATATCCTTCTACTGCCTTGAACATTCCCACCATGTTTCCCATCATCTCTTTGGTTTCATCTTCTTTCAGCAGGTTACCTTCTACTGTCTCAAACTCCCCATGAAACTTGCATATGCTTCCGCCATTGATGCTGTCTTTGAATTCCAGCATAAATGTAGTCGACTTCACTTTCTTCCCAAGGAGGCCACCTTCAATCACTGAGTACTTGAACAAACGGTTATTGTCGTCGATCTCATCTATGCGGTCCTTCCAGTAGCTGAAGTCCTTGATGGCTGTGCATAAACAAAACAAACACATTCACAATTGTCATTATCAAACTTGTTTAAGGCATAAGAAGTACAAAAAACTTGTATTAATTACCGTCAGTGAAGTTGGACTGTCTGATTGTGCCGACCCCACCATCACCTTCAAGAATGACAATGCTTGATATGATTTCAGGCATGAGCTTGGGCATGAGGTTGTGGGAGTCCTTCACCATCGCCTTCCAGAATCTCGATGGTGAAATTGGAGACAAGATTTCGTGACCCACTGTACCAGCGACCATGATTTCAATACTATTAATGAGTATAAACGTCTATGGTTGTGGTTTTTGAGTAAGTAACTAGGTGGGGTCGAGCTTGTGAAAAGATGAGAACATGTAGGAAGATTTATAGATGCTGAGGGTAGAAACGGAGATAAAGAGGATTGAGTTCTCTTTCATAGGATTTAGCTCCATTGAATACTTTGAAAATTCTTATATATTCCCTTCTTAGGCATTGTATGTAGGTTGAGACATGATAATGAAAAATGGAGAGATCCCTTGCTTTGTATTGTAGCGAGGTAACATTGAACTTTGATAAGCGTACACACGTGGCATAAATCTTATGTGCATGCCACACGAGAGCATGGCACATGCTTGTGAGATCTAATCCATCCATCAGTTTGTCTGATCTCTTACATTGTTTCCCAAAATTAAATCTGGTCCAATCAGTGAGTGGGCTGCAATATTGGAACCAGATGTATACGTTATAGAACTTCAGCACATATATATATATATATATATATATATATATATATATATATATATATATATATATATATATATATATATATATAGACACACACACACATTGCTGAAGTTTTATATTATCACCGTACATGTGGGGCCTGATTAAAACTGTTAATCTGGTTGGCTCCAACCATTGAGGGCCATTCCTTGAAAATCTTCCATGTTGGACGGAAGATATAACCCTTTAATCAATGGCTGATAAATAGATGGTTGCATACAATATATAACCCACTGCAAGAAATAGTAGCATTCTGAAAATCTTCCACGTACCAGACTAAGGGCCCGTTTGGTTGGCATTTGGAAATCCATTTCCAGCTTAAAATCTGGATTCTAGCGGAGTCCAATTTTAACTTGTATGTTTGGTGGCAAATTCCAGCAAAACAGGATTCCATCCGAAAATTGAAATTGACTAAAATTGGGATTAGTTGAAACGGTGTGGGTGACCATTTCTAATGAGGGGAAAAGAGGTAGAAGTGAGCATCACCACCTCCATATATGTGTTGTACATCTATAATGTATGTGTTTTATATCCACATGGTCCATCAATTTTGAAAGCTCAATTAAGAGCTCAATAAGAGATTAAAAAATAGAATTTTAAAGGATGTTCACCCTTGATTTTTATATGAGGCCCACCATAATGTGTATGTGAGATCCACTCTAACCATTAGATATGTAATCTTATGTTAGGCCCAAAGCCAAAAACATTATCCTGTCCTATGACTAAGATGGGCCATGCCAAAGGAAACAATGTGGAGAGATGTACCTTTATTTTTATAGGGGGTAGCCTGGATAATTACATAAAATCCACTCCAACCATTAGATGCCACACCAAAATTTACGCTCAAGCCCCAAAAAGCTCCATTCATGATTCATGTGAGTCACACCAAGGGTAATAGTTTAGAGGGTGAGCTTTGCAAGTATACTATTATCAATCATGCATCCCACCTGAATCATCAATGGGGCTAGTTTTTGGAACCTATGCTTAATTAATATGGGGTAAAACACTAGCTAGGTTGTTAAAGTGAATTTCACATAAACATCATGGTGGGGCCCACTTGAGCCACCAACCCATTTGCTCACTAGGCATACCCAACCTGCCATTAAAAATTCTAAAATCTAACAAAAGGTAGAGGAATGATAATTAATTAGATTAATTTCATAGCTTGTCAAAACTATCCATTTTGAGCAAGGTAACGGAAAGTATATTATATATTACTTAATAATTTTTTTGAGTAAAATTCTTTAATATCTAAGGGTGGCTTTTGTTGCACCTTCCCATATCTTTTGAATGCCGCACAGGATGCCAATAATAAGTTGGGATGGTTTATTCGATGGTCCTATGTAGGGCCTTAGGCATGATGTAAGAATCTAGTTAATCATGTGATTCTAACCCAACAATAAGACCAATTTGATTACAACCCTCTATTTTTGTGACCTATAGATCCTATAATTAGAATCAAACCCCTCATCCAAGTGGGACACATACAATAGATGAGTTGGATGTCTCAACCATATCTCAGTGGGCCCTAGAAATAATTAAGAAGGTTTCAATGAGTGAGGATCCACTCTCAATTGTTCCCTATAGCGTGAACCGCCTGAGCTCTAGATTGACCTGATTTTTAGGCCCAAGGTCCACCATGGAAGGGTACATCTAATGCAGGGTGTGGATGCCTGACACACCATCATGTTGGAGCCCATAGTGCTCGACCTTATATGAAAGCATCGGAGCGGATTAGATGAGACCCCGGATCGACTGAGGTGAGTGGGACCCTGACTGTGGGGCTCACAATGATGTATGTGCCTTAAATCCACACTGTTGAGCCATTTTGAAAGCTTATTTTAGGGAATGATCCCAGAAATGAAGCATGCCAAAATCTTAGGTGGACTACATCATAGGAAACAGTGGTGATTAAATCCCCACCATTAAAAGCTTCATGAAGTATACTGTAATGTTTATTTGCCACGTCACAAAGCATGCTGATTTTCTCGGTCCTGAATGAATTGCATAGTACACAACCCAATTTTTAATGTGGTGCTTCTCTAGCCCCACCATAATTTTTGTGTTAGATCCACACCGTCCTTCAATTTTTACAAATCATTTTAAAGAATGGGCCCAAAAATGAGGCACATCTAAGGCTTACGTGGACCATAGCACATAAAGTAGCAGGGAGTAGCCATTGAAACCTTCCTAGGGTCCCCTGTTAGGTTTATTTTCCATCTAGCCTCTTCTTAAGGTCACATAGACGTGGACAAAGTGAAGAAACAAATATAAACTTGATCAGAGCCTTCTGTGGCCTAAGAAGTTTTCAATGTTAGGTATCCAATTCCCACTGTTTCCTACCGTATGGTCGACTTGAGCCTTGGATCTACCTCTTTTTGCTCCCATGCCATAACATAGTGTGAAAACATGTATTGACAGTGTGGATCTAATACATTCATCATGATGAGGCCAACGGAAGTCAACACTTCCGGCTTTCTTCTCTCTCTGGCTGGAATGTGCTGCACCACACAGCAAGCAGCAGAGTTTCTTGACGTGTGAGATTTACATGCCCCCATGGTGATATATTTCTTATATCCACATATTCATTCATCTTTTTCAGATCATTTTAGGGCTGGCCTGAGGTCTGTTAAGGCCGACCCATAAAGTAAAACCCAGGCCTGAGCCTGGGCCATGATGATTTTGTATGGCCCAGGTACGAGTTTAGTCGAGCCCAGCCCAACCACTCCCACTGTTGTGCAAGCATTATAAAACTTCAGCAATACACACACACACATTGCTGAAGTTTTGTAACCCATCCATCCGGACCGGTGGATCAACTAGATTTTTGGGCCAAGAGATCATATTAGCGGTACCGTTCTGATGGATGGACTGGATCCCAGACCTATTTGCCCTGCTGGCACATGTGTGATGTGTAGATCACCTTTATTTCACACGCCCGTGAGCTTGTAAAGGTTTAAAATGTTATTAATTTTGAGTCCGGATCCTCTTGTTAAAACCAAGCAGGAAAATCCTTCTGGTCACTATTCTGATTGGTCCATCTCAGTCAGGCTGAGGTGGACCAATCAGATCAGCAGCAGCAGAGGTTCTCTGCTTGATTTTAACAGATGATCCGGATTCATTAATTTTAAAGAATTAAAAAAAAAAACTACCAAAATAATATTAAATTTACATTCCCTTGAGATTTTTTTTTAACGGTGGTGGGGTGAGAGCAAATGGGTCAGCTGCTTGGGTGGGCTCACATTTGATATTTATGTAAAATCTACCACTACCACTAAGTGCATCACCTCATGCCTTGCGAAGGGCCCAAAAATCATCCTCAATTTAGGTGGATTACTTGATTGAAACAGTGTACAGGACAACCACCGCCCATTAAACTGTTTTCCTTTGGTATGTGGCTTACCTAAATTACGGATGGGCCCGCATTTTAGACTGCAGGGTTAAATTTTGTGTGGAATCTAATGGTAGAAGTGGATTTTTTTTTTAATCATCATGGTGGACCCTATAAAAATCAAGGGTAGATGTCTCTCTATTAATTATTTTCTTTGTTGTGGCCCGCTTGACTCACAGATCAACCTGATATTTTTGGCCCTGTGCTTAATTAAATTGGGATTATGCATCTAATGGTTGGAGTGGATTTCACAAATGCATTGCGGTGGGCTCCACCAAAAATCAAGTTCCAATGTCCATAGGAGGCCCCTTTTGATTTTGACAGGGCCCACCCTGATATTTATGTAAGATCCGCACCACTCCGACCATTAGATATTTAGTCTCATATTAGCTTCATAGACAAAAACACATAGCTGACCTGTGATTCCGGTGGGCCACAGTAAACGGAGCAGTTGGGAGAGAGATGTCCACCCTTGATTTTTACGGGCCCGCCATTATAATTATAGGAAATTCACTCCAACCAATTAGATTCTGTACAAATATCTAGGCCTGTGTCCTAGAAAAGCATACCCATCTATGATTCACATTGTCCATACTAATGGAATAGTTTGGATGACAAGTGCTGATCACCTATAAGTTGTTTCAGTTGTTTCCAATCATGTGGTATACCAGAATCACAGATGAACCTTTTTTTTTTTTTGACCCTTGGCCAAACATGGAGTGATGCACCTGGTGTTCAGGGTAGATTTTACATTAACATCACGATGGAACCCATCGGAGTCACCCCCCACTTGCTCTCATAGTGGCGTGACAAAGGCAGTGGAATGATAAGTATATTAATTAATGAGGTAACTTTTTAAAATCTTTTAAAACATTTACCATAATATTAATTTCATGTTAATTTGGTATTTTCTTTTGTAAAATTTCCATCTTCCTGTGAGAAGTCTCTAGTCCAATAGGCTGGACTCTATGTTATGGTCCAACCAGCAGATAACTTCCAACATTTCATGTTTACACTTCAACCATCTAATAGGTTGGCCTATTATGAGAATTATCTTTTGGAATAGTTTCCAGCAGACTGGACCACTGTTATCTTTCTCTATTTTTCAATCTCTGATTATTGTTTTATATGGCATGGTCCATTTGATGTGTAGATAGGACTGACTATTAATGCACCAGGTGATTTTCTTGACAGGAACAATCTCTTGAAAGGGTTGGATGTCACATGCACTTAATGCTTTAGAAGTTATAACAAGAGTAGATGAGTGGGTTTGTGTGGGGTTGTGTGAGCGGGTGTGCGTGTGGAGTGTGTGGTATGTGTGTGAAAAAAAAAAAAGTGGACTATAACTTTTGGTCTAACTGGTAGAACTTAAGAGCTCTCTTGGAAATATATCACCATTTGTAATCCCACCTGCATGATGTGGGTGAGAGATGATCTCTGATCATTAGATTTGTATATGAGTCAAAAACTCATGTTTATGGATGATTAGGCAGTCCACACTAATGGAAAGAATTGAGAGAGACACTTAGCCATGATTTTTATAGGGCCCATTATGATGATTATATAAAATCCACTACAACCATTACATGAGAAACTAAAACTTAGGCTAAGGCCAAAATTTCCATCCTATCTGGAATTCATGTGGGCCATACCTAAGAAAATATTTTTGAGGGTGAGTTTTGCCCTGTACACTGTTACCAATTGTCAGGTCCACATGAATTATGTATGGGACTTATTTTTGGGTCTTGGGTCTGACATGGGAAGGCAAAACTGCATGTGTTGGGAAAAAATTGATCAACCCCGTAGATGAAGTGAGAAAAATTAAACGAGATAATCACAATGATCGAGCAACTCAACACACAAGAGAAGACAATTTTACGTAGAAAATCCCTCACAGGTAAAAAATCACCACACAAAGCGAACAAGCCACTATGAATCAGAACTCGTTACAAGAGATTATGGAAGAATCCAAATCCAGATCACAACCCACAAGAGAAATTCCAAGCTAACAAAGTTAATTCTCACATGAAAAGGATAAACATAACCCTTTCCCTCACTCAGAGAACTCCAAGCTTTCGCCTAGGTGTTTGTCGTACCCTAGAACTCTCTCACTTTCTCAAGAATACTCGGCTCCAATGGCGGCAACCCTGATCCCGCATTACACCTATTTAAATAGAAAATAAACGGAATTAGAAGTAAATTCTGCACAAAATTGCACAACTAACATTACAGTTCACACACCATCAGACACTCAACATAACTAAAATCTATCTAGAGAGTTGCAAAAAAAAAAAAAAAATGCAGATCTTAGGTTACATAGCCTTAGTAGACCCCACCGCATTTGGTGATCCATTACAAAACTTTTAGGTTAGGCTTAACCTACCATACCTTTGAGACAGTGGTAGACTGAGTGAAGATAACCTCCTCTCAACACTGAGGTCAAGGTATCGAATCCCAACATTGGGGTGGCTAAAAAAATCCCTTTACAAAAAGCCAACTATCGTTTAGTCTATTTGCAAAAAACCGCCTACTTTAAAAAGTATTCGCCTACCCTTTTGCTCTGTTATCAATTTAACCGCATGTCGTTATATGCTGTTGTTATCGCATTTGGGTCTAAAACTGTATTTTATAAAAGGCTAAAATGCCTTTCATTTAAAACACGTCTTCATTTAAAACACATAATGTAGTAAACAGAGTGGCAGTTTGATATTCAAGGAAACCAAGCTCAATAGGGATACTATGGTGTTTGTGAGAAATCCACTCCATTCACATGTTTTGCCAAATCATATTATGGCATGAGACAAAAAATGAGGCAGATCCAAATCTCAAGTGGGCCACACGATAGAAAACAGTGGAGATTGTATGTCGATCATTGAAACATTTATGGAGCTGTAGAAGCTTTGGATCAGGGTAATAATCTTGTTCTTTCAATTCATCCTAGTGATGACGCCCTTATGAATAGTTGGGCCACTTTATAAATGGTTTGTATTGCATATAAACATCACATTCAGGCTAGAGAGTTTTGAACGGTAGGGAATTCCTATCCATTGTTTCCAGTCTTGTGGTCAACTTTAGTTTCAGATCTACTTGAATTTTTTCTTCTCAAGTCTTAAAATGATTTGCCAAAATGGACGGACGGAGTGGATTTCTCCCAAACATCACAGTGGGCCCTACGTACAGTGGGGTCAAACACCTCATTCAAACATCACATGGGTGGTATGCTATGAGGCCGACTGTGGTGTTTGTGAAAAATATACATTATCCATCCATTTTTCCATATCATTTTAGGGTATGACAGGAAACTGAGGCAAATCTAATGCTCAAGTAGACCACATTAGGTAAATCTATATTACAGTTCTAAGATTAACCATTGTTAAAAGCTCCTAGATCCCACCTCCAATTTAGATCTACCACATTCTTTTAGCTCCTGGCTTAAAATGAGAGTACAAAATGGATGGCCGATTTTGATCAACTGAACGATGGCCCCATAAACTCTTTCACACGACGTCCCAAACAATAGGGTTAGATTTGTGAAAAGGAGTATCCTCAATGGAAAAAATAGTCTTTTATAGGCTTTAACACGCTTTTTCATCTACTTTCATTAGCAAAAGTTAAATAATTTAAAAGCAAGCGGATTTTTAAATATCAACCAAAATACAGGCCGCCATCTTTGGAACATTAGGAGTCTCACATGATGCACAATTAGATGTTAGGTGCACAACATTAGGAGTCTCACATGATGCACAATTAGATGTTAGGTGCACATCACGTCAGATTAATTTATAAAATTTTGTAGTGGATACAGGGTGGCGTGGCTTTATGTAAGATTATAACAATTCATTGTAAAGAATGGATTATGGCTTAGAATCATGCTTGTTTATAGTTCGAAGCTTGTAAAGGTAAAGTTCTTTGTTGTGAAGGAGAAGATTCTAAATCTTCCGGTGTCTATGAGACAACAATACAAACCCGAAATCACCAATCCTTACTATTCAACTCATATAAGTTCAAGGAAATTGACATTTCATGGGTCCCACTCTCACGATGACTCTCTTTCGATGTGTGCTGATCATAGAATGATGGACTGTGTTAAAGCTCCGAGGATTCAAGACCAGTACTATTGTGGGCCCAAATCAATAAATCACCAAATGCGGACAACATGCTTCATGTACGCCTGGATTTTACTTTGTGGTCAGGCTTGCACAGGCCTCAGTTCAGCCCATTGGCAGGGGATTCAATGCAGCTAATCAAAAGAGGTGATTCAGTGGTTATCTATGGGTAACATCAGGGAAAGTGATGAATCTAAAGCACTAATATGGAAGTTAGATGAGTCTGGCTGGTCGGAAGTACTAAGTGAGGAACGCTCTACAGCAGCAAGGGCACTGGGGTATGGGTGGACAGTGGCAAAACAAATCGCTTTTGGTAAGGATTGTATGTTTGCTGAAGTTTCTGGCGCTTTAGGGGTGACATCCATCAAGCAATAGGAAAGTGGTGATGACAAAATGGTGCAAGCCATTTTACTACTTTTGTTAATTAATCTTGTACTAAGATAGCAAGTGAACGCAGTCAGATACAACAACATGGATGAGAGGATTGTAACATTTCATTTTGATACCACGAACGAGAAGGAATAATTTGATTTCAAATACAAGGACAATCACAACGTTTTAGTTATGTTTTTGCTCCTTATATTTCTTGTAAATTTTTAGTTATTTATTGCAATATTTCCATTTTCTATCGCTCGCTTTCTCCTAACAGTTTTTAATATGCACAACACATTTTCATTGTCCAATAGGATCCTAGCAGATCTTTACCAATTATAAAAATTATTCCAACCAATTTTTTTCCTTTCTAGAGTTCAGCCACAACTGATTTGGATGTTAGTTCTTGTTACTAGAGAATTTTGTATTACTTAATTAGTAAACATGCTCAAATATTCATCTGCAATCATTATAAGTGGTTTAAAAAGTCCAAATTAGCATAACACAAATCAATTGACATGAGGGTAATATGGTTACTCTCAGTCTGTTCCAAAAGTTTCACTTACTAAGTTAGGTGTAGCAAAAATAATCAAAGTTGATAGGACAATAAAGGAATTCCTTTGTGGTATTTAGGCTTGGCAACGGGTCATGTTGAATTGTGTTCATGTTCGTGTTATGTCAAAATTTTCTCACCCAAACCCAGCCCGTTAACTAACGGGTTGAAATCTAGAAACCCAAACCCATTCGTTAATTTAACGGGTTACCCATAACCCGACCCATTTAACCCGTTACGCTAGTCTACTCATCAGATGGCCACACCGTTGATGAGGACAACTAACAGTCTGATCCAACATATAGTAGTAGTCCACCTTGTGGGCCCATTCTATCACCTGAAACAATAGGATTCACTCGTGAGACGAGGAAGAATCACTTATACATTGCAATATTGCATATGATGGAGTGTTAGGTTCATAGGTGAGCCATGGTTTGGTGATCTAAACCATTATGTTAACGGGTTAAACGGGTTCTTGGGTGAAACATTGACCCGACCCGTTATATTAACGGGTCAACCCGTTAGTGACCTGACACGATAAGGTTAGACCCGAACACTGGTTTTTTCGTGTAAGTTTCATGTGGGTTAACGGGTCATGTAGAATTTTGTCAGGCCTAGTGGTATTAATTAGGTGACACCCATAATAAATATTCTTCATATAACAAATGTTAATAGCTTCACAATATACTAATGTAATGTTATTATATGCTTATATATGTGCTATTGAGACGCTTATATGTAATGAAAAATATGAATATAGCATGCACCAAATAATACCATGCGGTACAAACTTTTGCACAACATGATGAAGAGGTCGGCAATCCATTTCATCATTTTCTCTCATTGGATTTGTGTTAATCGTCACTCTAATACCCACTATAAATACATGCCTAAAGCTCTATAACAGGCATTTCCATCCGTTGAACCATTATCTTAGTAGGGCACATTTTAAAAATGGATTGGATGGTATATACAAAGCACGATGGCACCATAGACCATCCGAAAGCTTTTTAATAATGGGCATCTCTCCATCCCAATTGTATACTTTGTGCTCAGCTGAATTTTGAATTGATCCAAAGTTTGGGACCTAAGTAGAAAATGAGGGGCAACACATGATGGATGGATGGACTTTCGTGCACATATCATGGTTGGTGCCACACATTGTGCAGTAGGTTAAGCTTAACCTAAAAGCTTAGGAGTGGATCTGGCCTCAAGGCATTATTAAGTAAAACAGCTAGTGACAACCACTTTATGACTCCTAATTCACTTTATGTCGATTCACCACTACAATTACAATATGGAGGAACAAATATTATTATTACTCAGCAAGACATTAACTATCACTGGAAAATAAACTCTAGAGCTTCCTATTCCCATGCGAGGAAATGGAACTTATTCAACAATCAAGCAAAATCAGAGGTGAAAGCCTTGAAATCAACCAAAGCTATATATATGCATTTGGATTTTCAAGGAGATATCCTTCTACCGCCTTGAACATTCCCACCATGTTTCCCATCATCTCCTTGGTTTCATCTTCTTTTGGCACTTTACCTTCTACTGTCTCAAATTCCCCATGAAACTTGCATACGCTTCCGCCATTGATGCCATCTTTGAACTCCAGTGTAAATGTAGTCGATTTCACTTTCTTCCCAATTAGGCCACCTTCGATCACTGAATACTTGAACAACCGGTTATTATCATCAATCTCATCTATGCGGTCCTTCCAATAGCTGAAGTCCTTGATCGCTGCACATTAACAAAATAAACACTTTTTTTTTGAAGTGTAATGCTGTTATCGAACTTGTTTGAAGGCATGTGAAGTACAAAAAAAATTTATGTTAGTTACCATCGGTGAAGTTGGACTGTCTGATCGTGCCAGCCCCACCATCACCTTCAAGAAGGACAATGCTTGATATGATTTCAGGCATGAGCTTGGGCATAAGGTTGTGGGAGTCCTTCACCATTGCCTTCCAGAGTCTTGATGGTGAGATTGGAGTCAAGATTTCGTGACCCACCGTACCAGCGACCATGATTTCAATACTATTAATGAGTATAAATGTCTATGGTTGTGGTTTTTGAGTAAGTAGGTGGGGTAGAGCTTGTGAAAGATGAGAAGATGCATAAAGATTTATAGATGCCGATGGTAGAAGGGGAGGTGGGAGAAGTGAGTTCTCTTTCATAGGATTTAGCTCCATTGAATACATTTAAAATTCTCATATATTCCATTCTTAGTCATTGTATGTTGGTTGAGAAATGATAATGAGAAATGGGGAGATCCCTTGCTTTGTATTGTAGTGAGGGAATATTGAGTTTTGCTAAGCGGACACACGTGGCGTAAAGCTTGTGTACGTGCCACACACATGCGAGCATGGCACATACTCGTGAGATCTAATCCATCCATTGGTTTGTCTGAGCTCTTACATTTTTTTACAAAAATAAAATCTGCTCCAATCAGCATTGCTGACACATGTGCTACAATATTGGAAACGGGTGGATGAACCGGATTCTTTGGGCAGGGCATGAAAATAGTGGTGCCATTCTGATGGATGGACTGGATCCCGGACCTACCGAGCCCTGCTGACACATGTGTGGAATGTTCATCAGCTTTATTTCACATGCCTGTGAGCTTTGCAAAGGTCTGAAATGTTATAATTTTTTGAGAATTAATCTTGAAAAAAAAAAAAAACCTACCCCAACCACTGGGTGAATCACCTCATGTCACACAAAGGCTTAAAAATCATCCTCATGATCTGTGATTTAGGTGGATTACTTTACTGGAATCCATGTAAATGACAACCATTGCCCTCCAAATTGTTTTCCTTGGTATGGCTCACCTACATCATGGATGGTCCTATTTTTAGGGTGCAGGCCTAAATTTCGTGTAGAATCTAATAGTTGAAGTGAATTTCATATAATCATCATGATGGACTCTATAAAAATCAAGGGCGAATGTCCCTCTATCAATTTTATTTATTATTATTATTTATTATTATTATTATTATATTTTTTTTTGTGTCCTACTCACAAGTCAGCCTAATTTTTTGAGATTATGTATCTAATGGTTGAAGTAGATTTCACATCCACATTGTGGTGGGCTCCACCAAAAAATCAAGTCCCGGTGTCCATAGGACACCCCATTTGATGTTGATGGCCCCACCCTCATATTTATGTAAGATCCACTCCACTCGAACCATTATATATTTTGTCTAATATTAGGTCCATAGAAAAAAAAAAAAAAAAAAAAAAAAAAAAAAACAACATCAGACTGACTTATGACTCTGGTGGGCCACACTAAAGGAATTAGTTGGGAGAGAGATGTCCGCCCTTTACTTTTACAGGGCCCACCATTATAATTATAGAAAATCCACTCCAACTATTAGATTCCACACAAATATTCAGGCCCATGTCTCATAACGGCATACCCATCTATGATTCACATTGTCCGTATTAATGGAATAGTTTGCAGGGCGATTGTTAACCCACAGATTGTTTCCAATCACATGTTGTCCACTTGAATCATAGATGGAGCTTATTTTTTGGCCCTTAGGCCTAACATGGAGTGAGATAGGCGGTGTTCAAGGTAGATTTTATATAAACATCACAATAGGACCCATCCGAGTCACCACCCAAATGCTCTCATAACAGTGTGATAAAAAGTAGTGGAATGATAATTATATTAATTAATAAGGTAACATTTTGAAATAATTATATCAATTAATAAGGTAATATTTTGAAAATCTTTTTAAAAAGGTATTGGATTATAAATTCCATATTAATTAGGTAGTTTGTTTTATAAAATTTAAGTCTTCTAGTGAGCAGTCTGGAGTCCAATGGGCTGGACTATATGTTATGGTCCAACCAGCCGATAACTTCACTTCTTGTTTTATATAGTATGGCTCATTTAATGTGTTGATAGGACTGTCTATTGCACTGGGAGATCTTCCTCTTGGAAGGGTTGGATGTCACATGCACTTAATACTTTGGAAGTCATCTCATGAGTGACTAGTTGGACTTAAAGAATAGTACTTTTGGAAATATATCACCATTTTTTTTAAACACACCCTCACACACCACAATATGTACTTGAACCCATGACCTTAGTGTTGAAACTCTTGTGGGTCTACTACTTAGTCATGATAGTAAGGACCCAAACATATCACCATTTGTAATCCCACCATGATGTGTATGGAGATCTTGAATCATTAGATTTGTATGTGAGCCAAAAACTCATGCTGACCTATGATTCAGGTGGTCCACACCAAGGGAAAGAATTGGGAGTTATAAGACCCATTATGACACTGCAACCATCAGATGCCAAACTAAAACTCAGGCCTGAGGACTAAATTTCAGTCCAATCCAAGAATCAAGTGGGCTAGTTTAGAGGGTGAGCATTACCCTATATACTATTTTCAATAGTTTGGTACACAGAATTACGTATTAGGCTTATTATTGGGTCCTGGACCTCACATGGGGTGACGGAACTGATGGTCAGGTAGATTTCACATTAACACCATGGTGGGGCCCACCTGAGCTGGGGTCCCTTTTCTCTAATTTCTAAACTGGTCAGAAGTCCAACCAGTTGGACTTGAAACAAACCTGATGGATGGATTAGATCTCACAAGTATGTGCCATGCTGGCATGTGTGTGGCATGTACATGAGCTTTATTCCATATGTTTGTTTGCTTATCAATGCCCAATAATCCCTTCGCTGCAAAACAAAGCAAGGGATTTGACTCAACCAACATAAAATTCCTAAGAATGGAATATATGATAATTTTCAAACTATTCAATGGAGCTAAATCCTATGAAAGAGAACTCACTTCTCCCACCTCCCTTTCTACCATCAGCATCTATAAATCTTCATGCATTTTCTCCTCTTTTCACAAGCACAACCCCACCAACTTACTAAGTAACCACAACCACAGACGTTTATACTTATTAACAGTATTGAAATCATGGTCGCTGGTACGGTGGGTCACGAAATCTTGTCTCCAATCTCACCTTTGAGACTCTGGAAGGCGATGGTGAAGGACTCCCACAACCTCATGCCCAAGCTCATGCCTGAAATCATATCAAGCATTGTCACTCTCGAAGGTGAAGGTGGGGTTGGCACAATCAGACAGTCCAACTTCACTGATGGTATGTAACATACTTTTTTTTTTTTTTCTTTAAACAAGTTCGATGACAGTATCATACTTCAACAAAAAAAATGTGTTTATCTTGTTAATGCACAGCCATCAAGGACTTCAGCTACTGGAAGGACCGCATAGATGAGATCGACGACAACAACCGTTTGTTCAAGTATTCAGTGATCGAAGGTGGCCTAATTGGGAAGAAAGTGAAATCAACTACGTTTACGCTGGAGTTCAAAGATGGCATCAATGGCGGAAGCATATGCAAATTTCACGGGGAGTTTGAGACAGTAGAAGGTAAACTCCCGAAAGAAGATGAGACCAAGGAGATGATGGGAAGCATGGCGGGAATGTTCAAGGCAGTAGAAGGATATCTCCTTGAAAATCCAAATGCATACGTATAGCTTTGGTTGATTGTGAGGCTTTCACCTTTGATTTTGCTTGATTGTTTCCATTCCCTGAATTAGACGGTGTTTTCATGGGAATAGGAAGCTCTAGGGTTTGTTTTCCGGTTGTAGTTAATGTCTTGCTATAAGCCTATAATATATAATAATCTTTGATCCTCTGTACTGTGATTTTAGTGGTACATCCACGTAAAATTAAAAGTCTTAAATAGGTTGTCACTTTGTTGTTTTCCTTATTAGTGCTTTGAGCCCGGATCCACTACAAAGCTTTTAGGTTTAGCTTAACCTACAACACAATGTGTGGGGCCCACCATGATATGTGCATGAAATTCATCCATTCATGTGGTTCCCCTCATTTTCTACTTGGGTCCCAAATTTTGGAACGTTTCAAAATTCAGGTGGGCACGATGAAACAATTTGGATGGGAATGCCTATTATTAAAAACCTTTCAGATTGCCCGTGGGGCCATTGTGTTTGTGTATACAATCCAATCCATTTAGAAGATGTGCCTGACCAAGACAAATGGAGAAAAGAAAAAAAAAACCACTCTAAAACTCAGATAGGCTACACTATTATTTTTGAGCTTTTAGTCATGATAGCATGAGAGCATTGGATGGGACTAATTTGAGAAAATGAGAGCATTGGATGGATTATGGGTTAGAATCATACATTTGAGGATGTAAAGTTCTTTGTTGTGAAGGAGAAGACTCGAAATCATCTAATGTCTATTAAACACAACTGCACAAAACCAAAATCATCGACCCATAAGGATTTAACTCCTAAGTTGAAGGAAACTGGCATTCATGGGTGCCACTAGCATGATGCCTTTTTTTCTAGTGCATTTTTTTTTCTTTTTTATGTTAATTATGCAACACACCCACGCAGTTAGTCACACGATGCACCCACCCACTGTTGGGGTTAGTGTGTCTTGAATGATGGACGCTGTGAGAGCTCCAATCATTCAAAACCAGCAATGTGGTTGTGGGCTTACCAGATGCAAGCCACGTGCTTCATGTTCCAATACTTTGAACTGTCCATCAAATGGGCTGTCCACGTGGTCACAATCCGAAGATCATCTTAGGGCACTACTCAATGGGATCGATAGTCAGGATTGTTGAATTGTTTCATTTTTTGTAGCATGCCCCATACATAGAACTGCCCACCAATGGACAGTGCAGCTAATTTTTAATTTTTGTACTAAGTAAATGATGCTTCCAGGCCATCCACCTGGTGTAGTGATCTCTGTTGTGAATGGTCGGAGTGAATTTTTTAATTTTTAGACTGCAGGGTTAAATTTTGTGTGGAATCTATTGGTAGAAGTGAATTTTTTTTAATCATCACGGTGGACCCTATAAAAATCAAGGGTAAATGTCTTTCTGTTAATTATTTTCTTTGTTGTGGCCCACTTGACTCACAGATCAGCCTGATTTTTTTGGCCCTGTGCTTAATTAAATTGGGATGATGCATCTAATGGTCGGAGTGGATTTCACAAATGCATTGCGGTGGGCTCCACCAAAAATCAAGTCCCAATGTCCATAGGAGGCTCCTTTTGATTTTGACGGGGCCCACCTTGATATTTATGTATGATCCACACCACTCCAACCATTAGATATTTAGTCTCATATTAGCTTCATAGACAAAAACATATAGCTGACCTGTGACTCTGGTGGGCCACAGTAAACTAAGCAGTTGGGAGAGAGATGTCCATTTTTACAGGACCCACCATTATAATCATAGGAAATTCACTCCAACCAATTAGATTCTATACAAATATTTAGGCCTGTGTCATAGTAAAGCATACCCATCTATGATTCACATTGT
This sequence comes from Liriodendron chinense, assembly GCA_003013855.2. Lineage (NCBI taxonomy): Eukaryota > Viridiplantae > Streptophyta > Magnoliopsida > Magnoliales > Magnoliaceae > Liriodendron > Liriodendron chinense. Next base: position 25,842 of record PVNU02002794.1, on the reverse strand, counting down.
CCATACTAATGGAATAGTTTGGATGACAAGTGTTGATCACCTGTATGTTGTTTCCAATCATGTGGTATACCAGAATCACAGATGAGCCTTTTTTTTTTTTTTTTTCTGACCCTTGGCCAAACATGGAGTGATGCACCTGTTCCCGGTAGATTTTACATTAACATCACGATGGAACCCATCGGAGTCAACGCCCCACTTGCTCTCGTAGTGGCGTGACAAAGGTAGTGGAATGATAAGGATATCAATTGATGAGGTAACGTTTTAAAATCTTTTAAAACAATTACCATAATATTAATTCCATATTAATTTGGTATTTTCTTTTGTAAAATTTCCATCTTTCTGTGAGAGGTCTCCAGTCCAACAGGCTGGACTCTATGATATGGTCCAACCAGCAGATAACTTCCAACATTTCATGTTTCTACTTCAACCCGTCTAATAAGTTGGCCTATTATGAGAATTATCTTTTGGAATAGTTTTCAGCAGACTACTGGATCACTGTTATCTTTCTCTATTTTTCAATCTCTGATTATTGTTTTATATGGCGTGGTCCATTTGATGTGCAAATAAGACTGACTATTAATGCACCGGGTGATTTTCTGGACAGGAACAATCTCTTGAAAGGGTTGGATGTCACATGCGCTTAATGCTTTAGAAGTTATAACAAGAGTAGATGAGTGGGTTTGTGTGAGTGGGTGTTGTGTGGAGTGTGTGTGAAAAAAAAATGTGGACTATTGTTGGGATAGGAGGGCCAGCAACAGAAGCAAAGCAGAACACAAATAGCAAATTGAATAAAACAAGCCACACAATGCAATCACAATGCATGCAATCGCCCACACATAGATAATCCGAATTTAACGTGGAAAACCCCTCACGGGTAAAAAACCACGGCACAAAGCGACACCAATCTAATATAATATCAGAAGTTACAAGAGATGGAACCAAAGACCAAAAACCTAAGCCCACAAGAGAAATCCCAAGCTTACCCAAAAAGAAAACCCTCTTCTTCAAGCTCTTTCTCTCACCTAGATGCTCCCTCAATCCCCTTTGCAACCCCTTGAAATCTCTAATCCCGTATTACTCCTTAAATAGGCAAGAAAAATGGATTTAGAAACCTCTTAGGCACAAACCACGCAAGAATCCGTGTTACAGAAGGAAATTGCCGACCAGTCGGCCACCCCTATCAGTCGGTCGGCCGACCGGTCGAATGGCTTAAAAAACAGCACAGCAGCTCTGCTGCCTTGGTCCTCTGTGACTGACCGGTCGGCCGATCGGTCGGTGGCCCTGTGCAACTGATTTGAGGCGTCCATTTTCCAATAAACTCCACCACGACTCAAATCATCATGCACCACATTGCCATGCACAACCTTCACCTCTACTTCGTCATCATTATAGTCCCGTCGCTTCTCGTGCCCTATCGACTTTATCCTTGCATCTTCACACGCCTTGTTGCTCTTCCCATGTGGCCTTTTTCTCTTGCCACACGTGAGCAACCGTAGATCCCGCTGCCGATCCCGCAGCTCCACCATGAATTGTGCTCCTAATCACCTTGTAAAGATTATCGCACCTTCGTACCCTGATCATCGCACGTGCTCCCTTTATCACTTTACAATATCGATCGCAGCCGATGAACCTGCTCCATTTTGCCTCGAGTGCACCAAGAAATTAATATCACATTCCTCTTTATCTCAAGGACATGCTTCACACTTTCAAGGATCCGTTCGACTCCATCGAACATCCTAATGCGCACCGAACCAATCCCTACCATATTGCGAGTGTAGCCATTGCTCACAAACACCGATCCACCATCATACTCCTTGTATGACATGAATGAACTTCAGTCAGGACATATGTAATGCCCCAAAATTCAGCGCTCGAATATGCCGCTCGAGCATGAATTTTCAGGTGCTACTAAGATAATAATATAGTAACCAAGCCACGTCACGCTTTTATTTCAAATGAAATTATAAATTGGGGTTCCAACATTCATAAACAATAATTAATAATTTTATTAAATTCAGCTATAGTTCTACTAACTTCAAACTAAACAATAATTCTAGAAATAAATAAAACTGTCTTTATTTACGTTGGTGTCCTCCTCCAGTGTTGTTGCCATTTCTTTAGTATGCACTTCGTCGCCTACAGCCTCCATGTCCTCTCCAAGACCTACGGTTCTCTAAGAAAGGTGAACAAAATAATGCCCGGCGAGTAGGAGTTCTTACTCCACTCCATAATATGAATCAAGCAGCCAAGTAAACAGATGAACATAATCAAAACATAACTATTCAGTTTATAATACCATGCTCATACTTTTCCACTACATAATGACACATTCATTAACACTAAACACACATCCCATAATAAATTCCTATGCAGCACGGATAAATTAACCATATGCGTGGCCTTTAATGCAAGGTCTTTAGTCAGGTTTTGCACAAGTAAATTAGTCATACAAGGCTACGCCTGAAAAATAATATTACAATCATTCACACCCAGATAGGTGAGGTACATTCCGATCCCGACATGGTACGCCCGATCCTGACACGGGTCGCATTCCTGACGATACGCAACTGCTCCGATCCTGACACAGTACGCCTGATCTCGACACGAGTCGCATTCTCAATGAGAAAACAATTGCCCTGATCCTGACACGGGTACGATTCGATCTCAATACGGGATGCATTCTCGACGGAAAAATATACCACACTTGATGGTTTTTCATATTCCAGTTCATCCAATGTATCCATACAAAGTTGTCCCATAGTCACACCCATATCCATCCCACACAAACTTAACCACACTTAACCACACCCATATACACTGACCATACTTAACCACACTTGGAGAGTCGTGGTTAAGAACCATTTACATACCCCTACTCTGATTTTACTCCGTGGACTTAACCTCACCATAAACCGCTCTATGCATGGGTCCATCATATGTGATCATATGAATATGAACATCTGATAATGAGAATTTATTTCATCTTAATACAATTTAATGAATAATACAACATAATTATTTAAGAAACGAATCAAGTGCATATATATCAAAATAGCAAGAATGCATTCACATTATGAAACAAAGCATTTTGAGGAGTTTAAGAACTTTAAACTAAATTATAACCATACATTCAAAGAAAATGGACAGGTGTTGTCCCCACAATTTCGCTTAATCTGACTGTTGGGGAGGTCTGATGTATACCAAATTTATTTTACAGTTTTAAGACTTGCTGGTCTAAGCATTGGACGGCTTAGATTGGGCAAAATATTCTCCATGGGGCTCAGAAGTTGGAGTCTAATTAGATTCAGATTCTGTTATTTTTCAGGGTGTCATCCCATTATTTCAAGTGGTGTGGGCCACCTGGAACCCCGTTCTGGCCCATATTTTTATGGTGAGTCCCACACAACCCAACTAACAGTGTGGACGAGGTGGATTTATCTAAAACTTCACATGTGGGGCCCGTGAGTGCCTGTTATCCCCACTTAAAATTTGTTAACCTTCATATCTATATTTTATTACACTATCCACTGTTTGAGGTGGTGTGGCCCACTTGCTTGTCGAAACCTTCTGAAATTTAATTTTCAGCCTCCTGACATAGTAATGTAACAAGTGAGTGGTATAGATTTGACAGAAAGCTCATAGTAGGGCCCACGAATTACCAGCTGTCTATGAGAGATAAATTTAGAATTTTCTGCACAATTGCAGAAATTTCAGCAAGATAATTCAATTTGTAAAAGTTGGTGTGGTCCACTCGGGTCTCGGGTTAAGCTAAAATTTGGTTGGCTATCAAAACACATGATGAAGTAAACTATGGTCAGAGTAGATATAGAAAAATACATCAGGGTGGGGTCCACGTGTGGACCCCCAACTGCTGCCTGTCCGCCCCTTGCGTTAGCAGCCATTACGCTGCTGGATTGGTAGCGTCCTTGGGGTGCTGACTGGTCCAGCAACCCATTGCTTTATTTATTTATATTTTTTTATATATGTATCCACACAAGGTGGGGCCCACTAGGTTGAGATCCAATCCATCTATTGAATTATTCGGGCCTTTAGTCCACCCAATAAATTTGATGTTTGCACAGATCGAAAATTATAAAACGATAGTGGTTTTATTCCCTTTTTAATGGTTGGGTTTATTTCTCCCACCTTAGCCCACTTAAATATTAGATTCCTTTTAAATATGGGCTCACAAGCAAACGTAAACTAAAATACATGATGAATGGCATAGATTTAATTAAAGTAACATAAATGATCTACTAAACAAAACAAATACGCAATCAAACAATGATGTGGGGTGAGTATCTCCGTAGACTCACCAATCGTCAATCCGATCCGAGATTTTGAAGATGAAAATAACAAAGAAAACCAATTTTCAGCCCACTATAAAATACTACCTCATTCCTCCCAATCAACGGTTATATGATGATGGTGATAATGGATGGTAGGGATTTGAAACTGTTGATGATGAATCTGATAGGATGGCTACGACTTGATTGGAAATGTAAAAGTGGTAGAATGGGACTCTCTTACGAGAGTTTAAATAAAGTCCACTAGCTTATAACATAAATATTTGTGGTGGAAATAGAAGTAATATTCTGATGGTCCACCTAGTGAACCCCTCTTGAATCCAAGACATCCATCATATAGAAGATTAACACAACAAGTAGTGGGTAAACTCTCGGGTCAAAGGGTCAATGGATGGACACATTATGATCTATGTAAGAGTTAGCCTAAATGAACGCTCTAGAATGGATGTGTAACATCTAAAAATCGGGCCCACCTTTCACAAATCTAGGACCATTATGACATTGGCCTCGAAAAACTGACAAATTGGTATGAATTTGGGAGAATTTGGTAGTGTCCACACCCACGATCTAATAAGGACACAAATAATGGTCTAAATGGTGGTAAACACCACAACTTAAGGTGGTTAGTTTATAAGGATAAGCTTGACCACTTTGAGGTGAGATTGAATCATGACCATTGAGTGTTACGCAAAGTGGTCCATACCATTGGTTAGAATGTCCATAGATTGAATAATGGACCGTTGGGTAGATGAATCTCTTATCGGTTTAAGAGTAATTAATAAAAAATGTCATGGACGGTAAACACACCTCAGTTCAAGATTCTGAAAACACGAGGACATGGACCATCTTAGAAAACCTAAAATACACAAAATCTAGGCACACACTGACGTCCATACATAAAGATGGATGGTCCACAATGAAGATAAAAATCTCTCTCCAAACTCCGTAACCATATCCTAAAGTTTAGATTTTGAATTAGTACATCACATCGAATGTGACTTCTGTACTTCTTAGTCTACATAGACATATCTAGGACCCTACGATGGAATCTAATCCAATAGGTCACCTAAGCATGTGAAAAAGGTCATCCATGAGTGATTTCACCTTGATTGGTGATCCACATAGCCCTACATAGTAATTCTTTGATTAAATGGTCTTGGAAGATCATTCAGTGATGAAATTTCACATGCACGGCTAAAATGCTATAACAAAGGTGTGGAGAAAATCCCACAACTAATTGACTCACCAATTGAAATAAATCACGAGGGTTCACTTTCACTAGTGGTTTGATGCTAGGACAAGTTTTAATGGCTTGATCGAAGTCCGATGAGAATTTTAACGGTCACGAAGATTGTTCTAAGGACACTATATGATTCCAACGAAAGTAAACTCGGTTTGATCAGTTTAATGGGCTACAATGATCAAAATGAGGATGAATGGTCACAATAGAAAGATTTATGATTAGATCTGGATCGATCAGACTATATTATTGGATTCTACATGATTTAATATATCAGTCTATGACTCATATCAATTCCACAGATGATATAAAATATTTAAAATGAATTACGAAAGTTTTTGTACATAGAATGTAGTTTATAATTCCACTTTTTTACCCAATTATTCGAATGAAACACACATTATGCACGTTGTCAATCAAATGTTATCATTTTAATTTAATAAATTTTAATCCAAGTTTTTAAATTAAATAAAATACCAAACAAATTATCATAAAATTACGGATATTATAACATACATGACATGATGCCCCTGAATCCAAGAGCCACTCTCCACCAAGAGGCTCTATGCCAGATACGGTCAATACATCACAACCATCACCACCATCCTTTACGATATTGGATCCTTCCCCAGAAAAATCTTCAGATTTCTCTTGCCTTTTCTCGAAATTCGAACAATCCCTCTTCACATGTCCTTCTTCCCCACAATTCCAGCATCTTACCTTGTGCATCCACCTGCCCTTTGATTTAGATCTCGATGAAGGAGATCCTCCACCCCGCTCAAAATTCTCCCTCCTCATAACCAGTGCCTCATCAGTAGAGGGACTCATGTCACCGCTTTTCATTCTCATCGCCTTCGCCTGAAGAGTTGAGATAATGGTTTTTATGCCAATAGTCTTCCTACCTGCGCACAAAGAGTCCTTGAGTGACTCATATGATTTTGGAAGATAATTCAACAGGGTAAACGCTTGATCCTCGTCGTTCATCAGCTCATCTACATCCATCAACTTGCAAATAAGCCTGTTAAAATTGTTGATGTGGCTCTCAACATCGGTCCCCTCCATCATCCTCAAATTGTACAACTGAAGCTTCAAATATATGTGATTTTTCAGAGATTTCTTCACGTAGATATTCTCCAACTTCGCCCATGTTTTAGCCGCAGTTTTTTCTTTTATGACGTTATACAGGACCTCATCTGTCAGGCACAACTAGATTGAAACATTGACCCTTTCATCGGTCTTCTTCCACTCTTATTCTTTCATAGCTTCTAGTCGCTCTCCAAGAAGTACAACTTGCAATTCTTGATGAACTAGAAAGCTTTGCATCTTCACCTTCCAAAGTTTAAAATTATTTTTTCCCGAATACTTCTCTATGTCGAACCTCATGCTTTTGTCTTAGATTCGAATTTCTACTACACCCCAACGATCTCTCTGATACCAGTTGTTGGGATAGGAGAGACGGCAGTGGAAGCAAAGCCGAACATAAACAGCAAATTGAATTAAACAAGCCACATAATGCAATCACAATGCATGCAAAATCACCCACACATAGAAAATCCGAATTTAACGTGGAAAAACCCCTCACGGGTAAAAAACTACGGCACAAAGCGACACCAATCCACTATAATATCAGAAGTTACAAGGGATGGAACCCAAGACCAAAAACCCAAGCCTACAAGAGAAATCCCAAGCTTACCCAAGAAGAAAACCCTCTTCTTCAAGCTCTTTCTCTCATCTGGAAGCTCCCTTAATCCCCTTTGCAACTCCTAGAAACCTCTAATCTCGTATTATTCCTTAAATAGATAAGAAAAACAGATTTAGAAACCTCATGCGCGTAAACCATGCAAGAATCCATATTACACAAGGAAACTACCGACCGGTCGTCCGACCATTCGAATGGCCTAAAAAATAGCACAGCAGCTTTGCTGCCTTAGTCCTCTATGACTGATTGGTCGGCTGACCGGTCAGTGGCCCTGTGTAACTGATTTGAGGCGTCTATTTTCCAACAACTATAACTTTTGGTCTAACCGGTTGCACTTAAGAACTCTCTTCGAAATATATCACCATTTGTAATCCCACCATGATGTGTGTGAGAGATGATCTCCGATCATTAGATTTTCATATGAGTAAAAAACTCATGTTGACTAATGATTAGATAGTCCACAACAAGGGAAGGAATGGAGAGAGAATTCAGCCATGATTTTTATAAGGCCCATTATGATGATTATATAAAATCCACTGCAACCATTATATGAGAAATTAAAACTTAGGCTAAGGCCTAAATGTCCATCCCATCAAGAATTCATGTGGGCCATACCTAGGAAAATAGTTTTGAGGGTGAGCATTGCCCTGTACACTATTACCAATTGTCTGGTCCACATGATTTATGTATGGGACTTATTTTTGGGTCCTGGGCCTAACATGGGAAGGCAAAACTATATTGGGAAAAAACCGATTAACCTCATAGAAGAAGTGAGAAAAATCAAACAAGATAATCACAATGATCGAGCAAATCAGCACACAAGGGAAGGCAATCCGATTTTACGTGGAAAATCCTTCACGGGTAAAAAACCACCGCACAAAGCGAACAATTCACTATGAATCAGAAGTCATTACAAGTGATTATAAAAGAATCTAAATCCGGATCATAACCCACAAGAGAAATTCCAAGCTAACAAAGTTAATTCTCAAATGAGAAGGACAGACACAATCCTTTTCCTCACCTAGAGAACTCCAAGCTTTCTCCTAGCATTTTCTCTTACCCTAGAACTCTTTCAATCCCTCAAGAATGCCCAGCTCCAATGGTGGCAACCCTAATCCTGCATTACACCCATTTAAATAAGAAACAAACGAAATTAGAAACAAATTCTGCACAAAACAGCGCAACCGACATTACAGTTCATGCACCATCGGACACTCGACATAACTAAAATCTATCCAGAGAGTTCCAGAAAAGAATTTCAGGGGAATTTCAGGCACCCGACACAGCTATTTGGCCCCCTACAACAGTCATCGGGTACCCTACAACCCCTAACAAATAGATCCAGCGGTCTAGATTTCAGAAGCCAATTCTAAATATTTTCAGGAGCCTGAACTAAGCTCGTCAGGCGCCCAACACCCCTGGTGTCCAAGATTGAAGACAACCTAAACAACCTGAAGATTGGGTGGATTTCACATAAACACCACGGTGGGGTCCACCCAAGTTGTGGACTGTACCCCTTTACTCTAATTTGTAAACTGGCCAGACGTCCAACCAATTTGACCTGAGACAAACCTGATGAATGGATTCTATCTCACAAGTATATGCCATGCTGACACGTATGTGGCATGTATACGAACTTTATTCCACATGTTTGTGCGCTTATCAATGCCCAATAATCCCTCACTACGATACAAAGCAAGGGATTTGTCTCCACCAACACACAATTCCTAAGAATGGAATATGTGAGAATTTTTAAAGTATTCAATGGAGCGAAATCCTATGAAAGAGAATTCAATTCTCAACCTCCCTTTCTACCATCAGCATGTATAAATCTTCACGCATATTCTCATCTTTTCACAAGTTCAACCCCATCTACTTGCTCAGAAACCACAACCATATACGTTTATTCTCATTAACAGTATTGAAATCATGGTCGCAGGTACAGTGGGTCACGAAATCTTGTCTCCAATCTCACCATCAAGACTCTGGAAGGCGATGGTGAAGGACACGTTGAGTGTGGAGACAAAACTCCACTGAACATGGTCCGGCGCCAGGACGATCTGTGGACCGGGCGCCCGAAAGTCAGGCCATTTGCTCTCTAGTCCGCTGGACTGTTTTGTGGGCAGCCGGGCGCCCGAAATTAGACAGTTTTATATATTTTACTGCTGGACGTGTTTTGTATTGGCCGGGCACCCGACGGTCAAAGTGACCGGGCGCCCGACCGACCGCGGACCCAAAGTGCGGGTTTCCTATTTTTTGTTCTAATTGCGGGGTTTACTATATAAAGGGGTGTAAACTGGGATTAGATATAGGGATTAGGGCTTCTATACGTCCAAGGTGAGAAAAAGGCGAGAGGATTAACAAAAGGGCCATCTCTGTGCATGGGAGCATAGGAGAAGGTAAGTGCATTGCTTGTAACTTCGTTCTTTCTTCATAGTGAAGTTTGCACCCTTGGTTTTTTTACCCTTGTTGGGGTTTTTCCACGTAAATCTCTGTCTTGTGGATTGTTGGTTTGTGTGATTCCTTTCTAGTTATTATTTTCTTCCTGTTTATCGTTTGTGGGTGAGACCGGAGATTGGATCTCGGTTCACCGGCGTTGTTGGCGTGCTGCGCAACAACTGGTATCAGAGCTATTGGTTTAGTTCAATTGGGAGCGATGACGAAAGATGGGAAAACTAGAATTGAGAAGTTTGATGGTTCAAACTTTGCCTTCTGGAAGATGCAGATGGAGGATTATCTGTATCAGAAGGACTCTACATTCCTCTAGAAGGAAAAGAGAAGAAACCAGAGAAGATGACAGATGATGAATGGGCTTTAATGGATCGGAAGGCTTTAGGAACGAACCGACTCTCTTTGTCTAAGAGCGTCGCCTTCAACATATCCAAAGTAAAGACCACAAAAGAATTGATGCAGGCTTTGGCTACGATGTATGAGAAACCCTCGGCATAAAATAAGGTTCATCTTATGAAACGGCTATTCAACATGAAGATGTCAGATGGTGGGGGTGTGGCTGAACATCTAAACGAGTTCAATACAGTCACGAGCCAGTTGGAATCCGTTGTCATCACTTTTGAGGACGAGGTCAGGGCCCTATTGATCTTGTCAAGTTTGCCAGACAGTTGGGATGGTTTGGTGATTGCCGTGAGCAATTCTTCAGGATCTACAAAGTTGAAATTCGATGATGTGGCCGGTCTAATTCTAAGCGAAGAATCTAGAAGGAAGGCATCAGGAACTTCAGGGGATTCAGGAAATGCTCTAAACATTAAAGGAAGAGGAAGATCTTCAAACAAAGGAGGCAATAAACACGGGTGTTCTAAGTCGAGGAATAAGTCCAAGGGACCGAAAGACAAAGACGGGTGTTAGCATTGCGGGAAGAAGGGGCACATGAAACGTGATTGCAGGGCACTTAAGAAACAAGAAGGAAGCTCTCAAGGTGGGAAGGATTCAGTGAATCTATCTGAGGAGAGTGACACAGAGGCGTTGATCTTGTCTCTTGATGCGCGTAATGAGTCTTGGGTTATAGACTCGGGTGCTTCATTTCATGCCACTTCATCAAAAGAAGTTCTTCGTGATTATGTCTCAGGTAACTTTGGAAGAGTCTACCTGGGTGATGATAAGCCATGCAGTATTGTTGGCAAATGAGACGTTCATTTAAGTCAGAAAGACGGAACGGTCTTGAAGCTGAAGGATGTCAGACATGTACCGAGTTTGAGATGGAATTTGATTTCAGTGGGGCAGTTGGCAGATACCGGATATGTGACGACATTCACGAGCGATGCATGGAAGGTCAGAAAAGGTGCCTTGGTTATATCTCGAGGTAAGAAGGAAGACACTTTATATGTGACTTCCGGATCGTATAGTTCACTCGCAATTGCATCAACTGGAATGAACGGGCAGTTATGGCATCAGAGATTAGGACATATGAGTGAGAAAGGGATGAAAGTGCTATTGTCAAAGGGGAAGCTACCAAGGTTGAAGGCAATCGATCTGGAATTCTGCGAGGACTGCGTGTATGGTAAGCAGAAGAAAGTTAGCTTCAAGAAGACAAGACGCGCTCCAAAGATGCATCTATTGGAGCTTGTACACACTGATGTGCGGGGACCGGTACAGGTATCATCTCTTGGTGGCTCACGTTATTTTGGTTCCTTTATTGATGATGCTAGTAGAAAACTGTGGGTCTACTTCTTAAAACACAAATCAGATGTATTCGATGTATTTAAGAAGTGGAAGGTTATGGTAGAAAATGAGACCAGTAAAATTGTGAAGTGTCTCAGATCAGATAATGGGGGAAAATATTGTGATAAGAGGTTTGCAGAGTATTGTGCAGCAAATGGAATCAAACATCAGAAAATGATTTCAGGGACACCGCAGCAGAACGGTGTGGCCAAGCGCATTAACAGGACCATCCTTGAGCGCGCTAGGAGCATGAGGCTACATGCAGGGTTACCCAAGACCTTTTGGGCAGATGCTGTGAATACTGCCGTATATCTCATCAATAGAAGTCCCTCAGCACCATTGGATGGTGGGCTACCAGAAGAAACGTGGACTGGGAAAGAGGTGAACCTTGCACATTTCAGAGTGTTTGGTTGCACTTCTTATGTTCACATTGATGCAGAGCATAGAAACAAGCTGGATGCGAAGTCCAGGAGGTGCACGTTTATAGGCTACGGGCAGAATAATTTTGGCTACCGGTTTTGGGATGTAGAGAACAGGAAAATTATCAGAAGCAAGGACGTAGTCTTCAATGAAAAGGTGATGCATAAGGATAGTGTGCAGCAAAAGCAGGACAAGGCCGATGAGAAGGAATTCGTAGAGTTGGAAGAGCTACCGGACACGGGTGTTACAGTGCCACAGGATGAGCATGTACAGGAGCATGATGAGGCAGAGCCGCAGACACCAGTTGTGAGGAGGTCTACTCGGGAGAGGAGACCCAAGGTCCGATACTCACCCTCCTTACATTATCTACTGCTGACAGATAATGATGAGCCAGAGTGTTTTGAAGAGGTGTTACGGTCAGATATGCGAGTTAAGTGAGAGCAAGCCATGGAAGATGAGATGGACTCTCTTGAGTCTAATCGTACGTGGGAGCTAGTCACTCCACCCAAGGGTAAGAAAGCTCTTCATAATAAGTGGGTTTACAGACTGAAGGAGGAACACGATGGTTCGAAACGGTACAAGGCTAGACTGGTTGTGAAAGGATTCCAACAAAAGGCAGGTATCGATTTCACAGAGATATTTTCACCTGTGGTGAAGATGTCTACATGCAATTCGCATGGTCTTGAGTATAGTAGCTACAGAGGACTTACATCTAGAGCAGCTAGATGTTAACACAGCCTTTCTTCATAGAGACCTTGAAGAAGAGATATATATGCATCAGCCGACAGGATACGTGGCACTAGGAAAGGAGAACAAGGTGTGTAGACTGAAGAAGAGTCTATATGGTCTGAAGCAGGCCCCAAGGCAGTGGTACAAGAAGTTCGACAGTTTCATGTCGGGAAACGGGTATAGGAGATATCATGCAGACCACTGTTGCTACTTGAAGAAGTTTGATACGTCGTATATCATTCTTCTTCTGTATGTTGATGATATGCTTGTGGCCGGATCAAGCATGAAGGACATCTCAGATCTCAAAAGACAACTGTTTAGAGAGTTTGCCATGAAGGATTTAGGAACTGCAAAACAAATCCTAGGCATGAGGATAAAGCGTGACAGGAAAAATAAGAAGCTGGTTCTGTCACAGGCAGAGTACATAGTCAAGGTACTTGATCGATTCAGGATGGGAGGTGCTAAGCCGGTTAGCACTCCATTAACCAACCACTTCAAGCTTTCTAAGGAGCAAGGAGCTAAGACGCAGGAGGAACGGGACTACATGGCTAAAGTCCCTTATGCGTCAGCCATAGAGAGCCTCATATATGCTATGTTTAGCACGAGGCCAGACATTGCTCAAGCAGTGGGAGTTGTTAGCAGGTACATGAACAACCCTGGGAAGGAACATTGGGAAGCTGTGAAGTGGATCCTTAGATACCTGGTAGGCACTATGGATGTAGCGCTGTGTTATGGAGGATCGAAAATTAAGCTACAAGGCTACGTCGATTCAGATTTGGCAGGAGATCGACAGCAGAAGGAGCACTACAGGGTATGTCTTTACCCTGGGTAGTGCTGCAGTCAGTTGGATCTCTCAGTTACAGAAGATAGTATCCATCAGTACAACGGAAGCAGAATATGTTGCAGCTACAGAAGCGTGCAAGGAGATGGTGTGGATGTAAGGTTTTATGGAAGAGTTGGGGAAGAAGCAAGCAGATTGCAAGCTGTACAGTGATAATTAGAGTGCAATACACTTGGCTAAGAATTCAGCCTTTCATTCGAGGACCAAGCATATTGACATCAGATATCACTTCATACGTTCGTTACTGGAAGATGGATCGATTGTTTTGGAGAAGATTCATACAAGTGAGAATCCTGCAAATATGTTGACCAAGGCGGTCACACGGGAGAAGCTGAAGCTCTGTTCAGCTTTGGTTGGTCTTCAGGCTTGAAGACTAGGAGGTGGTACACTCCGGATGTAGAAGACGAAGGATCAGGTGGTGATTGTCTCTAAGTGGGAGATTGTTGAGTGTGGAGACAAAACTCCACTGAACATGGTCGGGCGCCCGGACGGTCTGTGGACCGGCGCTCGAAAGTCAGGCCATTTGCTCTCTAGTCCGCTGGATTGTTTTGTGGGCAGCCGGGCGCCCGGCGGTCATAGTGATCGGGTGCCCAAAATTAGACAGTTTTATGTATTTTGCTGCTAGACGTGTTTTGTATTGGCCGGGCGCCCGACGGTCAAAGTGACCGGGCGCCCGACCGACCGCGGACCCAAAGTGCGGGTTTCCTATTTTTTGTTCTAATTGCGGGGTTTACTATATAAAGGGGTGTAAACCGGAATTAGACATAGGGATTAGGGCTTCTATACGTCCAAGGTGAGAAAAACGCGAGAGGATTAGCAAAAGGGTCATCTCTGTGCATGGGAGCATAGGAGAAGGTAAGTGCATTGCTTGTAACTTCGTTCTTTCTTCATAGTGAAGTTTGCACCCGTAGTTTTTACCCATGCTGGGGTTTTTCCACGTAAATCTCTGTCTTGTGGATTGTTGGTTTGTGTGATTCCTTTCTAGTTATTATTTTCTTCCTGTTTATCGTTTGTGGGTGAGACCGAAGATTGGATCTCGGTTCACCGGCGTTGTTGGCGTGCTGCGCAACAGGACACCCACAACCTCATGCCCAAGCTCATGCCTGAAATCATATCAAGCATTGTCATTCTCGAAGGTGATGGTGGGGTCGCCACAATCAGACAGTCCAACCTCACCAATGGTAACTATTTTTTTTTTTTTTTTACTTCCTATTCCTTTAAACAAGTACGATCACAGCATTATATATACTTCAACAAAAAATGAGTTTGTATTTTTGTTAATGTGCAGCCATCAAGGACTTCAGCTACTGGAAGGACCGCATAGATGAGATTGACGACAATAACCGTTTGTTCAAGTACTTCGTGATTGAAGGTGGCCTACTCGGGGAGAAAGTGAAATCGACTACATTTACGCTTGAGTTCAAAGATGGCATCAATGGTGGAAGCATATGCAAGTTTCATGGTGAGTTTGAGACAGTCGAAGGTAACCTACCAAAAGAAGATGAAACCAAGGAGATGACGGGAAACATGGCGGGAATGTTTAAGGCAGTAGAAGGATATCTCCTTGAAAATCCAAATGCATACATGTAGGCTGGGTTGATTGTGATGCTTTTACCTTTGATTTTGCATGATTGCTAAATAAGTTCCATTTCCATGGACTGTGTTTGCATGGGAATAGGAAGCTCTATAGTTTGTTTTCCAGTAGTTTTATGTTTTCCTAAATAATAATAATCTTTATTCCCCTATATTGTGATTGTAGCAGTACATCCACATCAAGTGAAAGAGTCTTAAAGAGGTTGTCACCTGTTGTTTTTCTTAATACTTCTTGAGGCCGGATCCACTACTAAGCTTTTAGGTTAAGCTTAACCTACCATACCTTTGAGACAGTGGTAGAGTGAGTGAAGATAACCTCCTCTCAACATTGAGGTCAAGGTATCGAATCCCAACATTGGGGTGGCTAACACTGGAGGGTGACCAACAGTGTGGGTGTGTATACTAACAATGAGATGTGTGAACTAACCTCCCCCCCCCCAAAAAAAAAAAAAAAAAAAAAAAATCTACCACACAATGTGTGGAACCCACCATGATGTGTGCATGAATTCATCCATCCATTGTGTGGTTCCTCTTATTTTCTACTTTGGTCCCATATTTGGGACTGATTCAAAATTACATAATAAAACAATTGAGATGGGGATGCTTGTTATTAAAAAACATTCAGATTGCCTGTGGGGCCATGTTTTGTATATACCATCCAATCCATTTAGAAGATGTGCCTGATCAGGACAATGGGACACAATTAAAAAATCCCTTTACAAAAAGCCAACTATCTTTTAGTCTATTTGCGAAAAACGGCCTACTTTAAAAAGTATTCGCCTACCCTTTTGCTCTGTTATCAATTTAACCGCTTGCCGTCATATGCTGTTGTAATCGCATATGGGCCTAAAACTGTATTTTATAAAAGGTTAATATGCCTTTCATTTAAACATCGTCTTCATTTAAAACACATGATGTAGTAAACTGAGTGGCAGTTTGATATTCAAGGAAACCAAGCTCAATAGGGATACTATGGTGTTTGTGAGAAATCCACTCCATTCACATGTTTTGCCAAATCATTTTATGGCATGAGACAAAAAATGAGGCAGATCCAAAGCTAAAGTGGGCCAACGATAGAAAACAGTGGAGATTGTATGTCGATCGTTGAAACATTCATGGGGCTGTAGAAGCTTTGGATCAGGGTAATAATCTTGTTCTTTCAATTCATCCTAGTGATAACACCCTTATGAATAGTTGGGCCACTTTATAAATTGTTTGGATTGCATATAAACATCACATTGTGGCTAGAGAGTTTTGAACGGTAGGCAATTCCTATCCATTGTTTCCAGTCGTGTGGTCAACTTTAGTTTCAGATCTACTTGAATTTTTTCATCTCAAGTCTTAAAATGATTTCCCAAAATGGACAGACGGAGTGGATTTCCCCCAAACATCACAGTGGGCCCTACGTATAGTGGGGTCAAACACCTCATTCAAACATCACATGGTGGTATGCTAGGTGAGGCCCCACTGTGGTGTTTGTGAAAAATAATACATTGATTCATGGGTGCATGGTATGACACGAAAATGAGGCAAATCTAATGCTCAAGTGGACCACATTACGTAAATCTATATTACAGTTCTAAGATTAACCATTGTTAAAACCTCTGAGATCCCACCTCCAATTAGATATACCACATTCTTTTAGCTCCTGGCTTAAAATGAGACTACAAAATGGATGGACGATTTTGATCAACTGAACAATGGGCCCCATAAACTCGTTCAACCGACTTTCCCAAACAATGGGGTTAGATTTGGTGAGGATACCCTCATTGGAAAAAATAGTCTTTTATAAGCTTTAACAAACGCTTTTTCAACTACTTTCATTAGCAAAATTTAGATAATTTAAAGCAAGTGGATTTTCAATATCAACCAAAATACAGGCTGCTATCTTTAGAACATTAGGAGTCTCACATGATGCACAATTAGATGTTAGGTTCACATCACGTCAGATTAATTTATAAAATTTTGTAGTGGATACAAGGTGGCGTGGCTTTATGTGAGAGATTATAACAATTCATTGTAAAGAATGGATTATGGCTTAGAATCATGCTTGTTTATAGTTCGAAGCCTGTAAATGGTAAAGTTTCTTTGTTGTGAAGGAGAAGATTCTAAATCTTCCAGTGTCTATGGGACAACAATACAAAACCGAAATCACCAATCCTTACTATTCAACTCATAAGTTCAAGGAAATTGACATTTCATGGGTCCCACTCGCACGATGACTCTCTTTCGATGTGTGCTGATCATTGAATGATGGACCATGTTAAAGCTTGGAGGATTCAAGACCAGTACTATTGTGGGCCCAAATCAATAAATCACCAAATGCGGACCACATGCTTCATGTACGCCTGGATTTACTTTGTGGTCAGGCTTGCACAGACCTCAGCTCAGCCCATTGGCAGGGGATTCAATGCAGCTAATCAAAAGAGGTGATTCAGTGGTTATCTACGGGTAACATCAGGGAAAGTGATGAATCTAAAGCACTAATGTGGAAGTCAGATGAGTCTGGCTGGTCGGAAGTACTAAGTGAGGAACGCTCTACAGCAGCAAGGGCATTGGGGTATGGGTGGACAGTGGCGAAACAAATCGCTTTTGGTAAGGATTGTATGTTTGCTGAAGTTTCTGGCGCTTTAGGGGTGACATCCATCAAGCGATAGGAAAGTGGTGATGAGAAAATGGTGCAAGCCATTTACTACTACTTTTGTTAATTAATCTTGTACTAAGATAGCAAAGTGAACACAGTCAGATACAACAACATGGATGAGAGGATTGTAACATTTCATTTTAATATCTAGAACGAGAAGGAATAATTTGATTTCAAATACAAGGACAATCACAACGTTTTACTTATGTTTTGCTCCTTATATTTCTTGTAAATTTTTAGTTATTTATTGGAATATTTCATTTTCTATCGCTCGCTTTCTCCTAATAGTTTTTAACATGCACAACACATTTTCACTATCCAATAGGATCCTAGCAGATCTTTGCCAATTATAAAAATTATTCCAACCAATTTTTTTTTCCTTTCTAGAGGTCAGCCACAACTGATTTGGATGTTAGTTCTTGTTACTAGATTAGCTAGAGAGTTTTGTATTACTTAATTAGTAAACATGTTAAAATATTCATCTGCAATCATTAGTATCATTACAAGTAGTTTAAAAAGTCCAAATTAGCATAACACAAATCAATTGACATGAGGGTAATATGGTTACTCTCAATCTGTTCCAAAAGTTTCACTTACTTGGATAGGTGTAGCAAAAATAATCAAAGTTGATAGGACAATAAAGGAATTCCTCACGGGTCATGTTGAATTGTGTTCGTGTTCGTGTCGTATTAAAAAATCTCTCACCCAACCCCAGCCCGTTAACTAACGGGTCAAAATCTAAAAACCCAAACCCATTCGTTAATTTAACGGGTTACCCGTAACCCGACCCATTTAACCCGTTAGGCCAGTCTACTCATCAGATGGCCACACCGTTGATGAGGACAACTGACAGTTTGATCCAACATATAGTAGTGGTCCACCTTGTGAGCCCATTCTATCACCTAAAACAATAGGATTCACTCGTGAGATGAGGAAGAATCACTTATACATTGCAATATTGCATATGGAGTGCTAGGTTCATAGGTGAGCCATGGTTTGGTGATCAAGACCATTATGTTAACGGGTTAAACGGGTTCGTGGGTAAAACACTAACCCGACCCATTATATTAACGGGTCAACCCGTTAGTGACCCGACACGATAAGGCTAGACTTGAACACTGGTTTTTTCGTGCGGGTTTCGTGTGGGTTAACGGGTCATGTGGAATTTTATCAGGCCTAGTGGTATTAATCAGGTGACACCCACAGTAAATATTCCTCATATAACAAATGTTAATAGCTTCACAATATACTAATGTAATGTTATTATATGCTTATATATATGTTGTAACGCTCCAGAATTTTTGAAATTATTTAAACATTTTTTTATATTTTATTTTAATTAAATATCATATGTTTATCTTGTTTTGAAAACAACGGACCATCCGTAGGAGATTCGATAGGGGACCCCTTTATAAAAGTTGCTCAAAATGATCCCATAAACATCGTAGAAAGATCGGATTTCGAAAATATCACTTTTTTAGTTAATTATGAAAATGGCATTGGATAAACTTAAGTTAATTTGACATTTTTAAGTATTATGATTCTGACGATCACTTTCACACAAAACTTCGTATATTAGCTTTTTAACACATTTTATCCGTACATGTCGAATTTCAGCCATCCGATCATCTTACACATGCCTTAATCAGAAATTGGGCCATAAGTGGCCCATCTTCACTCGGATCTGCCTCATTTTTCACGTCAACAGTTGTTTTTGTATTTCCCACCAATTGAACGGTGCATACGACTACGCTTCACCTCAGTGGACCCCACACTTGAAACCCACCTATTTCACATCTCGGTCAAATACGTTTGACCGAGAATCACGTAAAGAAAGAGTTTCTTTTTTTCTTCTTCTTCTCCAGCTACAACAGCAGACGGGCGCTGCTGTCCGTGCACCCCACATCGTCCATCAAAGTGGACCCCATTGCCAAATCCACTCCGTCCATCATAATAGCGCCCCACCCAAACCTAGTCATTCAACATTCTATTGTCATCCGTCGCTTGTGCAATCCGATCCAAACCACCGTTCAAATGAAGACTTATCAAGA
This sequence comes from Liriodendron chinense, assembly GCA_003013855.2. Lineage (NCBI taxonomy): Eukaryota > Viridiplantae > Streptophyta > Magnoliopsida > Magnoliales > Magnoliaceae > Liriodendron > Liriodendron chinense. Next base: position 6,142 of record PVNU02002794.1, on the reverse strand, counting down.
TCGGGCCCATCGCATTGCATCAACGGTCCAAGATTCTCCCAAACCTTTATGTGGACCCCACCTAGCCTTTCAACGAATCCTATCTGCAAACCACCTCCGAAATTAGATCCAGCAAGAGAATCGAACACTACGACGAGGTGCTCGAAGGCTCGTGGCAGCAAGTGACGAACGATGAAACCGAAGCGGCTTGAAGATGGATTATATTTATTATCTTTGTAGAGTAGATTTATTTTTCCTTTGAACATGTAATAAGTCTCTCATGGAGATAATAAGTGGAAATGTTTGGTTAAACCTGTTTTATTACGTTGATTTAGAACTTAGAATAGAATATTTATGGAATAAGAACTTAAATTTTCATCATTATGTTATCTATGCCATGAATGTATGAAATTACAGGTAAGTGTGTGGGAAACGTAACCCTGACACACATGAGTTAACACCCGGAAGCTCGACCTATCGTGTTGTCCACGAGAGTCGAAATTTCAGAGCATTACAAATTGGTATCAGAGCATAAACGGGACCTCTGGGTGTGAAGCCCAACCCATCGCATAATGAATTCAAGTTAGTACTTAGGCCCTTGAAACTAGTAATAAATTAACTTAGGAACAACTATTAATGATTGTATATGATGTTATGAATGTAGAAACCCATACGTAGGCCCTTGGATATTGTTAGGGTAGCCGATAAACGTAGAAATCTGAAAATTTTAGGATTTTTGGGAAGTGCATTCCCACTTTTGTCTGTAAATTGGGGCTCTTATCCATTCCTCATATTTATTTCAACAATTCTCTGAATTGTGTAATTTATCCCCCTCGAATCATATCATTAGCTATTTTATTTAGAATTTTCAAAGTTAGACTAGATTTTCCAAACCAGTAGTAGTACCACTATTAGAAATAATATTTTCAGACTTAGAAAATTTTCATGAATTTTTTTTAGAGACTCCTGACTCATTCCCCAACATCTCCATAAAATTTTAGACCAATCCAATGGATGGATAAATTAAGTAAATTCTGACAGTGGAGAAAATCCTACGTAAAATCTTGCTGACCTACTGCATTTTTCGGACTAGATTAGGGTATAAACATGTGTTATCGTAGGAATCTTAACTTGAGAAAAATCAGGGTTATTCCCCACCTAACCTACAACTTACCTACCAAATTTCAGGAGGAACCAATATTCGATTTGAGAGAAAGAATTCTAGGAACACTTGTAGGTGCTACATTTCAGATTTGGTGTCACCCTAGTTCTTTTAGCCTTAAACCCTGAAACCCCTTTGATTAGGATTAGTTTTCGTAAGCCTACATCCTTAAGAGTGTTCCTCAACATTTGATTATACGTCCCTATGGATTTTTGGCCAACTCAACACCTTAGGTAAGTTATCCTCGCCATAGAACGCCACTTAACGAACCTTACGTAGATCTTTGACCATGTACGGCAACGAAAGTAAATAGGACCTTGTAATGTTTCGATTTATTGTAATGATGGATTTTATTTTGTATGAGCTTGTTGATTACTTTGTGCCATTTTGGAGAATACATGAAGGTCCCCACGATGTCAGGCTAATCGGCCACATGGAAGGACAGAACTGTACCTTATACGATGTGTAAACGATTGGATCCAAGTTCAAATCCCGATGGTCGACACTTGGAATTTCAAATAGATACTAATGAACTCAATGCTCAACTGTGAGTAGGAGATCTAAGTATCAGATTCCAATCTACTTGAACCATTCGCCCGTGATGTCGTCACTACATGAACTGTATTTATGGCTTAGCTTGGGGATATTTGTGCATTCTCCTAGATGTATATATGTGTGTTTCTTGTATGATGACTAAAGAGAAGTAGACGTATAAACAATCGTAGAATGTGAATACTAGGCCGTTTAGACCTTAACATGAGTTAAACTATAATACTCCTAGTCCCATCTTGGCACTGTACCTTTAGCCGTCGATGATCATCGATGATACCCCATTTGCTTAGCCACACGCTCGTCTATCTACCTTGTCAATTGACCATTTAATCATGCCAACCCAAGTAACTTAATTATATCCTTTAAACTCCCAATCAACCATCCCGTTAGTGATTAAGCATCCCTGATAATTATCTAACCTAATCACCCTCCCAGACCTTTGGTTTTAAGTAGCACTCCTAGACCCGAGAAATATTAAGACATTAGATGATTGATACGACCCATCGATATAAAGAGGACCATCTAGGAATCAGAGTGCGCAGTGGAAGCTTGTCAGAACAGAGATTTAGAAATTAACTACTATGGTGGAGCCTTATTTTTAAGGGGGGGGAGTGTCCGCAACTAAACCAGAATAAGATCAGGGTAGTTAGAAACCTAGAGAAATGGAGTGAGATTGCCCAAAATCGACTCCTAGGAAAGTTCAGGGACGAAGTTTATTTTTAAGGGGGGTGGATTGTAACGCCCCAGAATTTTTGAAATTATTTAAACATTTTTTTATATTTATTTTAATTAAATATCATATGTTTATCTTGTTTTGAAAATAATGGACCATTCGTAGGAGATTTGGTAGGGGACCTCTTTACAAAAGTTGCTCAAAATGATCCCATAAACATCATAGAAAGACCGAATTGTGAAAATATCACTGTTTTTAGTTAATTATGAAAATGCCATTAGATAAACTTAAGTTAATTTGACATTTTTAAGTATTATGATTTCTAACAATCACATTCACACAAAACTTCGTATATTATCTTTTTAACACATTTTAGCCGTACACGTCGAATTTCAGCCATCCGATCATCCTACAAATGCCCTAATCAGAAATCGAGCCATAAGTGGCCCATCTTCACTCGGATCTGCCTCATTTTTCATGTCAACGGTTGTTTTTGTATTTTCCACAGATTGAACGGTGCATACGACTCCGCTCCACCTTAGTGGATCCCACACTTGAAACCCACCTATTTCACATCTCGGTAAAATACGTTTGACCAAGAATCACATAAAGAAAGAGTTTTTTTTTTTCTTCTCCACCTACAACAGCGAACGGGCGCTGCCGTCCGTGCACCCCACATCGTCCATCAAAGTGGACCCCATTGCCAAATCCACTCCATCCATCATAACAACGCCCCACCCAAATCTAGTCATTCAACGTTTTGTTGTCATCCGTCGCTTGTGCAATCCAATCCAAACCACCGTTCAAATGAAGACTTATCAAGATCGGGCCCATCGCTTTGCATCAACGGTCCAAGATTCTCTCAAAACTTTATGTGGACCCTACCTAGCCTTTCAACGAATCCTATGTGCAAACCACCTCCGAAATTAGATCCAGTAAGAGAATCGAACACTACGACGAGGTGCTCGAAGGCTCGTGGCAGCAAGTGACGGACGATGAAACTGAAGCGGCTTGAAAATGGATTATGTTTATTATCTTTGTAGAGTAGATTTATTTTTCCTTTGAACACGTAATAAGCCTCTCATGGAGACAATAAGTGGAAATGTTTGGTTAAACCTGTTTTCTTACGTTGATTTAGAACTTAGAATAGAATATTTATGGAATAAGAACTTAAATTTTCATCATCATGCTATGTATGCCATGAATGTATGAAATTACAGGTAAGTGTGTGGAAACGTAACCCTGACACACATGAGTTAACACTCGGAAGCTCGACCTATCGTGTTGTCCACGAGAGTCGAAATTTCAGGGCATTACATATGTGCTATAGAGACACTTATATGTGATGAAAAATATGAATATGCATGCACCAAATAATACCATGCGGTACAAACTTTTGCTCAACATGATGAAGAGGTTGGCAATCCATTCATTTTCTCTCATTGGATTTGTGTTGATCTTCACTCTAATACCCACTATAAATACATGCCTAAAGCTCTATAACAGGCATCTCCATCGGTTGGACCATTATCCTAGCGGGGCACATTTTAAAAATGGATTGGATGGTATATACAAAGCACAATGGCACCATAGGCCATCCGAAAGGCTTTTAATAATGGGCATCTCACCATCCCAATTGTATACTTTGTGCCCACCTGAATTTTGAATTGATCCAAAGTTTGGAACCTAAGTAGAAATGAGGGGCAACACATGATGGATGGATGAACTTTCGTGCACACATCATGGTTGGTGCCACACATTGTGCAGTAGGTTAAGCTTAACCTAAAAGCTTAGTAGTGGATCTGGCCTCAAGGCATTATTAAGTAAAACAGCTAGTGACAACCACTTATGTCGATTCACCACTACAATTACAATATAGAGGAACAAAGATTATTATTACTCAGCAAGACATTAACTATCACTGGAAAACAAACTCTAGAGCTTCCTATTCCCATGCAAGGAAATGGAACTTATTCAACAATCAAGCAAAATCAAAGGTGAAAGCCTTGAAATCAACCAAAGCTATATATAGCATTTGGATTTTCAAGGAGATATCCTTCTACCGCCTTGAACATTCCCACCATGTTTCCCATCATCTCCTTGGTTTCATCTTCTTTTGGCACGTTACCTTCTACTGTCTCAAACTCCCCATGAAACTTGCATATGCTTCCACCATTGATGCCATCTTTGAACTCCAGTGTAAATGTAGTTGATTTCACTTTCTTCCCAATTAGGCCACCTTCGATCACTGAATACTTGAACAAACGGTTATTATCATCAATCTCATCTATGCGGTCCTTCCAATAGCTGAAGTCCTTGATGGCTGCACATTAACAAAACAGACACATTTTTTTGAAGTGTAATGCTGTTATCGAACTTGTTTGAAGGCATGTGAAGTACAAAAAAAATTTATGTTAGTTACCATCGGTGAAGTTGGACTGTCTGATCGTGCCAACCCCACCATCACCTTCAAGAAGGACAATGCTTGATATGATTTCAGGCATGAGCTTGGGCATGAGGTTGTGGGAGTCCTTCACCATTGCCTTCCAGAGTCTTGATGGTGAGATTGGAGTCAAGATTTCGTGACCCACCGTACCAGCGACCATGATTTCAATACTATTAATGAGTATAAATGTCTATGGTTGTGGTTTTTGAGTAAGTAGGTGGGGTTGAGCTTGTGAAAGATGAGAAGATGCATGAAGATTTATAGATGCTGATGGTAGAAGGGGAGGTGGGAGAAGTGAGTTCTCTTTCATAAGATTTAGCTTCATTGAATACATTGAAAATTCTCATATATTCCATTCTTAGGCATTGTATGTTGGTTGAGACGTCATAATGGAAAATGGGGAGATCCCGTGCTTTGTATTGTAGCGAGGGAATATTGAGTTTTGCTAAGCGGACACACGTGGCGTAGAGCTTGTGTACGTGCCACATACATGCGAGCATGGCACATACTCGTGAGATCTAATCCATCCATCGGTTTGTCTAAGCTCTCGCATTTTTTTCCAAAAATAAAATCTGCTCCAATCAGCCTGTGCTACAATATTGGAAACAGGTGGATGAACCGGATTCTTGGGGCAGGGCATGAAAATAGTGGTGCCATTCTGATGGATGGACTAGATCCCAGACCTACCGTGCCCTGCAGACACATGTGTGGAGTGTACATCAGCTTTATTTCACATGCCTGCGAGCTTTGCAAAGGTCCCAAATGTTGTAACTTTTTGAGAATCTTGAAAAAAGAAAAAAAAAAAAAAAATGCTACCTAAACAATATGGAATTTACATTGGACATTTTTTTAGCGGCGGGTTGGGTGCATGCGAACAACTCGTTCAGCTGCTTGAGTGGCCCCACTGTGATGTTTATGTAAAATCTACGCCAACCACTGGGTGCATCACCTCATGTCACACCGAAGGCCTAAAAATCATCCTCATGATCTGTGATTTAGGTGGATTACTTGACTGGAATCGGTGTAAAGGACAACCATTGCCTTCCAAACTATTTCCCTTGGTATAGCTCACCTAAATCATGGATGGTCCTGATTTTTAGGGCGCAGGCCTAAATTTTATGTAGAATCTAATGGTTGGAGTGGATTTCATATAATCATCATGATGGGCCCTATAAAAATTAAAGGCAAAAGTCTCTCCATCAATTTTATTTATTATTTATTATTATTATTATTATTATTTTGGCCTACTAACAAGCCAGCCTGATTTTTTTGGATTTGTGCTTAAATTGAGATTATGCATCTAATGGTCAAAGTAGATTTCACATCCACA
>PVNU02002793.1:0-37437 GCA_003013855.2 Liriodendron chinense | reverse complement strand
AATGCATGAAAAGGTGTATATACATGTGCTTAGAAGTGGGGTGGCTGGATCACGAATTCGACGGCTAAATAGGCATATACATGGTTACTAGATGAGATGCATAGGTCAGATTCACTGATGGACATGTACGCGAGCGGATGTGATGAATTTAGAGTTGGTTATCTATGATCGGGCAATCAGGAAGTGATGTGAACGGTTAGATATCTTACTCTAGTGATGGGCAAGATTTTCAACGGTTGGTTAGATGAGTAGTCAAGTGTATGATGATATATTGGGTCTTAAAGGTTGTGATAAGGTGTACCATAGTCTGAGTGTGTGTACGTGAGTGCAATTTCAAGTGCTATTACTTGAAAAAATATGAGCTCAAATTAGGATGTACACAAGGATAAATTCTCGTGTATATATGTGAGTACGAAAATTTTTGAGGTATTACAGCTACTCCCCTAATTACCCGAGTGTACGCTCTGCGACTTGTCGAAATTTCAAATCTTACCATCAAAACTTTGGATTCATTGGGAACAAAATGTTGTGATCACATCACCCTTATATTTTATACATATTTTTCACTCACCATGCTAGTTTGTCTCAGTGTGTGTTATGTGGCTGTTGGTTCCCTAAATACTATCTATAAAAGACTCGGGTCAACTAAAGTCTTGTTGCTTCTTCAGTCAGGTGGATCAACTAAAGTCCTGTCGCTTCTTCAATCAGGTGGGCATGCGTAAATAATTTCTCTAGTCTCTTTCCTAAAGTGGCAATCATTACACAACACATCATCTATTCATCATTACTCATCCCAAGAATTAACCAAATCCCTTATATTTTTTCGACTCTTGTGAAGTAAAGATCGTATGTTCATCATATGGGCAGAGAAGATGCCTAACACATTCCTCTTTGTCATCATGATCTCTTACTCAGAATCCTAGGTCGCTAGTCAAGAGTCATTTAGACAAGGGAATCATTGGATTCTTCTATTCATAGGTTTTACAGGGTCTGGCCGACTGTCAAAATCTGAGTAACTGGCTAGTGTCGACTCCAAGTTAAATATATGACACCCTGAGTCACAACTATACAGGAAAGCTTGAAACATCCTCATGAGCATGATCCACTCGCGATCTAATGTCCACACAGTCCCCTTAAAAGAGCAAGTGAAGTTGTATAATTGAAAAGCAATCGTTTCTATAAATGTATTGTCAAATTGCTCTTTCAATTTAAAGTTTCGATACGTTATTATGGGTTATGAATGATTAGTTGCAAATTCACAGAGGTTAGTAAATGCACTTTCACGGAGAGAGATAAATTGTTGTTTCAAAAGGTATTAACTTACGTATAATAATATATAAATAAATACTTAATTTTGAGTGACACCAACTATATGTTCCTTATGGGTAAATATTACTCAATCGATGTCGATTTTTCAAACATACCCAATTTTCTATCACATTTTCATATAATCTAAAATCGCACTATCATCTTTAGATTTTAAGCAGAGTTATCACCCTAAGAATATAAAGAAGTTTAATATTTAACAGTTATAATTGTGGAATATTATAAAACATGTATTTACGGTGAATGTATGATTGTTTATATTAATGACAACCCTACCTTATACATTGCTTGAATAAGCAAGGATAGTAATCACTTGTTGTATATTACATAATCATATTATGAATGAAATCAGGATATTGACCAAGATTTATAAATAATAAATAAACTCAACAAAAAGAAATATGAATGTGATGTAAAGAATACCACGATGGAGATGTTTGTAGCGAAGATGAAATGAAGGTGGCGATGTTGAATAAGGTAAATATGCCGAAAAGGGACTAAACCAAGTTGGCATTGAGAACAAAGTAATGAGAGCCGAAAGGGAAAGGTTGAGATATACCACGTTTAAATTAAGCATCGCAAAATCAATGTGAGATAATCAAGAATCTAATAAATAAGGGACCAAACCAAATAGGCATTGAAAACAAAATTGTTAGAGTTGGAAGGGAGAGACCGAGATACACTAGGTTTATATTAAACATCGCAAAAACAATACGAGATAACCAAGATTTAGTTAAGGGATGGACTAAATGAAGTTGATATAGAAAATAAAGTGATGAGAGCTAGAAGGGAGAGACTAAGATGGTCTAAACTTTGATTAAGCATCACAAAAGCAATATGAGACAATTATGAATCTGGTCAATGAGCCGATTGATTGTATTCCAATAACTTATTTTATTATGAATAGAATGTTAGCTGTATTGAGTAAGTGTTTATTGTGTTCAAATATAAATGCATTTTTTAAGAATGATTCAATATTTCAATCAAATGTTATCTTGTCTTGCTTTCAAATGATTATTTTTTATGCTTTAGCCGACATATATTAAAATTTTAGAAAATGTTACAATAATTAAGAGCAAGCAACAATAACTAAAAAGTAGTTATTATTTAGACTTCGTTTATTGACGATTGGGCAGTTAATATCCTCAGTAAGCTTATTGATTTTACTATAAATATAGTAGAGATTGATTTTTTTTTAAAATCTAATTTTTAATTTTAACGGGATCATTATCTTGATAAACCCATGTTTCTAAAGAAAAAAAAAACTTTTACCTCTAATTATACCTAAAACAAATAATCATTAATTGATGTCGCTACTAATTCCCAAAGTGAAGAGTCACTCCTCAATCAACTTAAAAAATGAAAAATGAGAACCACCATCTAAATCCTAATAGGAGTTCGATCAAATTAGAGTCGTCTATAAAGCCAAACTTTACACATGGGGCATGTGCAAATAAGGACATGGAGCGCGTGTGGCCATGGTCCACTTGCTCTCTCTCTTTTACTATTCCCTCTCTCCCTCTCTTGTTCCAAGTGGAGATGCCTAAGGGGCATCTTAGCTCTACGGGCAGGAATGACACTCTGCCTATATGATCTTATGTAAGGATGTTAGGGTTTCAGGAGATACACACCACTTAGTGCTCTACCTCCCTATAGACTTTTATATGCCCTACTGTGAAGAAGCTCATTTACCTACATAATTTGTACACCTCAACCATCTAAATCACTCCACTATCTGTAGTCACCATTCATGAACAATTCTCATGTCACCCTAAGGACTGGATCAGACAGATCTTAGCCATCGGCTGTCCATTAGTACGAGTTAAGCTAAATCAATGGTTAAAACAAAAAGTTAACAGTTAAAAAACCACAGTTGACCAATTAACAAATTTAAAGGTGTTAGCTGGCCTTTTAGACACTTGATGGACTATCTAAACCATAAAATCAGGCCACCTAATCATGTTATAGGCTGACCAAGTGGATCCCTTATTGGATCGTGCATATTTCAAGGACCTTGATGAACACATTTAATTATATCTACTTTTTAAGTGGCTGCATGGTAGCCCTATAAGGAGAGCCAAAGCATAACTAATCAAAGCATCTCCATCCACACATCCTCGGGCCTGAGGACTTTGATGGAGCTGGTGTACCCACAAGCCTATTCAAGTTTAAGCATGATGGGTCTCCTAGCTTGATACTTGAAAGTGATCATTGTCAATATAAGTGAACAAATGCTATATTTAAGGAACCAACTATGATAGACCTGCACACTTATGTGGGGGTAGGGAAAGAGGTAAATTAACACTAAGTCGGCCCTGATGATGGAAACTGTCCTAACACTAAATCTGTCCCTTCACATGAGATGACCATCATATACATCGCGAGTATGTTCTTAAACCTGTATCATCATGGCTAGGGTAGTGAGATCTATGGACCATAACTCTTCTTAGTGATGAATGCAATAATAGAATCCGCGATGCACTTGTATTTGCCAATACACCAACTGAATGCATCATCAGCCATCCTGAATATATACCCACCTATCAAACGTCTGGCATCAGGATCTGTCTAAAAGTTCTCATTGGTGTATCTGATGAATGACAAATCTCCATTCTCATATACTAAGACAAGGTGTATCATCCTCCTCATGTACTTCATAATGTGCTTGATTGTCATCTAATCAATCATTTTCGGATTACTTTGACAATGGTTCACCACTCCCACTAAGAAAGTAGTGTTTAACATTGTGCACAATATAATATACATCAGACTCCCTGTAACAAATTTGTAAGGAACTCCTTTCATGGCCTATCACTTATATGGAGTTGTGGATAATTATTAGTTAAAAGATAAACATTATGTGTGAAAGGCACATCATCTTTCTTTAAATTAATCATGAAGAACTTTTCAAGTATGTTTTTTATATATGCTATCTACTTGGGAGAAACCTAGTAAGCATGAAGGTTGATTTTAATAAAGCTTGATTCTTACTAAATAGAATGCTTCTTCCAAATCCTTTAAATCAAATGAGGTGAAAAGTCACGCCTTGACTTCCGTCATGAATCTAATAATATTCCTAGGAGAATGTTGTTTTCATGAAGGACTACGAAACACGTCTTCATTCCTACAAATATGAGGTACACACACGTTTCATTTGAGCCCTCATCGAAGCCAGAAAATGAATTGTCTTATTGAATTGATGATTCAAGCTCATAGTGTTTGTTTGATGTTGTTTAGTAATATATGAAGATTACATACATTAGATTATTATATGAGATGAAGGTATCTCTTAAGATGCTCCATATAAATTCATTTTTCTAAAAATTTATTGAGGAATGTCGTCTTCATATTTATTTGTCAAAACTCATTATTCAACTTGGAAACTATGATAATAGAATGCGAGTGAATTGCATCATAGCAACAAGAACAAACATTTCCTCATAGTGTATTTTCTTCCACGTTTTGTTTCATTTCTTATAAATTTATTTACATTCGATCAATTTGACTTTATCGGGTTGATCTACAAGTGTCCGCACGTGGTTGAATAAATAGACTTTATTTCAATATCCATGATTACTATTCATTGTCTCGTATCTATATATATCATAGCTTGAAGTCGGGTTTAACATAAAATTATCTAATAATGATATTAAAACCTCTTCAAGATAGACTAATATATTGAATTCTTAATATTTTGTTATTATGTGAAAAGCGATAGACCATCGAATTTTCATATTATATTACTATGTGAAAAAATGTTGCACTGTCGAATTTAGAAAAATTCGACGGTCTGTTCAGTAAAAAAAAAAACAATTGTAATATCAACTATCGAAATAAAAATTCAACGATCCAACAATCGGCCAATATTCGACGGTCCCAGACAGTTAACACAATGTCAACTATCCATACCTGTCAAATAGTGTAGGAACTCGTCCTTTGAGGATTGTCGGTTGTTTACACAAATCGACAGTTAAAAACCCTCGAAAAATATTTTTCGACGGTGTAAATCCACCATTCTAATTGGCATATTTATCTGTTGTGAATCGTCAAAAATAATTTGACGGACTAAATCCGCCGTTCTGATTGAAAATTAAGCCATCGAAAATAAATTGATAATTCAAACCCACCATTATAAGTAAAAATTATAGAAAATTTCATCTGCTATGAACCGTCGAAAATAATTCGACGGTCCACATCCGCCGTTCTGGGTAAAAATTATAGGAATTTTCGATGGTCCTGGACAACCGATAAATGAAAACGACGATCCAGAACCATTGAATTTTTTGTTGCACAAAAAAAATATGTATTTTGTTGGGGTTGTGCCCCAATAAATCCTGTAAACATGTAAATTCATAAATAATTTACAAAACTACAACATTTACCAACATAATATACAAATACAATCCTCTACAACCATAATACATAACCAAAACAATACAACCACAATCCTCCACAACCATAATATATAACCAACATAATAAAACCACAATCGTCCACAACTACTGACCTCTACAACCACAATCATCTACACCCACAATCCCCCATAAGTACCAATAATCCACAACCACAATCCTCTATAAGTACCAATATTACACACCCACAATCCTCCAAAATGCTAACACAATCTTCTAAACCTGTAATATACATCCTGTAAACCCTGTAATATACAATTCACAAATAATTCACAAAACTACAACATATAATATCAACACAATACAACCACAATCCTTCATAACCACAATACATAATACCAACACAAATTACCCACAATCCTTCAGAATACAAACACAATTATTCACAACCACCAAGTACCAACAAATCCATAATACAAAAACAATCCTCCACAACCCACAAGTACCAACAATCCACCATAACATACAATCAATAATTCACAACCTACAACCAACAATCCACCACAACCTACAAGTAATAACCCACAATATACTATCAACCACAAGCCATAATCCACAATGCATAATCTGAGATCCACAATTCACCACAATCAATACACAAGAAATGTGGAGATTTAGTGGCCACGGTTGAAACATTTGTGTGGCCACATAAGTTTTGAATCAATTTGATATTTGATTTTTCCCTTCATCCAGGCTTATGTGAAGTCTTGAACAACTTAGATGACAAATAAACATCATGTGGGCCTTAGGAAGGTTTTAATGATGAGAATTAAGGTCCCCACTACTTTCTGTGGTGTGGTTCGCTTGAGCTTTGGAACTGTCTCATTTTTTTGCTCATGATCTAACTAATCTCAGAAAAATAGATAGATGGTGTGGATATAATACATATATCATGGTAGGGCCCACGAAACTTGGTGATGTCAATACACCACCACACAATCCGCTTCCAATTTTTTCTTCGACTCAAATTTGTTGAGGGATTCAATCCCGCAGTCGTAAATCAAGTGGGAATGGGAGAATCCCCTCCATTCAAATTTCTATCCGTGTATGGTTTCTAAAGCCTTAAACCAATATCAACAAATAAAGTTACCAAACGAGGAGCAATTTTGAAAAAGTGATTTTTACAATTCAATCACGTCTAATGTTATCCAATATGGTGAATTAAACAGGCTCTTAGCCACTCATTGAGGATCTTGATTTCATAAAGTAAATAAATAAACAATAACTTAAATATTGATTTGCATGAATAAAAAAAATAACAATTCTTTATTTTAAAAAATAAAAAGAAAATATAAGAATTCAAGAAATATAGTGAATGGATATTTGATTCTTAAGAAAGTAGAGTAAAAGGTTATGGAAGATTTGAGTCAATTTTCTATAAAAGAAATAAAATGATGTGAGAAATCAAATCTTGAGGTAATCCTACAATATAAAGAGAATTTTTTTTATAGAAAATATAAAAAGAGAAAAATATGTGAAAGATAACTTATCTCAAAATGAATGAACCCAAGTTTAAAACTTTTCCTCATTTCTTCATTCCCTTCTCTCACTCTCACTTCCTCGCATTTTCTCTCTCCCTATCTCTCTCTCTCTTCCTCGCATTTTCTCTCTCTCCCTATCTCTCTCTCTATTGCATATGTTTTTTTTATTTTTCACTCTCCTCCCACATTACATGTCCTCTATTTAATTGGAGGGCCCCACGTCCTAGCCTTCATGCACACATGTGAATCTTACACCCTATTTGTTTAAAAACTCTCAACGTATCACCCCTCAAATTTTATTGGTTTAAACACATTATAACCCTTCTACTATTGGCCTATAGAATAATTTAATTTATTATTATTCCAAATAAATCATAGTCCATTTCTATTAGTTTAAACACATTATAGACTATTTCTATTGGTTTAAACATATCATACTTAATTTTGTTAGTTCAAACACATCATATTCCATTCTTATTAATTGAAATACGTCGTGGCCAAGCCATTCTCCTCTCTTCCAACTTTTTAATGTGGAAAAGACCAGGACTCCTATGTTTAATGTGGCTTAGCCACACAATGACTCCTATGGAGAGTTTAAAATGCCGTTTGCTCTCTTATAAGTTGCACATGTGTTGTGTGCACAAAGTGTATATACACTTGGATGGTTATTGTTGTAAATGGTTAGTAAGATGGACGATGATGGGGATAATAGGATGGTTAGATGGGTGGATGTTGTGTGTACCACGTGGTGAATGGTTACATAGATAGTGATATAGAATGATAGTTAAAGTATATATAGATAGAAGGTAGAATATATAATTGGAAGGTCATGTTGATGGATGGTTTGGATAGTGGATGGGCTGAGCTTAATGGATGATTTAAATAAACGGTTGGAGATGGGTCAGTGGTTGGATAGTTGGGGTTGACATACATAAATTAAGGGTTGAACTCACGGTCAACAACTAATTTTGGTGGTTTTATATACGATGCTTGTTGCTTGAATTTGGATGGTGCTAGACACTCCAACAATGATCAGGATTGACTGATTTTTGAGGTATAATTCAACGGTCATTTATGAACAAGTTTAAGTGTACTCTATTCAATGGACAAATTTGTAGGTAACTTAATGGCCATGAGTAGACAAATTTAAGGTGCTGATTGATGATTCTTTTGGGCAGATTTGATGTATGGATCAACGGTAAAAAAAGGTATATTGGATGCACAAATCAATTATTTGTGGTGGATAGATTTAACATGCGCTGTAACATTATAAATTAACCAAATTTGTCATATAATCAAGGGTTCGCTGATTTAAGCTATAATTATGTGATCCTACTTGGGCAATTTTTTACCACAATATAATGGTTAAGATCTGGCTGATTTGGTATACAAGTTAATAATCTAGGTTGGAAAGGTTTAATACACAATTTAATGGTCGTAATTAGACAGGTTTAGCACCTTGATTAATGGTCATCTTTGAGTAGGTTTAACAAATAATAATGGTCTTATTTAGACAAATTTAAGATATAAATTGATGGTTCTGATTGAATATATGATGTACGGATATTTGGTCATAATTGAGTAAATATAATAAATAAGCCAACAATCACAATCAAGCTAATTTAGCGCTTAGATTCGCAGGCATAAGTAGGCTTATTTGCTATGCAATTCAATGGTTAAAACTAAATAGATCTAACATATGCTCAATGGTCATACCTTAGACAAATTTAATATAAAATAATGGCTAATATTGGGTGGTTTCAATACATAAATTGATGAATGCATAGCTAGTCATGTATAGATGTATATATGTATTGATTGATAGATGAATGAATGGGTATATACATATATACATGGATGGATTTATGTATGTGTACTTAGATGAATGCGAGTGTACTTGTATACGTGTACATAAATGCAGTGCATGTATAGTGTAAATAGGTATATATATATGTATGTATATCAATACATAAGCATAAAAAATCACTAAAATATCAGACAAAGATAAACCTCAGTCATCACATTCTACCCCTTTAAAAGGAATTCCATCCTCGAAATTCAAGCATGCCTATTATATAAATGAACGAAGATACTCCGATGTATGTAAGTGTCTACTACATTCTACACGGTGTATGTTTGTGTGCATAAGCATATATGAATGTCCACATGTATTTAGCATTGTTACAACCATAAAGGCGACTTGTTCAAACGCCAATCACATTACTTCCTTGTTTAACAAAATTGGATGAAATGCTCATATAAAGTTTTTTGTGCAAGTCCCCATGGATAAAAGCATTGTTGATATATTGTCTATCGATGAATAATGGCCACAACCAATGGACAATGAACAGTAACAAATTTTACAATATGAGTAAAAGTTTCATGATAGTTTTACCCTTCAACTTTAGTATACCCATTTCCCCACTAAACTTGTTTTGAATTGTTTAATTATACTATAAGCATAATGTTTAATATTGTACATAACTATTTATAACCAATGAATTTTTTTTAATGATAAATGTTATAACGTTTATGTTCAATTCTTTTCTAATATCTCAATTTTCTAATGACATAATTAAAAGTAAAATGATTATATAAAAGAAAATTAGATAAGATATAAAGAGTATATGTAGATGACTGTGAAGAAGGTGAAGCAAAAATTGAGGTGGGTGGTAAAGTGATTCAGACATTGCCTTTGTGGTTAGTAGGTAAGTAATTGGATGATGACAATGACGAAGGCCAGATGGCGATGGAACAACGAGGTAAAAGTTCGGGATCAAGAGTAGCGAGTATTGAGAATAATTAGGGGTTGCTTCAAGGATTGACATGTAAATGTCAAGAGATAATGTATTGGGGATGACAGTTGTAGGCTTGAATGAAAAATATACTATCGGTGAATGTCATGTCTTTAGAGGTAAAGATATATTTTATTTTAAGCTATAAATGCGATAACCTCATTGTCCAAAAGGATAACTAATAAGAATGCATTTAGAAACACATTATATTAATTTACATAGAAGAGAACAAAAAATATGGGTATCACACATCTAAAAATTCGAAGGTAATCATATAATAGTTTGGTTTTGAAAAGTATTTTATATAAAGTTTTACCATTCACATTGGAAGCGGGTCTGCAATTGATGAAATAAGTAACAGTTAAGACGCATTCCCCCTAACATGGTAAAGGTAAATGTGCTTGAAAATGTAAAGCACAGACAACCTCAATTAGATGTTAATGATTGAGTTCAGCAGCCTAATTTTGTGAAGCTTCAACACAAGTTTGCTGATGAAATATGTGATTTTCTTGAGAAAAAAATCTTGCTTTGAGTTGGAGAGAAGCTTGGTACCATTATCGGTGAGAATTTAACATACCTAATATTAGAACTAAGTCTTAACCATGACACAAATCTTCTTTTTTTTTTTAATATAGAAATAAGCAAATTTCAAATTTAAAATGTATAAGATAAACCTAAGTGCAATTGAGAATAATCATTAATAACAGTGAGAAAATAGTAGGCACCGATTGTGATGATGCGGGATACTTGTCCCAAATGTCACAGTGAATCAAATAAAAATGAAATGCACTTTAAGTGCAACTTAAAGGAAAAATAATGTCCAATTTGCTTAGCCTTTTAATAAACATTGCAAGAAGAAGAAAAAGTAACATTTGATGTGGACAATGTTTGAGATATGCGATTTACAGATCAGTAACTAATACACATGTGTTAAATATTGAGACTTGTAGATTGAGTAGTAGGCATGGTTGATAGGACGGGGACCAAAGGTGGACAGTAATTGTATAGTTCACCTTATACTTTACTGACTACAATTAACTTTTTTTAGAATATGTCCAAGAAAACATAGAAGGTAGAAAAAAAGATTATAATATAATTTAAACTTTTGGTGAGTTTAACCAACATACGAAATTAAAATAAAAATTTAAAACGTAAAAAATATTATTTAAAATCAAATATGGAGACAAAGAAATCAAGCCAACATGAGTGATAGCGTGTGACATCTCTAATTGGTAAAGTACCGATTTAGCATCAAAATTTTAAGAAGATTTTATAAAAAGTGGAAGATTTGGTGGCATACGAGTAAATGCTTCACTATCCATGAGACAAGTGATGGGAGGGGAAGAGATAGCTGAAAAAGTTGACATACTAAATAAAGTGGCTATGAAGTAGGAAATGAAGATTGCCTAATTAGATGAAAAGATGCCCAAGCAATAGACGAGGGTTCGTAGACTGATTTCTTTAATCGAGATGCATCGATCGTTGGGGTGATGAATTTAAAGTTTAACAGTTTAGATTCACAACAGATGAGGCCCATAATAAACATAATGCAAGTCTACAAATAGATGATGACCTAGGCTTGTTGCGGTCAACAAGTAGCAAAGTGGGGTTTCAGCGGGTGATGGATTTTTCCAATGATGAAGATGGCATGCGCAACAAGATCATATCAAATATGGTGCGTTCATGGGGTTAGGGTTGTGATTGATGTTAGTATGTACATGTGTAATGTACAACTGCCACAAGCTCTTGGTCTTGTGAGTGACGAAAAAAATTGCTTATAATCTCTAAAAAAGTCATAGAGAGGTGCAACACGAATGAAGAGCTTGGTAATGACTTCTATCTAAGAACATGCTGATCGCCAATCGGCTTATGGAGGGTCGACTGATGACGATCGCCAAAGTAGGGTTGATGAAGACCTTACCGCTTTAATACAAACAGGTATGGATCGAGCTCCGACTGACATGTTCCTCAAGACAGATTGTTAGTTTAATTGTGTAATGGTAGAAACGGAGTTCGGTGGAAGCAATGACAACCGCTAGATTTCAGGCAAATACCGACATTTGTATAGCCAGTTGCAAGGGAGGTAGATGCCAAAACAAACCGCGTCGGCTATGGGTTGCAATTAACAACGAAATCACTGTTGTCGATGATAATGGTGCTGAGGTAATTACAAAGATGGGTTTTGATGGGGTTATCCATGTATGACATCACACGGTGGGGGCTGGTTCGATTCAAACAATAAAGTTGGACAAACACTTAGATTTGGATGGTAGCCGATGATGGGTATAGCAGAAGGCGATGCTAAAGTAAATGGGTTTGAATTTTAGCATTAGAATCATTGATGAAAAAGCCCCAAATCGCTCATCATAAACGAATGGGTGACACGGCACGTGTTTGTGAATGATGTTGTCAATGACAGACAACATTGGAGAAAATGGAGTTTGTGGGTTTTGAGTAGCGTCAAATCTAGTGATGATATTGTAGTTTTGGGGATCGCCGGATTTGGGGATGGAGATTGTAAAAGAAAAAAAAAAGCCAAAATCCGATTGAGATAATATGTTGGTAGTTAAAGGCCTCCAATTGAATGCTCCTATATCATGATAAAATTGAAAAAAGAAAGAAAAAAATAGGAATAAAGAATTAGATAATTACTTGGATTTATGGAGTATAAGGTTTTGTGTTATTAACTCGAGATGTGTCAATAATACAATAGGATAAATTATAATCTAATTGAGAGAGAAAACTCTTCATTACGTGCATGGCTGATTCTACGTGTGGCTCATAAATTTTAACAGGATCTTATAGACTGACATGTTGATATTTAAATACATGACGGCATTTTAATCCAACTGGTTCAAGCGCCTGATTTGTTAGATTAAGGCATCGGGTTTAACGACAGCTCTCTATTGAACAGAGAAAGCCAAACAAGATTAACCGTAGTCATTTTAGGATTAGATCCAACGTGCACCTTAAAAAATATCACCATAAGATAGGCATGAATTGCAATCTTCTTTGTTCGTTAGAAAGTCATTAAGGGGTTATTTGGATGCCTTATGCCTATAAAGTCTTTAAGCGATAAAGATATTATATGTAATCTAGTTATAGAGGTTGTTTGAATACATATATATACTTGTAAAGGCTTCACAAGCTGTAAATAAATTACAACTTTTAGCTGTAATATGAAACATGGTAAAAACATATGTTTCAAATTACAAGTAAAGTCTTTGTAACTAAAATGACATTATACATGGTAGAACAAAATAGTTGATATACACTCATGATATGTGAGGCCTACCGTATATGTGTATGGTACATCTAATCTATTCATCATATTTTTCCCTTGATGCTCTCTTATAACGCTAAAAATAACTCGTTCATTATCAAATGGACCACACAAGGGAAGGATGCAACGTCCACCTTATCCCTTGAGGCACATTGTGATGGGTGGAGGACATCCAATCCATCTAGTGTGTGCATGCTTTAATAATCTCTTAGTACTTTTAAATGTATGATTTACGAATTTTGAAGGGTTTACCACCCAAGTTGTGTGGTATGAATATCTGCTTTGCCTATAGTAAACATTTACAAGCTAGCCGAACGTATAAACAGATTACTGTTTAAAAGCCAAATGAAATGGCATGTAAATCATTTACACCTAAAACTCATTTAAGGTGTAATGTGTTTATGACTTAAAACTTCAAGGGTCATTTGGCACCATGGAAATGGTGGTAAATGGTAAGAATTGGTGGTGAATGCATAAGGTGGGTTCATTTGGAGAGATATCCCTTGTTGTTTTCAATCACATGGTCCACCTAATTCACATACCGAGTTGAGTTTTGGGACCTACAACTAATACAAAGTGTTATACTTGGTGTCGGGATGGATTTCACATAAACCTTATGATGGGTCACAATTGGGAATTTAGTGAAATGCATATCATGTATGGAGAAAGGCGTCAAACACAAATTTTGGATTCACATGGAATCCATATACACGATACCAAATATAACCAATGCTTTTAATTCACATAGATTCTATGATGGTTGTGAATCAGATTCCAATTCACATGGAATCTATGCCACCAAACGGCCCATTGCAGGCATCAAAATGAGCCCTAAGTGACATGCCACTCTATTGATGGGACAACATAATCGATTACATGATTGGCCATTCTTAACTATTTAATTTATGGATTGCTTTTTGGACCATGGTTCTAGACTTTTCTTGATCCTACAAAACTAGGCAATGATTATATTACAAGCTCATATGCACACAAGAACCAATAATAGTCTACTATTTGGATGGTAGGGATCTATCACTAAATGGTATCAGTTAAGTGCCCATTAGCTAGGGCTGGAAGTCAAGCGGGTTGGGTCGGGTTGGTGCTCAACCTAACCCAACCCAATGTTCCTATACCTTAATCCTAACCTAACCCAACCCAACCTTGGGTTGGAAATTCTCAACCCAAGACCAACCCAAGCAGGCTCGGTCAGGTTGATTGGGTTGGTTGAGTTGATACACACTAATATTTTTGTTATTATATTAGTTTATTACATTTTAGCACACATCTTATTTTTTGTACTTGTGGTTTTATTAATTATATATGTAGTTATTTATTGTAAAAATCTTCACTTTTTCTAAACAAACAAACTAAAATATGGGATAACTGCTCCTTTAACATTCAAGCATATTAAATTTCAAACATTTTAAGTTTACTCACTAAAGTATCATAAACTAAAAAGTTAACTATAATAAAATTACAAGTAACTTGATTATAGATCAGGTTGGGTTGGATAAGGCAACTTGAGACCTCAATCTAAGGCCAACCCAAGTTTTATTGAGTCGGTGACTGCATAGCCAAGCTCGTGCTTATATATGATACTTCATGCCAAAGCCCAATCCAATGTTAGGTCCGTTGGGTCGAACCCCCAACTTTCAGCCCTACCATTGATGCCCATGCGGTCCTAAAACCATTATGCCAGTTTTCACTTCTTCTAAGAGGCCTGAATCGTGGCATGCACGTACGAAGATCCTGACCATCCAAATTATGGACCCACTGTGGATGTAATGTATCTAAAAGATAGCCTTAAAAGATCATACACCGTACACGTGGCATTCGTGATATTCTTTCCCTAGAGTCTTTTGCGTGCTTGCCTGCCGTCTTTTGCTTTCTGCTTTTCCTTTTCCCCTATCTTTTTAAGGCAGGTAACTCGCATGAGTACCTCCAGATCGTAGTTGGCTGGCCTCCACCCAACATTGATTGGATGAATGTTGATCGTAACCGTTCATCCGGTGGGCCTACGTTGGGTGATTGAAAATGCAAACATCTCACGATTGAACGATTATGCCCCACCATGCCCTGCAGGCCCATCAATTTGACGGTGGGCCACATCAAGGCCATAAAAAAGAGAAAGGTCGATCAGGAGCCCATCCATCTGGGCCGTCCATCAGACCGTGCAGCCCACTCCATCTGTGATGAGATAGTTGATAAAAAATGAAAGAGAGACAGCTGTCCACTCTTAATGATCAAGATCCATTGAATGAGATTCTGCATCACCTGATGGGACGGCAATTCTTGCATGATGCAGCATCAGAAAGTGGGCCCCACACGTTCACTAAAGGTGGGCCCAAGTACTGAAGAAGGCTGGAGAGTACGAAGCATGCCAAGTCCCGCGGACTACTAAACTCTCCGGCCTTTTCTATGTACACGATATACTCTTCTACCGCATTTTAGCTTCACGCCTCAGTTAGAATTTCTCCTCTCCTCTCTCTCTCCTCTCTCTCTCTCCCTGCGATCGGATCCCCCAAAGTCACTGCCTTTTTCTTCCAAAAACCCTAACTCCTTCTCCAAGCAAAAGCCCCTTCTTCGATTCTTCTCTTCATCTCTCTCTCTCTGCGATCGGA
This sequence comes from Liriodendron chinense, assembly GCA_003013855.2. NCBI lineage: Eukaryota > Viridiplantae > Streptophyta > Magnoliopsida > Magnoliales > Magnoliaceae > Liriodendron > Liriodendron chinense. Next base: position 21,519 of record PVNU02002793.1, on the reverse strand, counting down.
CTTGGAATTCCGATCGCTTTTTCTCGTATTTCTTTCATCAGGATATGCTTCATCTCTCATCTAATTCAACATGAAGTTGAAGAGGCGGAGGGTTTTGGAAGTGGTACGCAAGAAACCCCAAATTCTTTTCTTCCCATTTTTTGATTTGTCATGCTTTAATTCTAATGAATTGCAATTTAGATTGTTTCTGTTGTTGATTTTAGAACTCTAATTCTTTCCTTTTTATTTTGATTTTCTGATTTTAGATTTATCAGGAATGAATGAATGTGGTTTTATTTTTATTTTTCTGTTTTTGATTCTTGTGGAAGATGGATTAGTTTGTGCGAAATTGTAATTCTTGTTTGTATTTTTTTTTATTAAATTGATGGGTTAATTTTTTTGGTAGAATTCATGATATAAAATACTTACTTTATGGCCGCTGTTAATTTTTTTTATTTTAAATATCTTCTCCCTCTTAAACATTAATAGTTAGAAAAGTGGATTTATTCTCAGGTTTAGTATGATGTGTGGCATGCTTGCCCGTTGATCCAGACCATCCAAATCATTGCGTGGATGGGCATGGATTGGAAGTATCATTGATGTGATGATTGCTACTGTTTGATATCACCCGCTGAGTTTAGGTTTTTGACCTGTTCTCTTTTCTAGCTTTCCATTCGATGGCCAAGTATCAGATAGCTCGGATTGTGTAATCTTTGTAACCATCAGGCCATGTGCCATCCATAGCGGGGCCATTGATTAGGAGGTTTGTATTGATGTATATGTATGCCAAGTTTATTGTGGATGTGCGGATGTGCGTGATACACCATACTCTGCAGACTATGGTGTATTTCCTCAATTAAAAAAGGGTATTGATTTTGTCTCGGCTTTAGAGCTTCGCATGGAAATTTTGGGGTGTTTGGTGTTTATGTTTAAAATCTGTGTGGTGCATGGTGATGAAAATTAAGTTCATTGATATACAATTGATTTCTTGTTGTCATCTTTTATTTTGATTATGTGTCTTTGGTTCATGTGATTCCATGGTTATTTTGATTTCAACAACTCAATTCACTGAGGGAGTTCACATTTGTTTAAGTGGGGGGTTGTTATTTCTGTTGGAAATTTTCAAATTCTATGCAAATTTATTAGGATTCAAAGTTTTTGCTTAGGATCCCTCACTTGGTAAATGGTTGGACCAAACAGGACATGAAGCTCCTATAGTTCTTACTCCTGAGCAAGATATAGATTGAGTAAACAATAGCAAGATTAAAAAATTTCAGTTATTCTTCTCTATATGTCGGTTATGGAAGAGAAAACAACAAGAAGATTGTCATTCTTATTAGATAAGCTAACTAAAAGAAAAAGAGGACCAAAGAGAAGCATTTGCATTATGGGCCTATGGGGGAACATAGAAGTCAATTCAATTGGATTATGTGAGCTTCCCCTCCACGATCGATTGACACCTTGTCAGGCTTGCAAAGATCTTCACACCCGTTGTAATGGCCATAAATTCCGCTCTATTCTAGGAAAGGGTGGCAATAGAATCTTCAAAAAAAAAAAAAAAAAGAAAAAAAGAAAAAGAAAAAGAAAAGAAGTGAACATGCTGGTTACCCGAACTTGGCTCGAAACAGGCTGGGTATGGGGATAGTTAATGGGTGTGGGTATGAGTATTAATTTAAGCCTATTTGTAAATGAGCTGGGTTTGGGTATACCACTACCCATACCTGAACTCAGCCCAAACTGATTATATTTAACATTATACATTTATATATATCCTTGATTTTCATATTATATAATAATTAATGATTAATTAATAATAATCAGCTCTTTTTAATTTACAGTTCTATGTAAAGAATACGAGGCTGGTTCTCACTCTGTGGTATGTAGTAACTGTGTATACAATCTAACCCATCTTACATGCCAGACCCACCTTGAAAAATGGGCTACATTGGTTTGTGCATTATGTATACTGCCCAACCCATCAAATAGGGTCAACCCCCATGAAATGTGGGTTCACCTTGGTGTTTGAATTGTTTATACCATTCATCCCATCCAACAGGGTCGACCCACCATGAGAAGTGGGCCCACCCTTGGTGTGTTCATTATGCATGCCATACAATTTGTCCAAAAGGTTTGACCCACCATTTAAGTGGGCAGTAGATCCAACCATAATGTGGGCCACATGTACAGTTCACGGTTTAATTTGAGTAAGCGCATGGCTTGTGTTCATTAATTAATTGTGTGATGGATCAAAACATCATTAATAGATTTTTATTTTTTTCTAGTTTTTAATCTAAAATATCATTTTGCTATCTCTTTATGTTTTCGAAGAAAAATCATAATTTTTTAATTTGTGCTACAAATCTAATCTTTTTTAATTTAATAGTATTTTTTTTGTTGAAAATTCAAAATGATGAAGGGGTACCCGACACCCTAATGGGTATGCGGGCACCCAATGGGTATGGTTGTCCATTTTAGGTCCAACATGGGTAATGGATGCAATACCCATTGGTAGGTGTGGGTATGGGTACCTCTACACTCGTCCCAAACTTAAGCCGTTGGCACTCTTAATTCTAAGATATGATCCTATTGGCCTGGGAAAGGTAAAAGAAATATTGTCATTCATCCTCGAGCGCACCATCAATTTTGCAGGGCCCAAGATTTCCCAGAGTGCTTCCACAGTCCCAATTGCAAAGGGGTCTAAGTGACCATGATTGTTGGAAGTGTTTGAAAGTTTTCTTACAACCCTCTCTAGTCGTGATGAGATTGGAAATGAAGCTACTCTTGAGAACTGTTGCTGATTAGCCTTGTTGACCACAAGTGATTCAAACTTGGATAAATTTTGTTTAATTGGGATGGCTAGTTTTCAACGGTTCTTTATTTAATTATTTCTTTCTTTCTAGATTCTTGCACTAGTTGCATGTGAAAGCATTCTTTGAAAGATCTTGCCTCTAGACTTTCTTTTTAATGAAAACATTAGAATTTATGAGCACTAACCAAAAGATGAATATCAGAAGTGGGAGAAAACGTGAAAGAAGGATGGTATGAGATCATCCAACACAGGGGCATCAATAGGCTGGGCGGACCAAATGGGTACCTGAGCCCAGCCTGACATGGCCCGGGTATGGGTGTAGCTTAATGTGTGTAGGACTGTAGGTGTGGGTTCAGGTATTTTTTTGAGCTCGATTAATAAACAGGCTGGGTATGGGCATACGCCAACCCTTACCCGAATCCCACCTGAACCCGTTTATAAATAAATAAACAATCAATAATATACGCATATAAGTTTCATGTATTAAAATAGTGGACCATTTAGATCAAACCTATCAACCAGCTATTTTGATATAGACATGTAGCCTGCCGGAGGTGCAAATGGTCTGTGGTACAAGTGCCATTGGGTTGTAGAATTTGTATACCAAAATCAGAAATCTCATTGTTGAAATACATGGCAAATAATATCTCAAATTAAACTGAGTACATTGTGGAAATGACTGTCGAAGTAACAGTGCTAAAATCAAATTGGTTGAACAATCCTAACCTCCTATTCATAGATACATCTTTGTTGAAAATGGGACTATCGGATAATTTTTCCCTTTTAATTGTCCAAAAATTTTCAGCAATCTGATCAACTTATGATCAAGCAAGTTTACTTTTTGGTTCATTCTACATGTAATCTGGGGTCTGCAATTTGGACGGTTTACATTTTAATTACTTTCAGTGGTACACCAAGTATGCAATTTCATTGTGATAGTTTGTAGCTTTCAATCATGCGATGATTAAAAACAAAATGAAGAAGGTTTTTTTTTTTTAAATCCAAAATAGCATGGCATCATACTGAATCTTTCTGAAGAAAAAACATGGTTTTCTGTTTCTGCTATAAAATTTTATCTCTTTGAGTTAATGATGGGCGTGTGTGTTTGTTTGTGTTAAAAAAATCTCAAACCATAAATGGATACGCGATACCCTAATGGTTCCCCAACACCCTAGACTACAGGTATGGTTTCCCAGTTCAGGTCTGACATGAGTATGGGTGCAGTACCCACTAGTGGTGTGGGTATGGGCACCCCCATACTCGGCTCAAACCCGGCCCATTGACACCCCTAATCCCACAACCTTCATTAACCGAAGATTACAGGATGTAGGCCCAAGAAATTCCCCCTTAAAAAGGTTAAGCTTCAATGTGCAATACATAACCTTGCCCTTAACAGCTTGGAATACGTTCTCTGTGTTGTCAGATCTATTGTTAAAAGTCCTGTCATTATGTTGTTTCCATAAAAAGCACTCAGGTTCAACCCAACTTGCCTATAAAAAAGGATTGTACCACAAAAAGCAAGGAAAAATGTCAGAGAGATTTTTATTTTATTTTTCCTTTTGCCTTGAATTCCCTAGTTCCAAGCTTGAAACAAGTTGTTAATTGATCTTGACATTTAAAGGTTAACTTGTCCATTTGTCTGTTGGTTGTTCGCTAAAACTGAATCAATCTCAATGAGGCTAAAGAAATTGGACCAAATCCTCCAACCCACACATCCATGGATGAAAATGTGGCCCATGGATTCCTCTTCCTTCTAACACAAAATGCATTCTCTGGTTATATAAAGTGAGGATCTCATTGGTTGTGGCTGTTCGATAAAAAGCTTTGACATAGGAAGCATGCACCCCCCATACTTTGACCCAGGGAGGCTTGGAAGTCACCACTAGAAACATTTCCATTAGTAGGTTCTTTGAGAATAAACACCTTTGGTACACGGGGCCTCTACCCACATGTCCTCCTCAAATGGGAAGACATGCTCCTGATTAAGAAGGTTGAGGATGCTAACCACCAATTCATTTTCATGACCTAACGATTTCCGTGAAATCGCAAAGACCGCACATTTTGATTGCCAAATAATTCATTCCTTGATAAAGGTATTGTTTTTGGTAAGGGAGTATACCCTGGGACATGAGGGTGGAGTCCTCAATTATCTTCCTAAGAGCAAGTCCTTTTGCCATTTCTCATATTAGGTTTGCTCTCTGAAAACAAGTGGCCCAACCCTACTGAAAAACAGTTAAGCTACGACTTATGGCCGCATCGGCCATTATGTAGAGGAAACAAGCACCCCCATTATGCGATATAGGGGTGAATCTATTTGGTATGAAAAAAGGGGCTATATTGGCCCCGTATTGGCTGATACAGGTTGATACGATCTCTATTTGGCACACGATAAAACCATTATAGGCTGATACAACCATAAACGGTCCATTATGGAAGCTTTTATTTTCAATTTTTCTCTAGGAAGTTTATAAATTACTTTTAAACTAGATCTGGGCCTCTTTTGAGTTCCAAAACACAAAAATTGAGTGGGATTCGATGAACTGAAGTCGAGTGGACCATTTTGGGAAATATTGAGAAAGGTAAACCATCACCTTCTTCAGTTTTCCATCTTCTTTTGGTGTATTTATATGTAATGGGTCATAATAAACCAAATCATGCTTGATTTGTGTTCAATTATGTCCTATTTTGGTCAACCTTTTCAAGCTAGCACTCCCGGTTATACAAGGTTTTTACAATTAGGTTTATGACGAAACCTAGGGCTGTATTGGCTACTTCTGCCCTCTCTTGTTGAGCAATATGTCAGCTGTTATCATTACGTAATACATTGGCTCAACCCCTCAGATTTATCATGGATTTCATGATGGCTTTCCAAATGAATGGCCCCTTCCTCGGATCACCACACCGGGAGATGGGCCTCTTCCCATCACCACCATATTTTTTAGCAAAGACTCTTCTCCACAGCACCTCGTCATTGAAACTAGATTAAGAATGAAACAAATTGGAGATCTACGTACCAGTTTGAATGTTCAAAATCACAAACAAGCGTAGGAAGATTCATTTAGTAAATAGAAGAAATAAGATTGTGAGCAAGCTGAATAGACCTCTATTCATGCACTAGAGATCACTGAAATCCCCTCTCCAACACTTCCACCATAAGAGAAATCATCAACTGTTTATTCAAAAATATCATTCTATGCCCTCTACATGTGCTTATGAAGCCATAATTTATAGATTTGCTTCCATATGAGAGCAAATGATAATAAGATCCCAAACACCTGGACTTTTTAAAATAATAAAGAGCAAATAAGGAAAGAGTCCAAATAATATAATTCTTTAAGATAAATGCATATAAGGAAACTACTCAAAATGAAATACCACCACATTTGATTAAGTGGGGCTCTCTCTGTCCTCTTCTTCTGTAAGCCACATGTGATTAAGTGGGGCTCTATCTGTCCTCTTCTTCTGCACACTTGTGGAACTTGCATATGTGGGATGGGTGTGATTGCATCAATTCCCCCTGGTTTGAAAGAACTCTACTTCGTCGAGTTTATCACAATATTGTCCTCATAAAGCTCTGGGTTGATGCACGTGAAATTTTAGATGAAATCCACGTGTTGCATGATCTCGGTTGACCCCTCCACTTAACTAGAAGTTCTCATACACACCTTGACATGCTAAAGCCATCTGAACGTCCAACACATCTTTGATGACTTCCTTGAATTGGCACAATACTTCATGTATTTGAATAGCTCGTTCTTTTTTGTTCTTGTCTTCGTGATGTCCAAGGAAAATTGTGAGGCCTTGCACATTGAAAAAATGTCTGGTATTCATTGTGAGTGGAACTTGATCTTGTATTCATCATCACCCCACTAGTTTAGAAAACGTTAAGGACCTGCCTTTCTAGAGAGGAGCTTGTCGGGGGTTCTTGTTGGAAACCTCTTTGGTTTGAGGTATACCATGACATCATCCCCTTGCTGAAATTGTGTAAAGCATAGCGAAATGTCTGCATGCCCCTCGTAATTTCATTAGTAAGGGTTAACTTTTGCTTGACATCTTCATGTATTTCCTTGATATGCTGCACGAAAGCCTTGATACCCTGGCTCGGTCTGGTCGCAATAGGAAGTGGAACTAAATCAATAGGCTCTCGAGGTTTAAGGCCAATCATAATTTCGAAAGGTGAGAGTCCCGTAGTGCAGTTAATGGAACTGTTATAGGAAAATTCGGCATGAAATAACATGAGATGCCATGGACCATTTCAATCACTAACCAAGCATTGAAGAAGATCCCCAAGACTCTGGTTGGCGACCTTGTTCTTTCCATCTGTATGTTGGACGATAAGTAGTGGAGAATTTTCAATTTAATTTCCATCTTGACCACAAAGTTCATCAAGGTAACTCATAAATTTAACATCTCAATCAAACACCATTGTCTTTGGAACCCCTTTGTTGATAACTCACCTCGAAGAAATCATTGGCTATATGTAGAGCTTTCAATGCCTTCGTATTAGGGACGAAATGAGCGATCCTGGAAAATCTATTGGTCACAATATAGAAAGAGTCATGGCCACGTTCGGTCTTAGGTAATCCCAAGACGAATCCACACTGATATCGTCTCATGGGGCAGTTGGCACTAGTAATGGTGTATAAATATCGGTGGTTTGCTTGCTATCCTTGCCTTACCGACACCCTTGACATTGCTGAACAATGATATCCTTGAAAAGAAAAGACACTGCCAAACAATGATTCCGACGTCTTTGTTCAAATCTGGTTAGCTAGTAGGAAGTGGTCCTCAACTAATCAAATATTGCTTGAATCTTTTCGAGATCCGTTTCAACTGCTTGTGCAAGCACAACAATCCTGGAAAAATTTGCTAGACTCATAAGGTGCGCTTCTTCATATTGATGAAGAGCTTTTCTTTTTGTAGTACTCTCTCATCACATGTTGAAGATACCTGATATGGTCCTTGGGCAAATGTCTATAGACAAGGTTGTTGTCCATCGCCAAAGGATGTGTGTCATAAGTTTGCAAGGCTGATCTGGAACAGTTTATGGGCAGATTGGAAGCTATTTTTCAGAAGGGGGTGGAGTTGGAACAGTGATAGGTGGTTCTGCACTTGAGGCTAGATGTTGGAACGCTTGTGTACTTGGTTTGATAGCAGCTAAAAACTGATTTGGACTGATTTCCAGCTGGTTTGGAAAGTTTCTACATTGCAGATTTGTGAGTAATTGGTGGACTATTTGAAGGCTAAAAGGGACAGGAGTTGGGGACTGTTTTGGGTAGCCTAAAAGCTGCTGTTTTGGGCAGGGACAGAATTTGGGGAGGAAGAAAGGGGGAAAATAGAAAAAGAAAAGATAAAAAGAACTCTTCCAAGAGCAGAACTTACTTTGGTGCCAAAATAATGCAGCTTGATCAAGTGAAACTAATTGCATATTACGTACCAGATTGAATGATCAAAATCACAAACAAGCATAGGAAGATCAACACAGGAGTGAGAGAAATAAGACTCCAAGTTCCACAGCCCCTCATCTGCTTGAAATGGCTAAAAACTCAATGGTTTAATTAAAAGAAGGACAAAATATAATGTAGTTACTGTTCACTAAAATGATATGATGTCCAACTGGGCATTTTGTAAGATAAATTTTCAATTGTATTTTGTGTAGATAAAAAAAGGTATTGCTGATATTAGATTGCCATAGCTTTTATTTAATAGGACCTTCCTCAATCTTGTAAGTTCATTATGCATGTGTTCACCTGCACTACTCACACAGAGACATTAAATGCCTCATCTAAGTCCTTGTATTGTTTTCATTGGTAGTATTGGGATGAATAAGTAAAGATTGCTGACCAAGGGGTACCCTAGAATGACCATTTTCGATATTTGGGTCAATGATTCGGGGGATTGAAAAGGATGTTGATCATAGAATTAGAGCTGGGCGGCTGAAGTTGAGATCACTGTTTAAAATATCGGTAGCGCGCTATGTATCGCATCCTTGGGATACACATACATATCGGTTATCACACGAGATATATCGTTTGTATCTGGTAATATATTGCACTTATTAGGAAACATTGGGAAAATGGTTGAATTTTTTAATGAAACTTTAGGGATTGTTAAAAAAGACCTTAATACACACTTTTTAAGTCATAAGATCTAAAAAAAAAGGTGCACAGAATAGGTTTCCTTTGTATAGGGTCCTAATCTATGCGCTATCTGACTGAACTAATGCAACTATATTTAAGTTGAATGCATAACATTTATAAATGTATCAAGACGTATGAAAACACATTACCAATCTACTTAAAGTGGGCCAATGGAAGTTTTTAATGGTGGGCGTTTAATCACACTACTGTTTCTTGTGGTGTGGTCCACTTGAGATTTGGATCTGCTTAATTTTTCGGACCACGGCCTAAAATGGGCTGGAAAAATGGATGTATTAAAAGGTTGGATTGCAAATAAACGATATGAAAACCTTAGGATGGACCCTTTGGAATTTTTAATGGCGAGACACTCAATCACCGTTGTTTCACGTGGTGTGGTCCACCTGAGATTTGGATCTACATAATTTTTGGGACCTCATCCTAAAATGGGTTGGAAAAATGGATGGACGGTGTGAATATAACCAAATCATCAAGGTGGGCGTATGGTAAGGGTAATACCCTGCTACAGATGGCTAACAATAAATTTTTAATGGTGAGCGTTCAATCCCCATTCTATGGTCCACTTGATCTTTGGATTTGCCTCATTTTTGGATTCGTATCCTAAAATGATCTTCCAAAATGGATGGGCGAAGTGGGTAAAACCCATACATCAAGGTGGGCTCTGCAGAGCTCTGCCTAGACGAATAATCCAAGCAGGGGCAGGACGCAATCCGCTTTTGGGCCTAGAGTCCCAGTTCTCGCTGCACTCATAACCAACGATGTGAGTGGGATCTTGACTGTGGCCTTCACCATCATATGTGTGTTCTATCCACATCGTGCGTCCATTTGGAGAGATCATTTTAGGGCATGAGCCAAAGAATGAGGCCGATCCAAAGCTCAAGTGGATCCTATCACAGAAAGAAGCGGGGGACATCGATGATCACTGTTGAAACCTGTAACCATTTTTGGGTGCCCAACATGATGTCTATTTGAGATCCAACCTGTTCATAAGTTCAAACAGGGCGAAGGGAAATCACAAATATTAGCTTGATCGAAAACTTCTATGGCCCCCACGAGCTTTTTAATGGTAAGCGTTCAATCCCAACCGTTTTGTGTGGTGGGGTCCATTTGAGATTTGGATTTGCCTCATTCTATGTCTCATGACCTAAAATAATCTCTCCAAATGGATGGACAGAATGGATTTACAATGCATACATTAAAGTGGGCCCCATCGCAAGGGACGCATTGTCTTGAGTCGAGCCGTGTCGCACTAAAGCCACTCTCTCGTGACTTAAGGGGTGTAGATTAGGTGTTACCTGGCTAAGAGCTTAGTGGGTGTTACCCTTACTATAGGGCCCACCTTGATGATATGTTGTATATCCACTCCATCCATTCGTTTTGCCATCCCATTCTAGAATGTTGTCCCAAACATTAAGCACATCCAAATCTCAGGTGGACCACACCACATGAAACAGTGATGATGAGCGCTCACCATTAATAACATCCAAAGGCCCAATGTAAGCAGATCCGTAATGTTTATTTGTCATCCAACCCGTTGATAAGGTCAATCAAAACCGGATGAAGGGAATATACAAATATTAGGATAACCCAAAACCTTTTTGGCCTACAAAATGCTTTTAACGGTCATTCACTACGTTTTCCAGTGGCGTGGTCCACCCGAGATTTGTATGTGCTTAAGTTTTGTCATAACGACCTTAAATGATATAAAAAAAAGGGATGGATGGCGTGGATATGAAAAAAATCATCAAGATGGGCCCCACACGGTAAGGTTAACACCCACTAAGATCTCACCCGCATAACAACTAATCCACTCCCAAGTTAAAACAGAGAGAGAGAGAGAGACAGAGAGTTCGAGAGCCAAACGACTCTCCTCCGTTACAGACCGCCACACGTCCACAAACCTACCCAAATTGTCGTCGAAAATTCCAATTGCCAATTCACAAAAATCTCTCCGAAATCTTTTTTTTTTTTTTTTTTTTGCAAATCCCAACTCAAATCCCTTGATCCTCGGAGGAAATGCAGTTTCCTTACAAAATAATTATCTTTGAAAAGAAAAAAATAGGAGTTTAGGGTTTTCTTACATGATCCGGGGATGTCGACGTGGCCCAGGAAATCCAGTCGAAAGCTACCTCAGGTAGATCACAATGGTAAGCGAATTTTTTTTTCTCTCTATATATATTTTGTAATTTCTGAATGAGAAGGGATATTTTTTTTATAAAAATTTCTGGATGAGATGTAGCCTGATGTAGACGCGATATTGCGTTAGATCGTCGATATTGCATGATATGTTGCGATGGCTTGCGATATATTGCACGATACATAGGATTATGGGATTTTAAAAAAATAATTTCCGAAGGTCTTCTGAGCGGTCTGGTATCGCTGGCCTGCAATAATGATAATATTGGCTGATAGTATCGATATTACAAACACTGGTTGAGATGTGCCTCTGTAGTTTTATGTGGCCGCTGCATACCAATGAAACTAAAGGGGGAATTTTATAGGAACGTACACGTGTGGGTGTGATTGCATCACTTGTGCTCCTTTCCAAACCCCCATTGATGCTTAGCAAGGAGCATCTAGTTTCCTTCTTTGATTTTACCAATTCCTAGTTGCTATTTTTTTTTTTGGTGACGTCAGGGTGTCCCCGCCCCATTTTGAGGTGAGACTATGCATGCAATCACCCGCAAACCACGCACATTATGTAATCTCAGGGAGGGGAATCAAACTCTTGTATGTGGGGAGCACACCCACGATGCTTACCAATTCCTAGTTGCCATCTACCTTTGATTTTTGTTAATCTTCTCGCCCAATGAAATGGGGTTTGCGAGCTTTGTTACCACCTTCCCATAAGAAATCTCTTTGAATTTTATTGAGCTTATTTACCACTTTTGCCATGATTTTAAAAAACCTATAGGTAGTGGGCCCCTAGTAGAAGGTAAGAACTCTTTAAGAAGCAAATATTTCCTAGACTCTCGATGATTGGCTTATTCGAAGTATCCCTGATATTATCAAAATATCCTGGATATTATCTGTTTCTCCAGCTCGACGATAACGATAACGATAACACTGGTAGTATTAGATATTTCAGGCATCGATGATGTATCTATATTTTCGACTATGTAAATTCCAGGGGTCGCTTGTATCGCTAGTGTATCGACTATATTAATATCGCCAATGTACTAGTATCGCCAAAAAATTGTCTATTAAAAAAATTTCCATTTCATTTTTTTAATGGGTGCATGGTTGTATGCAATGTTCAATTTGTCAACGATAGTATCGATAATATCGCAATATTATCCTTATTTCTAGCGATATTGGGACCACAATCTTTCGTTTCCTTTCAAGTTGTCGATGATTTCTCGTCGAAATATCGTGTGTTGCCGATATTTTGAAATATTGATGGATGTTTGGATGGATAGATGGGATGGTTGGATGGATGGATGGGATGGTCAGACTGATTTCTAACGACAACACATGCATTTAGGTCCCCATTAAATGGAAACTTACTATGTATGCATTCTTTTTGCAAATTTTTGATTCTTAAACATGCAAATATGCATATATTTAAGCATCTCCTAAAGTTTCACTGAAAAATTCTCCCGTTTCCCCCATGTTACCCCAATGTTTTCCCGCATTTCCAGTTATCGGCGATATTGATATTGTTTCCGTATCCTCGGCCAACGTAACTTGTGGTGATATTGATACTTCGAACACTTCCACATGGATGAAGTTCTTCGGTTGGCCTTGAAAGGTATCCTTGACAGTTCATAAAGAGCGATTTAACCTACAACTAAAAATAGAAGCAAGGAAATCCGCCTTGTTCTGATCAATACCAACTTCTATAGTGCTTTTGCTAAAATTGATTCAGCTCTACTTATGAAGGGGAGGCTTTGCGTGTGATAATTGTATCACCTGCTACCTTTTGGGATGTATTGGAGTTGTAACTTGTCATTCAAGGAGTTGATTGATGGGTGGTCTCCTGGTCCACTTCAGCCAAGACAGAACATTATTGGAGGATGATCATGTGGTGTCTCGTGGGGAGGGCTTTTTTAGGGGTGATGAAGAGGATGATAAGGTTAGGTGGGTGCCTCCTAATTCTGATTTTGTAAAGCTTAATTTCTGTGGGTGTACCTTGGGAAACCAGGGCCCTTAAGACTTGTTGCCTGTCGATGTTTTGAGAAATGATAAAGGGGTGGCGGCGGTGGGGTTTTTTGAGCCTTTTGGGGAGTCTGTTCATATAGAGGCTGGCAAACTTGGGACTTCGACCCGGCCTGGTCCAACCCATAAAATTTGACTTGGATGAGTCAACACTTTGACGTTGGCAAGTCATGTTTTGTAGGATGTGGGGCCCAATATTCCTTATTTAGTGATCTGTAGCAATGATGTGATTTGGTCATGGCTATCCATATCTGAGTTGCATGATCCTTCTAACTAGGTGTCGCTCCCCCTCTCTGCTGCTTTGAATCCCCATTTCGGACTCTCGCTTTTGCCCTCGCCTTTACTTATTATACCATTTGACATTTCGAAAGAGACACCTCCCTGTTTCTGTACCCGAATTTGTTGCTGCCTCTTTTTGCACTTCTTGCAACTATAATCCATACCATTCATATGATGGGCCTCATATGGCATTTGTTGTGTTGAAGAGTCACCGCCATTTTAAATATGGTGGTGAAGTATCCCACGAGTCAAACCCACAACTAAGTTCCTGCCATATGACGGCCATTACAATTAACGCTCCCTTTTCTAGGAGCTACTTGATACTCTAGCAGAATATGATGGTTGGTACTCAGGTGGTTAGAGTTTGTGCATGTGCTATACACGACTGAAAGTAAACTGTGCAAATGGGACCTAATAGCAAGTCTGGTTTGATTTACAGTCAATACAAACCATGCACCACTATTTGGACGATTTGATTCGAGTTATTTGTGCGCCATGTGCACAATTTCTTAGTGCGTGCATATCATCCATCTCACTTTGCCAGAGCACCGGATTGTCTCTCCTTTTTTTGGGCTTTGGCATTTCCCTGTGAATGTGAACCTTCTAGAGAAAGGGAGGGAGCCAAAGAGTTTCTCTTAACGTGTTAAGACAAAGGACTGTCATTTCATACTCTGGCTGATTGTGATGCTTGATGCATGAGCACTTAGTAATGGTACTCGTGTCATGTATTGACTCAAACAAACTGACTAAACCAATACACTTGCACTCCAAAAATCAGATTGTCTAAGAAAATCCTAATCTTGGGTCTGTGGACTGGTAAATGAGATCTCTGATATTTAGCCCCAAATCCTGCAACAAACAATCCAAATCAGCACGTGCTAGGCCCTATGGTGGGCTGTGGAACTACATCATTCCCCTTTGGGCTGGGAAAGAACTAGACTCCGGTTAGAGGCTTGAGGAAGGAATCCAATCTTTTCAATTTGTTGCCCGTTATCCTTGTGCATTCAAAGTAGGACTTGTTCTTCCGTTTCACCAAGTATTACTTACATTGGCCTCATTGAGTGTCGGTAGTTTTCATATGCAACACTTGTTCAACTTCTTCCTTCTGTTTCTTTGGGAGCTGTTTATCCATTTCAGCAATGACTTCATCTTGCACGTCAGACACCTTGCCGTGGTACTTGAACAAATTTTCCACATTGAAAGTTGGCGAGATATCTAAGTCATATGATATCCTCATTTTTGGGCATTGTCACTCTAACTTCCTCTTGACTTGGCATGGACTGATTTTCTTAGACTTGAGCCTGTTATAAGTTTTCCTTGGAAACCTTTCTTTGGGAGAAAAACTATAACCAAGTCATCTTATTTATATATCTTCTCGTGGGGATAAACTTGTTTGTTGAAAATGATCATTGAGTATTTTTATTTTAACCATCCAACAAATGTCCACTAATTTGATGAGCAGATAATCAAATAAGCACGAGTTTTGGTTCATGGTACATCTAAATTGATATCTATAATTTGGATGGTTAGTTTGAATTATTTAGTTTCAAATTTTGGGTAATCTCTATGTGTTGTTGTATCATCCGCCACACTATGTTAGGGTATCAAAGTTCTCTAAGAGGTCAAACGCCTATTACCATTTTAAGAAGAGCCTAAAATAGGCTCGAGATACATTGTGAATTTGCAATTGTTTTAGCATTGTCACTCACCTGAGTTATGAATTAACTTGTTTGACTTGGCCGGGTCATGTTTCTAAAACAAGCCATCCAAGTCCTCATGAGTTGGCAGGATTTATCACTTGGACGAGTCACCGAGTCACTCGAAAACTCGGTCAGATTGGGTCTTATTTGATTTTGACCTCCATCAAGTCAACGCTTATTTTGACTTGGTGGGCTTAAAAAACGAGTGGACTCGGGAAAGTTGTGGCAAGTCGGTCAACCTTGTTTCATATGTGGCAGATATTCTTGCCATGAAGAAGGGTTGTGCATTTTTTGCCTCAGTGGGTTGTGGATGATTTGACAATGCTATTGGAGGTTTGTGGGATGTATTCTTGAGTTTGTATCTTCTTCTTTTTCTTCTTTTTTTTGGGAGCTTCTTGTTCCATTTTCGGAGGGGTGCCAACAAGGTTGCCAATTGGCTAATTAAAGAGCGTTTTGCGAGAGGGTCACTTGAAATTGGTCCTTCGATGTATTTGTAATGTTGCTTCTTTTTGTTGCTATATAAGATTTTAGTTGCCCTCCCCCCCCCCCCCCCCCAAAAAAAAAAAAAAAGGAAGAAGATAAGGGTGCTGGAGTGGGGAAGCATTTATTTAGAATGTTGACAAATGTAAAAGCCTAGGAAGTGGGAGCCGGAGCATGAGTCTGCATGTGCGAAGTTTCAAGTAGGAGTAGTGCCTCCAGAATAATCAAGAGATTTGTATTTCTTGATGAAAATTAATAAATGAATGGAAATTTATTTGTATTTATAGGATCCATGGCTATATCTAGGAAGATTCTAGAATGCCTAAGAGGATTCTAGAAATCTAGAATACTATCTTTAAAATGCCATGTCCAATCTAGAAGACTCTCTTTAAAATGCCATGTCCGTATTTATGAAGAGATTTTAGAACTTTGGGTAATTGCATATTTACAAGAAGTCTATGTCTATGTTTAGGAATAGGATTCATGCATCGAACCCCTTTTAGTTGGGATATGGCTTTGATGGTGATGATTTTTAGGAAGATCGTGCAGAATTTGATGTTCATATTTAGGAAGACTTTCAGAATTTTGAGAAACTACATATTTACAAGAATGCCATCATAGTGGTACAAATCATCCGTTAACAATCCCCTTTTAGTTGAACTTTTCTCCCTTAGGATAGGCAACTTGCCTGTCAGACACTAAAAACAGTACTTCGACAAGGTTTGTGAAGATTTCAGAGGGATTATGACATGAAGTGACAAAAAAGAACCTTCACATCACCCATGAAAACTTTCCTTGAATTTAGTCAACTTCCATATACTTTGCGCATGCATGAAAACACTGGATTGGAAGCCATAAAAGTATTACTGGTATGGGTTAATGTTGCCAAAATCGTTGTTGTATTGCAAATTGTAATAGGGGGTGAATCGTATCAAATCTCACTAATTGTATCATAAATTGTAAGATTTAAAAAAAAAAAAAAAAAAAAAAATCTGAAAAATATAAAAACTCAACAATCATACATTCCCATCAATATGCATAAAGTAATAATGGCAATTGCAACCTTGGATACGATATGCATATTGTGATCATAGATTTCGAAGTCCTACGATTTACGATTTGCAGTTTAAGATTTATTATTTAAGTCGAATATTCGACAAAGTGATATGTAGATGCATGTAATGTCAAATCATAAGCAAAATGAATGATATGTCAAATGCTGACCATCATTACACAATGCATATAAGTCAACATGATCGCAACCCTCTATAAAAACATTCCACATACGCCGATGACCAATTTAGTGTCTCGACCAGTTACGTAAAAATCATAAGGAAAAGCTTCACAATTTAAGGTTGAAGAGACGATCCGTTGTTTAATCTTTTATAAAGAATATAAGAAATAAGTGACCTGTTGCAAAAGATTCTTAAAGCCCCACCAATTTGATGAAAGCTAAATAAAATTTAAAAAAGAAGTGAACAAGTAAAGTTGGAACCGTAATCATAGGATTTAAATGATAGAATTGTAGGATTCATCTAAAAAGGGATCCAAGGCGGGATTCAAACCGTTTTGCCTATGATTCGACTTAAATCGCAAATTGTGAGTTGTGAGATCTTGACCTCTATGCTAGTATTATAGCAAATAGAGTGCTCAGTTTAGAAAGTGAGATGCCTAAGCGGAAAACACACCAAGTAGTGATTGACAACAACTAAGGAAGCTAACGATCAGTATTAAGCACTATCACTAAGCAGGAAATTTTGGGTTGTTTTAAGCACACCAAGAGATTAGGTCCAAGATAGATAATATCCAGTGGTGGAATTAGATTTACCATACGCAATGTCTGCAAAAATAGAATCATGGTGAATGTAGCATCCATGACTGACAATGCCCTTCAACTAGTGAAGAATTCTGTCAACATCCATAAGTTGTCTTACTACAGGAGCATGCATGAATTGGTGGTATGCTTTACTGACGTCATAGGTTGAATAAGATTTAGGCTGATGTAGTCGAAGTTGAAAGCATCGAACCAGGATTGAATGTTTCTATTGGCAACAAAATATTTACTAAAAGCCCCAAGTGGGAAATAGGAGGGAAGATTGATCAAGGCAATGGATGTGTATTATATGCATAACCCAAGGAATTGACAGTACAGTTGGACTCAGAAGGATATGAAAATCTATGGACCCCCATCCCTAACCAAGGAATTGACAGTACAATTGGACTCACAAGGATATGAAAATATACAAACCTCCATAGAGTGGAAAATCATTCACACTCCATTTAAAATACAAGGCAACTTTTGGGCATTTTCCAGAGCCCCAAGCAAACGCTTTATGGGAGTCCCCCTCCATGGTCAAAAGCCTAGCCACTAGGAAAAAAAAAACCTCTACCCTAACTCTGATGGCTACAACCTCCATCTGGTTTGAGGATCCAATCTCATTCCCACTGGTTTGAGAAAGAGAATTTGATGGAACCATATTCTTCCTTACTCTTATTAATGTTAAGCTTCCACCATCCTGGATGGGGAGGATTTCAAGCCTTCGATGGTTATCAACGCCACCTCCAATAACGAAGAAGATCGGATATGGAGACGTTGGAAAAGTCTCTCGAGGAACTTACCTAATTTACAAATGCTCTTTTGATTATATTGATTGGCAATGGAATAAGGCCTTGGTAACCAATTAGCAAGGGTGGAGTCTCAAGCTGGGGTCTTTCCGAAAACACACCCATTCCTCATTTCGTAGCCTTTAAATAAGATTCTAATCAACCCCTTTGGATCATCACTAAACTTTGAAATAACTTTCCGGACGAATGTTCCATTTCCCGTTCTTACTAGCCCTGGATCCTGATCCCTCTCCTTGGAACAACATTCGCAAGCTACAATTTCTCGAAAGCGCCTCTTGCTCCTCCCCCTTCAGATTTAGGCTTTTAAACGTCTTCTCATCTCAGGAGGTGGTATAACAACCTCAAAACCACCAAACCTCCAAATGAAAAAGAAGCAGAAGAAGAAAAAAAGTCTCTTTTTTGTTTCGTAAGCTTATTCCCTACTTTAGCTAGGATGTTAAAAGGGAGAGGTAATCCATAGGGAGAATAGAGTGTTGATTTGTTGAGAATTATGTGATCTCTGAAGGAAAGAGATGGCCTTCTCCATGTGGCTAGCTTTTCCTCAAATTGCCCGATCACCATATCCCATGTTGGTGATAAACTCCGAGTAGCCCAAGTGGAAGACTTAGATAATTCATTAGGACCAAAAGCACGCTCTACAATGGACAACCCAATCAATATGTAAGCTCATTCACCTCCGACCAACTAGTACCCACACCTGCTATGGCACTCTTGATGCCACTTCAAAACATCTTAAATAACTTTTATGCAATTACTAAGGCGCGGCCTTGCAATACAATATAGTGTCATCCCTACAATGGAGGTAGGAAATGACAATGTCTTGGATGCAACTTAAATTTAGAAAGCCCCTATTACATGCTGCATCCACGAGCTTGTTTAAACTTTCTGCCATGATAGAGAACAAAAAGGGTGAGAGCTTCTCTTTTGAAAAAGATTTTTGGTGATCCATTGATTAGAATAGAGCAATGTGCTGATGTGATGCAGGCTTCTATACACTTTCTCCACCTAAAGTTGAATCCCATCCTATTGAAAACATGGGAAGGACCACACGTACGCTATCATATGCCTCTCCCTTGTCCTTTTTACATACAATCTCTGGCTCCTTGCTTCAAGTTCTTTAATGTATGCATTCATTGGCTATGGCAATCCTGTCCAAGATTGTGAGGTGATCAAATCGATATGGTGGGGGGACAACAAAGCGAATGGGTAGTGGCAGATGCGGTAGGATCAGCTGGTGGTATTCTCATAGTTTGGAATTGGGCGATATGGTCTAAAGAAGACAGCTGTATAGCTGATTTTTTGGTGTAAATATGTTTTAAGGACATATCATCAGGTATAGGTGATTTTTCAATGTAAATCATCAGGTGTAGGTATTTTTCACTGTAAATATGTTTTAAGGACATATCATTGGGTTTCAGATGGGTTTTCTCGGCGGTGTATGGGCTGTGTAAACCAAATCTTCGAGACAATTTCTGGTTGGATTGGACAGAAGTAGAAGTAGATGGGATCTATTATGGTGTGTGGGTGGGGATTTCAATGCAATAAGATTTCTTCATGAAAAATCAAATGGGGAACGGATCACTAAAAGCATGAAAAATTTCTCAGATTGGATCTTTAGAAGTCAAGTTCACCAGGACAAAATGGGCAAGTCAAGCCGATCAAATGCAAATTAGATAGGTTTTCTTAATCTCATTGGGAGTGGGCTGAAAATTTCCATTGATCAATGAAAGAGGGCTTCCTAGGCCCATTTTGGATCATTGTTCGGTGCTGTTGGAATTGGATGAGGAAGATTGGGGTCCACGTCTTTTTAGATTTGAGCTTGCTTGGCTAGAGATTGAAGGTTTTGTGGAGAAGGTTGTGGACTGGTGGTCGTCTTTTTCAGTTCAAGGGGGCACATGTTTCACCTTGTTTAAGAAACTAAAGAATCTGAACAAGGAAATATGTAGGTGGAAAAAAAGATTTATTGCAGGCTAGGGAGGAGGAGGCCTCTAATATCCTTCAACAGATACATCATCTAGATTCCAAAGAGACGTGGCGGAATTATCAAAAGAGGAGAAACTGTGGTGCGAGGTATATCAGTCTAAGTACAATGCTCGATTAAGGGAAGAAGGAATCAAATGGCGACAAAGATCGAAGGCACCATGGTTGAAAGAGGGCGATAAAATACAAATTCTTTCATTGCCACGCAAGTGCTAGAGTGAGGGTAAACAAGATCAAGTCAATTGTGGTGGAAGGTGAAAGATTAGAGGGTAAGGATAAGATATGTGCATCTATAGTCAATTTTTTTAAAAAAATTGCTGTCCAAAGATTCGTGGAATAGGCTGGGGCTTGACAATTTGCAGTTCGATTCTCTCTCCTGAAGTGGCGGAAGGTCTTGAAAAGGAATTTATGGAGGAAGAAATCAAAATTCAAGAAGGTAGTTTTAAAATTAGGTAGTGATAAAGCATCGGGGTCGGATGGTTTTCTGATGATCTTTTTTTCCCCAAACATTTTGGGAGGAGGTCAGAGGGATGTGTTAGACTTTATGAATGAATTTTATGATCAAGGAACAATTGCGACAGTGATAGGGGCCACGTTGATAGCTATAATCCCGAAAAAGGATGGTGCGGAATGCCTCAGAGATTATCGTCCAATTAGTTTGTTAGGTAGCCCCTATAAGATTTAGCTAAAGTTTTGGTAGTTAGATTCTGTGGAATACTGGGGGAATATTGGTCTTTAAGGGGCTTTTGTGGACGGCAGGCAGATAGTTGATGTTTCCTTGTTGGCTAACGAATGTATCGATTCATGTAATTGAAGAGGAGACAAAGGCATAGTTGTCAAGTTAGATATCGAAAAGCATATGATCACATGGATTGGGCTTTCCTGGACTACATGTTGAGCAAATTGGGCTGCGGGGTCAAATGGAGGTCGTGGATGAGGAAGTGTGTGAGTTCGGCTAAATTCTCAATCTTGGTCACTGGGTCTCTGAATGGTTTATTTTCAGCTTCTAGGGGTCTTCGCCAAGGCGATCCTTTGTCTCCTTATTTGTGGTAGTCATGGAAGCTTTTAGTAGATTGCTTGAGAGGGGTGTAGAGATTGGGTTGGTGGAAGGCCTTTGTGGTGGATAATTCTGACTTTCAGATTTTGCATCTCTAGTATGCAGATGATATGTTGCTTTTTTGTACGGTAGATGAGTGGCAAGTGCACAATCACAATCTTCATTCCATTTTAGTTTGTTTCGTGGTGGTGTTGGGTTTAAAGGTGAATATCATGAAAAGCGAGATTCTAGGCGTTGGGCTATTTAAAGGAGAAATACAAAACTTTGCATTGATCATTGGGTGCAAGGAGGGCT
>PVNU02002792.1:0-29731 GCA_003013855.2 Liriodendron chinense | reverse complement strand
AAAACAACATAGTTGTGAATGGGCAAGCAAGATAAAAAAAAACTCGGGACATGGTGAAAAATCGAAAGGGCACCATGGGAAAAAAAGACAGGAAAGACGGCTGTAGTGAAAACCCGAAAGGGCGCTACAAGCAAAAATGACTCGAAAAGAAAAGAAAGAAAAGAAAGTACCCAGCAAGCAGTCCAAGGTAGCTCAGGCAGTCTCAGATCACAAGAACAAGAGGAAGTATTGTCAATGATAAAGCCTCTACAGACTCTAATAGGATTCTCAAAGTAACGGTTTCAACTGCGTACACCCCTATGAAACCAAAGGAATTCCCTAGAGATCAACCTCAAGACATCAATCAAAACATTGGCTGAGCCCCAATTCTAATTCCTGCATCTTGGCACAAAATCTAGACACACATCACAGACGACACATGTCACAAACGTTTTTCAAAAGTTTCTTTCCTTTCATTGCATTTTACATGTATATATCCATCATTCTTTAAAAAAAAAAACAAAAAACAAAAAAACAATGCATCTTTGTTGTTCGTGTACCATGCAAAAAGGGATATATAGACAGCTAATAAACCTCGACATAAAAAAAATAAGGCTCAATCATCAAGTTCCTCTCCAGGTAAGTATATCTCCCTGGACTTATAATAGAACAGTCTCTCTCTTAGCCTGCTTACCTCTATGCGCAGGTAATACACCCCATCTCTCTCAAGGCGTCAAACAAAAGTCTCCTGATCAGACGCTCTATGATCAACGGCCAGTCTCCTCGACATCATCTCATAATGATACCTGAGTTCGGAAATCTTTGACAAAAATGGACATGAGTGGTAAGAAGAAAGCCGGATCGAAAAGTGGATGCTCTTTAAAAGGCTCATATGAACTAGATGAAGACCCAGCATCCCCGAGGATATCCAGCTCATCCTCCTCTACTGTCAGGTGCCAGCTGGGGATGTGACGATACAAAGACTGCTCAGCTACCCAATGCTGATATCGGGTATTTCGTCATTGGAAGAGCTCGCAACTCAAAGCCCAACAAGTCAACAATCAGACAGCCTGCCCCACAATCCGTCGATCTGAATCCTAAGATCATATATCCCCATAGGAAGGGACGGTATCCAATGCCCGAATATGTAAAATGAGGAATATCCTGCTCGTATCCAAACTACTGCAGGAACTAAACATGATGAAAAAATAGGAGTGGATGCCTACCACCACAAGAGAAAGATGACGAGTGTCGCACAACACAGGGGGATGTGTAAGCTAAGTCGACTCCCAACGGACATCCCAATCATGCAACTTAAAAAACATCATGCGGTACAAAGGCTCGCTCATCCTAACGGTGCTAGGAGGAGGCTCCATGATGTGGTGCATAAGGTCGGTACGATGTGTACCAGGATATGACATGGAAATAGTCATCGAGAGATGTTCCCATAGCCAAACCTGTCAATGATGAAAGGCCAAGGGCTCAACTAAGCATGCAATGCCAAAGGTAAATAAATAACAAGAAAGAAAGCAGATGTAAAAAATGAATACCTAAAGGAAAGCACAATAGCCACGAAGAACGTAGGTATGGCCCAAGGCGCAATTAGTCAATCTGTGAAAAAGCTCGACCAAGATGAGAGAAATGACGTCCTATTGATGAATGACTCAGCCCAATACCTTAAAGAGCAGCGGAGTAAAAAATCGACGTCATCCCGAAAACAACCACTACTATCAAACAAAACATCAACGCATTTTGAGAAAACGTAGATTTGTCTCCTAGGGCCTGAGAAAAGTCATACAGCGAGTCCAGAGAAAATACAACGGCATCCTGGTTGTCAGATGCAGCCTGAAGAAGATATAGAATCCCGAACCAATTTTGTGGAGTAGTAGTCTTCGGAGAACTCTTCGGTGCGAAATACTACATACAGTCCCAAGGAAGACTTCTCAAGCGAGCGAGCTCCTCCAAAGAAAGCCCCATCTCCATACCATTGAACACAAACAAGTTCAACGATGGGACCCAATCAGTCAACATAGCACCGAGCATCCTCTAGTCAATATCCACCCTAGCCATGTGGATAAGGCCACCAAATCCATATGACTCCAACTCCCAAACCTCATAAGTTGATAGTTTGCCAAGCCATGCAAGCAATCATGGTGAACAAGAGCAATGAGGAAGCAGCCGACGGGTCCTCACAGGCACCCCCTCGAGGATCGAGACTCAGAAGAAACTACTAGCTCCTCAAAAATCGAAAGATCAACCGGCGCAGGTTGAAAGAAACCCGGTACCCCAACAGCCTCATGCACGAACTCAGCAAAGGCAGTCTCCGCATCCGGATCACCTCTGACAACGACTATGTCTAATATAGTCGCCTCACTATCTGACATCGTCACACCTAAAGTGGGTCACAAGGCAAGGCATGCAGTGCAGAAACACTCAACCGCTCCTCTGTAGCTCGGGAAGATTCCCTGACCTCATAAGAAGACTGCACAAAAAACTGAGGATCAAGAGGAGGCTGATGGTCTACATCCGCAATAGTAGGCTGACTATCAATGAAGACCATGCCGCACATCGAGGCATCAAGAGCGATCTGACTGTCAAAATGCACATTTGAACAGTAAAAAAGATCCCCGACAACCCCGATCGAGAAATCAGTGGTTGGAACTGCTTCGATCAACCTCTCCGTGAGGAAGGCATCCAGTTGTCATATGGCCAATTGAAGGCATCATCAATCTATCCGCACTATCCATCGGCAAAGGGACGCGGTCAATGATTACATCAAGTCCACCCAAGCAAGTATACCGCTCATCTCGGCCATCTTCAAGATCATCCAACCCATCAAAGGTGTCATCTGAACCATCCCCACCCCCCAAATGTAAGATCAGCTCATCAATGTCCATCATGCTCTCATCTCCACCATCAATGATACATCCACATGTCCCACACCCAATGAATGCGTAACCTCACCCATGGCCTCTCTCTCTAGTTCATCCCTACCATCCAATCCATCACCAATAACCCCACCAACCAAACTTGAATTTCCAGCCATGGCACCATTAATGGGGGCATTCAAAGATTCTCCAACATTCAAGGCCAAATTCCCATTAATGCTCTCATTCAACACCCCATCTACCCCACGTATCAAGTGCATCTCACCTCCATTAAAACCCTCATGGTTTCTTGATGCATGGGTCACACCAACTTTTGCTGTCACGCCCCACACTCAGGGACCGGGTTCACTAATTTTCGGCCGCCGAATCCGGTGGCCAACAGCCTCCGTTGTACCCATTCTCGGCTCCTAGCTTCCATACGTCAGGTTTCGATCCTGGGATTCTACAAGGAGGATTTACAGGGTGAATTTTTTTTTCTTTATAAATAAGCATAACCACAAGTGTACCAAACCAAAAGCATCACAAAGCATCACATCACATATCTACTAAGATAAACTTTTGAGTACAGTGCTGCAAAAAGGGGAAATACAATACATAACTAAAAAGCTGAAAGATCAAGCGCACGCCCCTGTCTCACTGCTGTCGCGCTATAGCATGTCCTGCACGTAAACAACTTGCATAAGCTTACTATGAAGCTTAGAGAGTGCGTGGTGTGTGCACAATGCATATGACATGTATACAAATATCAGAGTAAGCAGAAATGATGGAGCGCTAAACTATCAAGTCTATGAATGCTATCAACCATCCCGAGGCTATGCAATGCAAGGGCCTATATGGCCGAGTGTCATATGCTAAAGATGCAATGTGTGCATGTCAATCTTCAACTACTATATATCATAACGGTTTACAACTGGGACCATCACCGGGGTCTAGTACACTCCTGACATTGGCCGCCGCCCATCTCGCACATAACCAAGCGAGTGGAAGAGACTTCACTATCCGCCTCGTCAGTGGCATACAAAAATCCACCTGGCTCATCGATAGCGAACCCATTCACGAGCTGGTCAGACTCAACCTAGTATATAGCCCTCTGCACCCGGGCAGGTAAGGTCACACCCCCTTCCAACCGACCCCAACATAGTGGGAGACGTGGCCTATTGGTATTTGGCCCTCGTGCGCTCATAAATCCACTCGGTCTAGACATTGGAGTATCCTACTAGTATCACAGGGTTTAGAGACTTTCACCGAAGGACATCTTTGGCGCCTAAGTGGTAGAACATATTTTCAGTGTCCATTTCTACCATCCACGATGTGACTGTGGTGGTCACAACCCCGATGCCACTGGAGTGTGAAGGTGATCGTGACATACATAATGCGAGATGCATGAGTCATACTATCAAAGTCATGCACCAAACCTGAGCATACCGCGCAATCATGTGGGGCGACCCTATCTCGTACAGGTCCCCTAAGTATCTCAAGCCGTAAGGTGTATGCTATGATCAACATCATCCATAGTCAGGCATACATATGATGGGTATGCACAAATGAATGAGCATGATATTCATTACACTAAGCATATTATCAGTGTGACCTATCAGGCTAAGTACACTAGCATGTTTCAAACGTATCATGTGATAATCGGCCTCAAATGGTCGAATATATAGGGAGTGGGATCTGAATGGAGCCCTACTAATAATAGAAAAGTCTACGTGGCATGGCTCACTTGAAACTTGAATTGGTCCATCACATGGCTCGTATACTAGGAAGATCTAACAAATAGACACGGATAGATCATATACATCAAGGCGGGCAATCCGTGACGGTCCTCACAAGTCTCCAAAGTGAGGTCCATAGTGGGCCCTACCGATAAGTTGGATGGCAAGTAAACTTTTCAATAGGCCCTTAACAGTTTTCCATGGTAGGCATTTAGTCACCACTATTTTTCCTAAATGTGACCCATCCAATATCAGGCCCCACACACCTCATGGGATGTCAAGATGGATGGGCAGTGTGGTTAAAGTAAATACCCCACAGTGGGCCCCATGGCCCCTATCTGGATGTGGAAATAAACATTATAGTGGTCCCAAGAAAATTTCAATGGTGGGCATTCATGACCACTATTTCCCATGGTGTGGCCCACTTGAGGCTTAGATTTGTCTTATTTTTTGGTCCCACGTCCTAAAATGACATGGAAAAACAGATGGGCAGCGTGGATAAGACAAATACATCACGACCCACATGGTGGGCCACCTGCTGGACAGCGTGCGCACGCACGCTGCCTGCAGCGTGGACCCACATAGGTCGTAAAAGCTTTGGATAAAGTTGATATTTGTGTTATCCCTTCACCCGGACCTGTGCCACGGCACAGGTCTGGGTGGCATATAAACATCATGTGGCCTTAGGAAGGTTTCAACGGTGGACATCATTATCTCCAACGTTCCAGATGGTGTGGCCCACATGAGACTTGTATCTGGTTCATCTTTTTTGGGCCCATGCCCTGAAATGATACAACAAAATGGATGGACGGCTGGGCATGGTGGGTCCCACAAGGTGGGCCACTGCTGGGCAGCGTGTCTAACACGTTGCCTTCAGTGTGGACCACGCTCGTGGCCCCAGGAAGTTTTGGACCGAGCTGATATTTGTGTTTTCTTTGCATCTAGGTTTGCGTGACCCTAACAACAGGTTATATGGTAAATAAACCTCAAGGTGGGTCCCCACATGTGCAACAGCGGCCCCCAACCATTTTCAACGGTGGCTATTCATCCCCACCGCTTCCCATGGTGTGGTCCACTGGAGTGTTGGATCCAGCTGATATTTGTATTTTCTCTCCTCCCATGCCCCCACGTGGCCTTATGAATAGGTTAGGTGGAAGATAAACATCATGGTGGGCCTTGGATAGGTTTCAACAGTGGACGTTGCTGCCTCCACTATTTCCTGCGTTGTGGCCCACTTGAGATTTGGACCGGCCTCAAATTTGGGCCCTCGCCATGAAATGGCATGGCAAACTGGCTTGCCAGTGTGAATGAAACACATACATCGAGATGGGATCCATGAATGGAACCCCTGGTTAATGCCCAATTGGGTTAGCGCCAACACTGGACGCTGGACGGTACCAAATGCTGTCTGATCCAGCGTCCCTGTCCATTTATTTTTTTATTTCTTTCTCCTTTTCTTTCCAACATGTATGGCCCACATCTGGGTGATCCACTCCATCCATCAGTTCAAACAAGTCGCAGGAAGCCCCACGAGCTTTGGATCAAGATGATCCTAGTATGTTCCCCATACAAATCTATATGATCTTTGATCACATTAAATGGTAAATAAACATCATGGTGGGCCAGATAGGTGGTCTACACTACGAAAACGTGTGGGGGACGTTGTCCAACAATGTGGCCCACTTGTGATCCCCACCACAATCCACAAATTATATAAAGAAGGGAAGGGGGAAAAAGAAAAGGGAAGGGAACACCCGGTCATCGGAGGGGGCCCCGCCACTATGGGGCCTTCCATACAATCAAATTACATCAAGATGGGTCCCACTCTTATGGCCCATAAAATAATAAAAACGATGGAGATTATGTCATCCCTAATTGCACTCACCACGAAGATGGACGGTTGGATCGGGTCGGATAGTCGATCGGACGGCTTGATGGGGTGGATCTCCTCCTCTAACCACCTAAGCTCACAAATACTCTTTCTTGTTTCTTCAATCTCACTCTTTTCTCACTAATCTCTTTCTTTAATCTCTTCTTTTCTTAATTCTCTCTCTTTCTCTCTCTCTCTCTCCCTCTCTCTCTCTCTCTACAAATGAAAAATGGCTACATATGGACCTTTTGTGGTAGGGGATTTTGGGATATTGATGGAATTTTGAAAGAGAGTGGGGGTAGAAATGAAATGGAGCATTTATGAGGGGGAGTGGCTTGAGTATGGGCTTAGTTGACTTATGGGGGAGAGAGGGATATGATTGATGGGACATTTGATTGATTGATGAGACATCCTTGGAATTTGTGCAAGTGGGGCCCACGCCATGCATATATAGCGTGGCCCGCCTTGATTTGCACACATGTATGCATCTTTCAAACTGGGTATCGAAACGGGCGTGATGCACGGCATTGGAATCATGACGCCCGCGTGGTCGCCGGAGTACAAGTCTCGGGTTGTTACGGTACTAAAATAGGGTGCCTGATCGAAACTCACCGATTAAGACTGTTCCAGGTATGCCGGTTTCGAAAATGAGGTGTACAGAGGGCTAATTAAGGTACGGGTGTTACATCTGCCCCAGTGGCCCATAATCCATCATCAAGGGCTACCCAAGAAAGGACAAAGTAAGGAAAAGACAAATAGAGAAGAAAGGAGTAGACAAGAGAGAGATTCATGGTTAGATCGAAGATTAGGAGGCAGAGAATGATAAGGACAACAACAATAGAATGTCCTAACTGTCTGAACCAAAGCTGGCCAAAGCGGCTCGTGAGCTGAGAGACGGTCGGCCGCTAAGAGGCACCCATATGGTCACCCTGCCTCTCTCTCTGCGGGATTGGCTCATGGGCCCGGTGGTAGGTAAGATTGTTAGTCCATGTCAACATATGGCACCCTAAGGGCCATCTATACCTTCGATTCGCCTCGAATTTTGACAAAAAATGATCTACACCGTCTGAAGCATTCCCTATAAGCCAAATCACAAAGAGTTATGGCCAAAGTAGGTCTGAACAGTCCAAAGAAGGCGAAAATTTATCAAACGGGGTCCACAGGTGATCCAGACCGTTCCCAGGCTAAACCATCATGATCCAAACCATTAAAGGGCTTCCACAAGATGCCAAGCATCAAAATCAAGAGCTCGATCAAGATCCATTATCCAAGTGTAAGATTTGAAGTCCAAGAGAGCCTGCATGGCCAATTTAGGCAATCCAGACCTTTCAAGTTACAATCCGCCCGATGAAGTCTTCCCCAACCAACTAGTCAACAAAGTTAAGCACTTAGAAGCATAGCCTGGGTTTTAAGAGGGGTTCTATGATCATTTCAAGCAATCTAAACCATCCAAGTGTGGGCCCGCCATGATCTACACCATTAGATGTCCCCTAGTTAGATTGTTTGAGTGGACTCTTCTATAAGATGAGTATTGTATATTTTAAATTTAGCTCACTTAAATTCAATTGTCTTTATTTCATTACTCAGATTGACGTATCATTATGATTTGATGCCAGGTAGAACATTTGCTTGCACAACACACATCCGCATATGCATGAGTGACTCTCAAGATATCAAGGATCGAGTCCATGCTCAACCTCTAATATTTCAGGCTGCTACATGTCAACCAGGACAAACACCAACATAAACCAGCATGCATTGCTAATTAATTTGTACAATTTAGATCTTTTTTCCCTTGTAGTGTCTAAAACTATTGCAAATACTAATTACTATTTTAAAATATATCTAATTCAATTATATATATATATATATATATATATATATATATATATATATATATATATATATATATATATATAAAATCAAGTGTCAAACTCATTTGAATCTTTGAGTTGATATGACCCCGCTGGAATGCAGTTTTGAGTCTGGTTTTGAACCATGTATTGGACTTTTTCTGACACTTCAAATTGGTGACCTCCAAAAGTCCAGTCAGTGGCCACAATGAATAGTTTGGATCTCCAAAATATAAAGCATGTCATCTTCCCTCATTTCCCAACTCAATGGAAGTAGCTCCTCACTCAATGCAGTGCCATCAACAGCCGAACAAAATGCCACTGCAACTTGCTCACATGTATAGCCATTGTAAATTGCAAACTATTCGACAAAACCACCCTTGAAACCTGGCATGTCAAGGTAAAAAAATCCACAAAAGTTTCATTACCAGTATATGCTACACATGAAAGTGCAGCTAAAGCAAGTTAAAACATTCTACTTTGCAGCATATACATCTCACAGCTCAAAACGGTAATAACTAAATTGTAAAGCAAAACATGTAACTACCATCTAAAAAAAAAAAAAGAAGAAGAAGAACAAGGAAAAAGAATAATAAGAAGAAGCAAATCACCCATAACTATAAAAATAAAACTATCAAAATAATCACTAGGTGAGCTCCACAATGCCCTCCTGTTCAGCAAGCAACTAATCTGTTCTTCGCAACAGCTTTAGTGAGAAGGGCAGATAGATGGTGAGACCGGCGTTACACAGGACTGGGAAGGAATTGAGAAGGCAAACCCTGCAATTTGTGGTGCAAAAAAGCAAGCTTGTGTACACGGAGGCATACATCGCCATGAACATGCCATTCCTGCAGAAAATAAGATGCAGTTGGTTCCAGCCTAGTGGACTGTACCCTTAGATTCATCTGACATTCTGCCTTGTCTTGATCATCCGCTTGAGTGCCGCAAGCCAGAAGTTACATTCGTCCCAGTCACTTGTTGTCAGAAGCACCTGTTCATAATGGAGGGAAAAATCACTTACTGTTCTGCAGTCATGGTGATTTGGGTAGGCGAACATTGATTGTTGTTTGATTGCTGATAAATGATGCACTAGCCAATACTTGGATCAAAGTTAAGAGCACTTTTGTAATCATAATCATCCTCAACAAAGCCCACCTTTCAGTTAGCCTGATTGTCAATCTGTTTAGACACCAAGGACGGCTGATGGATAAAAAATTACTTCATCTCAGCCATTTAATAGGTGGACCTTTCTCGTTGTATATGAAGCTCTGCCTATATTTTTTTACCACTCATTTTCCAGCCAAAAAATAACTTCCAAAACAAGGAAAAAAATTCAGGCCAAAAAATAGGATGAATCAAATTGCCTGATGCGAGAATTTTCTGAAGCATCAGCATCCAACCAAGGGCCACCAAACAAGCAAATGAAAGGATGGGCCGAAAAAAAAACGCCTCTAGTTCCACCTCGAGCCCCTTATAAATCTCAGTGTTTCTTCTTTTCTTTTCTTTTCTTTTCTTTTTTTTCTTTTTGTGGTGAGGAGAAATTCATCAAGGTGTACCTGGATGTGTAGGGCGCTAGCAAAGTCCCCCGAGTCCAAAGCTTGGCAGAGCTGACCAAGCTTAGAGGCAGCATTGGGAGATATGTCCCCACTATTAAGTTTTGCAAATAGGGACCCAATTTTCCTTGAATTGTCCTCTATCTCACGCTTTTTAGCTGGATTTGCACGTGAACCTCCAAGTGCCTCTGATGTCTCATTGTAAAGCCTCATCAATGTAGTGATGATAGGCCTCAGCTCAGCTGTAATCATCCAAAACAACCATGAAAATATCAGATGCACATATTCATGATTTTGCATGTACAGAAAGATGCCATGCATGAGAACAAGGTTCTAGAGAAGGGATATAAAGGATTGTTCAGTTACAAAGGATAGGGCCCCTGATAGGAATTAGCAAAGCCAGCACCAAATAGCTGGGACAAGGCTATGATGGTGGTGGTGGTGATAGAACCAATGTTTAAAACCCAGACCAGACACACTGACCTCTTTTTGTGGGCATTTTGCCCAGCCAGGTCAACCCATTCTAACATGAGACATTAGCTTACCATGCAATCAAAATAATAATGAAGCAAAACACTAAGTGTCCTGGATAAGGCCAATGATATTTGGCAGCACGTCGTGGGTTGAGCAACTATTGGGTAAGCATATAATTTTAAAAGACAAAAGGTGACCAAACAGTTCACCGGAGCAGTATTTTAGCCGGTTCGAGTCAAAACCAGTCCGGAGATCCATTCTGGTCCCTTTTTTTCTTTTTCTTTTTTTCCTAAAAGCTGCTGATTTTTATTTATAAAACAGAAAGGCAACAAAATACGTCAATCAAGATGCAAGAACGAGCTGAATTTTAGTGACCCGATCATCTTTTTGGCAAGAGAATAGGCAATCTCATTAGCCTCTCTATGGATAACAGAGTACAACCTCATGTAAACACGGGTCCTCATTTTGGAGATAAAAGAGAGAGAGATTCCAAGGACTTCAATCACCCGAAGAAATCCATTTTATCACATTGCTACAGCCGCCCTCAACAACCAAGCTGCCCATTTTATCACGTGCTCCAGTTATACCAGGGCCACTGTAACTTTAGGGATATCGGAGAGTACAACCCCCTCCTGTTAACAAGGGATCGAATTTCAGAGAAAAAAAGAGCAAGATTCCGAGTCAAATCCCCGAAGAAACCCATTTTATCACGTTGCTAGAGTCGCCCTCAACAACCAAGCCGCCCATTTTATCACGTGCTCCAGTTGTACCAGTACCACTGTAACTTTATGGTGGTACCAGCCAGATGTGGGGTCCGGTTATATGTTCATGGAATCCAACCTGTCCATCAGATGTGTCATCTCAACAAATCCCCAGTCCCCCAAAAATCAGCTCAATCCAAAACTAAGATAATGCAAACCCTGAAAAGGGATGCAAATAGATCAAAGAGAAGAAAGATTGTTGGAAAGAACCCAACAATCCTCTAGCCAAATGCTAGAGACTGATAAACTTATTCCAAATAAAAACAACGAAAGAAACCTGAAAACTGAATTTTTATTCCATAATCATAATAATAATCCCCCCACCTTTATAGCATAGCCTCATATAGACTTAAACCAAGTCGAGAAGTCCTAATAACAGAAAGTGACCAAAATTCCCTAGAATACGGTCACTACCATATGGGCCTTATGTAAATGGGTCATAACTCAATAAAAAAGAGTTAGAAATGCATGATCTTGGGCTTATTTGAAAGCTAACCCAATATGCTATCAAACGGGGTCAATTTCATGCTGTTTGGACATCTTTTTGTGCCCAAAAGTGATCAACCAAGAAAGTGAGAAAATACAAAAAGAGAAAATGATTAAATACCCAATCAAACACTAAAAACTAACTAAAACAAATTAGCTACTAGAAATATAATGATTATCCGTTGATCCTCTCAGCCCCATAGGGTAATCTGATAGTTGATCTCATCAGATTGATCACCAGATCACAGATCTAGTCCAAACCATCAATTAAGACAATTTGAACGATTTGAAGAATCCTAATCAATTGGCTTGTGTAGCCAGTTGCTTGCATCGATTCCAACCGGCTTTGAAAAGAACTTGCCCTCGAGCTAACACAGAATACAGATCGACAACTAGTTGTAAGGTCGATTCTCATCTCGAGGTTCAGTAGCCATCCTAAGATTGTAAGTTGTCCCTCTTCTGGTGCTTTTTCTTTTTTTTCTTTTTTTTTTTTTGTGTTAGTTCACACACCCCATTGTTAGTACACCCACCCACCCCCGTTAGTCACATCACAATGTTAGCCACCCCCACTATGGGAATCGATACCATGACCTGTGTGTTGAAACAAGGGCTATCTTCACTCAGTCTGCCACTTGAGCTATGGACCTGGGTGTTTGTATGACAACAGATGTTGGCACAATATGCAAGAAAAGCTTCGGGTAGATTTTTTTTTTTTTTGGTTAAAGATTTAGTAGGGTTGGTTGGTTTTTATTTGAGCCTTGTTCGGAATATACCCGATATTTTATCTATATCTCCAGCTCGGCGATACCAATAACACTAGTAGTATTAGAGATTTCACGTATCGTTGATATATCACTAAGTATTGCCAATATTTTCAACTGTGCAAATTCCCAGTGTCGCTTGTATCGCCAATATTTTCAACTGCGTAAATTCCACTAGTTGATCTTTCCCACAAAAATTCTGAGTTTCTGGAAAAGGATAAAGCCCGCACAACCCTCCACCAGGAAAGAAGACCACCAAGCCTTCACCAGATGTAAATGACCGCAGAGCCTGATCGTTCTCTTGAACTTCAGAAGATTCGAACAATGAACAGAGGCGTGACTCAGAAGACCTCTCTACTGCACTAGAGGAAACTTTTCCACCCACTCAGATGAAACCAAAAACCGGTCAAGTTTCGACATAACATTCCCTTCTTACCCATTAGACCAAGTAAACATCTCCCATCGTAATGTCCACAAGCTCGTTCCTATTAACCCAATCTGAGAATTCCCTCGTACTTCGAGTGATGCGACCACCATTCAATTTCTAAAAAGAGAACCTAACAAGTTAAAATCGCCACCCTGTCACCAAGGCAGCTACCACCAGTTAGGTTGTTATGGACCAAGTGCAGTTCTTACGATAACTGTGCACACACATGAGAAGAGTTGAGATTGTACTAATCAAACTAACAATAAATTAAATAATAAACTCTGAACTTATGTACCCTACAGTCTGATGGAACCATTGATCTAATCCAAAATACCGATTAGGACCTTTGATATAGTCCAAATCTTCCATCAGATCAAACCTGGACGCTCAACAAGATCCACATGTTCAATCTAAATGGTTGGGTGTTTAATTTGGACCCTCCAATGGAATTGACATGGGCCTAATTTGAAGTATGATGGCTGGAACATCACAAGCATAGGAACTATCTGTGGTCTCCTATTGGTTGATCAGACCGTGTTCTATTAGATTGTTTGTCGAGAACCGTAGATCCTGAAAGCAAGTTGCTAATCTTGCCATCTCCTAGGATGACATCTCTAGATCATCTCGAATCCACACCAATATACCAAGGGTCTGGAGCGAGGTAAGACCAACTCCGCGATCATACAATTGAACATCAATAGCGGTAGTGCCAATGTTCATCTGCTTTCATAGATGTTGGTACCATTTGAAAGATCTCCATCTATAGATTATATGGTGTCATCACCCAGAACCTTTCCTAAACACATGTTGAGGTATCGGACTATGCAAACTGTTACTTTGGGTTAGCTTAAAACATAGAAAAGTTTCCAGTCCAGAGAGTACTTATACACTATCTGAGAATTAGAGATTACCAGGCACATTTGAAGTATCAGCTGTTTGAACCGTAGGTGGTGGGGCTGGAGGTGCGACCACAGATTGCACTTGAGTTGACTGAGTTGGACTAGGTGGTTGCATCAAACCCATGCCTGGTCTTGGAGCAAAGCCTGGATTAGTCACCGGCATAAAACTGTGAGGCGTGGGGGTAGGTGCCACAACTTGAGGCAATTTGTGGCCTGGAAATGAACCCACTTGGGGCGGGCCAGCACCAAGTGAAGCAGATCCAAGTGGCCCAGCTTGGTATGCTGGGTTAGACATTCCCTGCAACAAAAATAAGAGACAAATGTTTGAGCCCATGAACTGGATAATATAGTAAAAGAATCAAAGAATTTTCAAAAATACTGATTGTTCATCAAATAGGGTAGAAAATACACACAGGGTACGGCTGAGAACTCAATGCAGGCTGCTGATATTGCTCCACGTTTCTCAGCGCATATGGTGTTGAAGGAACAAATGACCTAACTGGTGTCTGTGTAGTGACAGGAAGAGGGGCAAAATTGGTCTGAAAGAACAAAATGATATAATTAGTTGAAGCAATGAATGTATACATTCTAACTGGGAATAATATACGCATGGTCCATTGTGCAAAGAAAACATTATAGGGTCCTAAAGTTGTGAGGATGTCCTTTTTATGAAAAGAGACTTTCTCAGGGATAATGACAGTTTATTAAAGGAGAGCAAGGAAGAAAGAGAATTATGGCTCCCTGGCAGGGGCTACATCAGAGTTTGCAAGCCAAACATATCATGAGCTACCCCAGACAGTGCTAGAGCCTTCACTTTATGAACCTCATCTCTAGTGGAGGTAAGAAAGATGTTTATCTTTCATACCAGTTCCCTCATCTCATCGCACATGAAAGCTAGTGTCCATAGTTCAGCACTTATCAATATAATCCAATCTCAAATGCAGGAAGAATCATCAACAACCATAAGTGGACCCAGAATGGCATCAGGAAACTAATGGAAACTGAACGTAAGAGTAATAGCTTAAGAACACTGCCATAAAATTGTGACGTCCTTAATTTTTAACTGATGACCAGACCACAGCAAAGATATTTGGTTGTCTATGATTTCCCAAAAGATCCAATTAAACTGTACCCTCAACAATGACCCCCATTTAAGTTTAAGGCAGAGGCAAAGCATTTGGACCATCAGTGAGGTGAGACACAGTCATAGACCTAACTAGATGGAATGTCGGGCATAAATCTAGATGTGTGAAGCATAAGCCATGCTTTATGTAACAGAATGTTGGGAAGTTAAGGAACAAAGTGTTCATAGGATGATTATGCAAATTGTTCATAGGATGAGTATGCAGAAGTGAGGATGTTGGGATGGATGAATGGTGTGAAAAGGATAGAATTAGAAATGAATATATTCAAGGGAACTTATGAGTAGCACCAATAGGTAATAAGATGAGGGAAAGTAGGCCTAGATGGTTTGGTCATGCGCAGCGGCGACCAAGAACTGTGCCAGTTAGGAGTGAGTTGGAGCAAGTTGAAGACTCTAAATGGGCAAGTGGAAGGTCCAAAAGGACGTAGGTGGAGGTATCAAGAAAAGACGATGACTTATGGTTTAACTGAAAGTATGGTCCATGATAGAGTGGAATGGTAGAATAGGATTTGTGTAGCCGACCCCAATTAGTTGGGATAAGGCTTAGATGATGATCATGATGAAGTTAAGAAGAACAAATTCATAGGAAATTAAGGTGGGAAAATAGAAGAAAGAAACAAAAAAAAGAATTTACCATTTTACCATAAAAGGAAAATCTTTGTCAATAACACAAGAAAATGACGAAAAGGGAAAACTCTTCAATTGCAATCACCAATCATAATTTGACCCCTGATTGCCAAATGTCACCGCTCACTGGTCATCAGAGTTAGACAATTTTGGTTGGTTGGCATGGTGGAATTGAGTTGGAAAAGAATGAAGGTCCAAATTTTCTTTCATTGGAGATACATAAGTGCCACAGATAAACAGTTTCACTTCTTTTTCATTTTAAATACATTAAAATATTTATGTCAATACTTCAATAGGGGAGTTCTAATCACCATATATAAAGACAGAGAATGAGAGCAATGTGAATGGCACAATTTTTAAGGCATGTTTCGAGTTGTGAAGTTTATTTACGGCAGTGTTTTAAGTAGTGTATGCCACGTAGCATGTAGCGTATGCTACATAGCATAATGTAGCCTCCATGCTACACAGCATATCAAATAGCATATTTTGCTTCTGCTTGCGCTTAGTATATGTAGCATACACTACATGATGTTCTCTGTTTCAAGCTTAAAAAAACAAAGTATTTAAGGCTGGGCTTTTATGTTAGTTCAGCAGTAATTTTAAAATGGTTATGACTCATCCTCGTCACATGTGGCAATGATGTAGAGCTGTCCAAACCATCCAAATTGTGGGCCCCATTGTGAATGGAGCATATCTGTAATATCACACTGATCAAGAAATCCTAGTCATGAATACAGCTATGCCAAGTGTACAGTTGCGGAGCCACAAGCTTTATCTAAATGGTGTAAAATTAACACATGAGCCTAGCCTTTATAAAAACATAATTCTTTGGAGCCAAATATTCAACCAAGTCATCACTGGTGGAAAAAACTCCAGCTCAATTCTCTCAACCAACGAAATGGTTCAAGATGAAATTTTAGATGTTCAATTCAAACCTAGAAAGAGATCACTTAACTAAATTTGCAGGGAAATTGCAGCCAAAACAAAGGATATATAGAGTTTTCCCCTTTCACGTCCATACAGCTATATAGCTCAAAATTTTCACTTTTTGTTTGATTGAATCTTTTCTACAGATGAAGAGATGCATGTTTGTGTCCGTAACCCCCCTTTATGCTTTTTGTTTGATTTGAAGATTCAGTTTTCCTTCTTTTTCTTTTTTTCTTTTTTCTATTCCCCTTTTTGGTAGGCCGGCTCCTTTCCAATGTTGTAGCATAAGCTAGTTCTACAACATTTATTTGTGTGAGGTATCCTTTGGTGTGTGTATGGCAGCCAAACTGTTCAGCACAATCAATCCAACCATCATGTGGGCCACCAAGTGAAATTGGAGGTTTTGGGGGAGCAATCCACTGTTTTCTATGGTGTACCCACTGATGCAATTGTCCCACATCCCATACATGCACGCTCCACATGTGTGCACAAGAAAAAGCCCATTTTCCTTTTTCAGTCCATCTCTAATTTCCTTTTCTTTCATATCTCATGCTAGGAAATAAATAAGCTTAGATTTTTCTTGCTTAAAGTGCTCTCTTATTTTAGAGATTCTATGTTAGGAATAAACATTATTTTTCCTTGTTTGGAGATCTTGGCTAGCTAGGAATCGTATTTTTAAATTCCATAGATTATGTTGAAGATTTTAAGCACTCATTATGATTCGGACTTCAATCCGGTATGTTAAATCTTATTGCAATTAGCTTCTTCCTTGATCTAGTTGTATTTGGTATCAGAGCAAGTTCTACTCTTGGGATTTTCTCTTTCACTTTTTTTTTTCTCTACCCCATCTTGTTTCCGCAATTTTTTGACCCAATATTCATCCCAAACCTACCCACAATTCCCTAAACTAGCCTATTAATTCAACCCTTCCACCACAGATCATATATTAATTATAATCTCCAGTTCGCCTAAACCCAATGTTTTAAATATCGACCAATATATCCCATGATATATCTTGTATCCTACCTATGCGATACAAAATGCACATGTAGTGCCGATATATCCCACATGTTTGATCCGGTGAGCATTTTCAATTTCTGATTCCCTTTTTTTGTTGAAATTATGTTAAATCAATGTCAGATGGTTACAAATTCATTGGTTCTTCATGTTTTGCATGAAAAATCATGGAGTTAGAGCTTTGATTTCGATATCCATTGGTTCTTCATGTTCTCCATGTTTTTTCTCGAAATTTTCCTTGAGACAACTGTCAATTAAGACTAATTTCAAAGTATTTAAGAGTATTTGATGAAATGATCATCACATACACTCTAATTTCATAATTTGAGTGTAAGACTGTAAGTAGTCCGATTTAAGAAAAATTCGAAATTTCCCCAATTTCTCCCAAATTGCTTGCAATGTTGCACTCCAAACATGAAATCAAGCATGTATGATTGTTGATCTACAGATTTGTTAAGTCCTTGTCAATTTTTGGAAAATTAAAATCATTTTTAATTAAATTATATATATATATATATATATATATATATATATATATATATATATATATATATATATATATATAAAATTTCCCTTCAAGTAGTCAGTTGAAACTAATTTCGAAGTATTTAGGAGTGTTTGATGAAACGACCATCACATACAATCTAAATGTTATGCACTCAATTTGAATATAGTTGCATTAGTGCAATCAAACATCGCATAGCTTAGGACCCTATACAAACGAAACCTATTATGTGCACTTCTTTT
This sequence comes from Liriodendron chinense, assembly GCA_003013855.2. NCBI lineage: Eukaryota > Viridiplantae > Streptophyta > Magnoliopsida > Magnoliales > Magnoliaceae > Liriodendron > Liriodendron chinense. The sequence continues at coordinate 11,603 of PVNU02002792.1, read as the reverse complement.
TTGAGATGTTATGATTTAAAAGTGTGTATAAAGGTATTTTTTAACAATCCCTGAAGTTTCATTAAAAAATTCAACCAATTTCTCAATGTTTCCCCATGTTTCCCAAAAAGTGAGATAAATTACCCGATACAAACGACATATCCTGTGTGATAACCAATACGTATCTGTATCCCATGGATGCGATATGTAACACAATACCGATATATCGAACACTGCCTAAACCATCACTTTTTCGTCATCCCAAATCCTACTAAAAACAGCCTATACCCTACCGTACACTTAACCTTCCTAAGCTGGACATAATGGCAAATTTTGCAATCTTTTCGAAGATCGATTGTGAAGCAAGTACCAAAAAGTAAGAATTCAATATAGAGATGAATAGAAAATCGCTTTTAAGACAGGATGAATTATACGAGTGGCTAGTTATGCCTTTTGGCTCAACAAATGCACCTCATACGTACATGCGGGTGATGACGCAAATTCTACGACCATTTATAGGTAAGTGTGTCGTCGAGTACATCAACGATATCCTCATTTATAGCCATTCATGAGAAGATCATTTGGACCATCTTTGCTAGGTGATGAAAGTATTTCACCATGAGAAAATTTACATCGATTTGAAGAAATGTACCTTCATGAGTTCCAGGATGGCCTTTCTGGGGTTCATCGTTTCAACAAAAGACATGAAGGTTGATTTAGAAAAGAGAAGGGCCATTGTTAACTGGCCTACTCCCACAAACATTCACATGGTTCGCAATTTTCATGGGATAGCAACGTTCTATCAAAGGTTTATCTGGAACTTCAATTCTATCATGTGGCCCATTACTAAATGCACGAAGGCCATTCCATTTTAGTGGACTAAAGCAACAATAAAGACATTTCAGGAAATCAAGTGAAAATGACGAAAGCTCCAACTCTTAGGGGGTGTTTGTTTTCCATTTCCACCGGGTAAATGCAGGTAAATGGATGCAAGTAGGTAATTATCACCGCTTCCCTCTGTTTGATACGAAGAGTATTTACTCCTTGTACATAGGTTCAAAAAAGGATAGCCATACATTCGTGGGGCCCATTGTGATCTCTGTGACATATCCATGCCGTCCATCTGTTTTACCAGAAAATTTTAGAGGATGAGCCCAAAAATGAGGTATATCCGAAGATAAAGTGGCCCACACCATAGGAAATCGTAATCATAAACAATTTTTTATGGTATATACTCAAACCAATATTTCATGTGGCGTGGTCCACTTAAGCTCTGGATTTGCCTCAATTTTGGGTCTATGCCCTAAAATCACCTTGCAAAATGGATGGACGAGTGGATAAGCCACGTGTATCACAGTGGGCCCCACAAAAATATGTACCTTCCTCGATTTTAGTGCATAAAAAACAAAACTGTCATTGTCAAAAGGTACAGAAATTACATGGTAAGTAATAATTACCCATTTGCTTGTATTTACACCATGTAAATGGAAATTAAACAGGCCTGATTTTGAAAGGGTGTCCGAAGTTTCCTATGACGCATCCCACAATGGCATAAGAGTGCTTGGCTAGGAAGGACATTTGGTGGCCTACTTCGGTAAAAAACTCAATGAAGCAAATACTACGTGGAGTTTTACACTATTGTACAGGCTGTAAAGCATTGGCGTCATTACTTCATTCATTAGGAGTTCTCAGAACAAGTTGAATGCAAGACAAGCTAATTGGAGTGCTTATATTTAGGAGTTCACATTCAACCTAAAACATCGGGCTAGCATCGAAAATAAGTTAGCTAATGCCCTAAGCCAAAAATCACATCCATTGTTTACCTTATTAGTCTTGTTGTAGGGTTTAAGGAACTTGAAAGAAGTCATGCAACAGATGACAATTTTTAGAAGGTATTTTCAACAGTCACCACCCGCTCAAGCACCGAGTACCCACGATAAAACCTGCACAACAGGTACTCATTCGATGATATAAGGTCGTGCCTTATTAAAAGTTCATCGTGAGAGCTTGATCCAAGTGGCATTGGTGGACTCTCTCATATCGACAAAAAAAAGCCCTAGTCAAGGATTGTTTCTATTGATCGAGTTTTAAGATGGATGTCAGAATCATTGTTCATCAATGTCGAGTGTGACAACTAGGCAAAGGTAGCAAGAAAAATACTAGTCTTTATACTCCACTACATGTGCCAAAGCTCCATAGGAAGACATCAACATGAATTTCATCTTGGGATGGTCTACTACCCAAGGTGGCTAAGACTCTACTTTCATTGTGGTTGACAGGTTCTCGAAGATGGCTCATTTTATTCCTTGTAAGAAGACATCAAACGCCCTACACGTTGTCAATGTTTCTTCAAAAAGGTCGTTCGTCTACATGGTGTTCCCAAAACAATTGTATCTGATCGTGATGTTAATTTTGTGAGCTACTTCTGCCACACCTCATGGTCTAAGATGGGAACTAAATTAAAGCTCTCAAGTGCTTCTCAAATTCATAGTCATCGCATTATTTTCTCTTTTCTTATTCGAATTTCAATATGGTATGTTAGATTTTTTATTTTTTTTTTTTTCGAAAGATAACAATCACTTTATTAAGAAAGCTTGCAAAAAAAAAAAAAGCAAAGAATATAACACCCAACACCACAAAGGCGGAAAAAAACGCTGGCACAGCCTACACATACAAGGCCCACTCCTATAAAAGGGCTTACACTCTAGAAATGACCTCTTTCACCGTTACAGGAATATTCCTGAAGCAACAACCATTTTTGGCTCCACGTATGGCCCAAAAAACTGCCATGATAAGCAGCCGCCAAGTCACTTTCCTGGCTCCTCCACTATGTCAAGCCCACAAAAGATCTCCCGCCAAAGTCGGCATCACCCAAACCATTTGGAACATCATTAGGAAGTGACTACACACTTTACTGGCAAAGGCGCAATGGAAGAACAGATGGTCAATAAACTCCTCCATAGCCATACACATTAGGCAAATAGTAGGAAGGATCATGGCCCGATTTTGTAAATTGTCCATAGTTAGAATCCTTTGTCGAGAAGCTAAACACAGGAAGACAACAACACAAGGGGGAGCCCCATAGAAACAATGATGGAACGGATGAGAAAGGCGACGGCTCGAAGGCTTCGTAATCAAATCAAAAAGAGATTTAATGGAAAAGTTTCATGCAGGGCTCACAACCCACCAAAAGGAATCGACCTCCCGAACATCAATCTTGGCATTCGGAAGACATCCAAAAGGCTAGCATACTCCCCAATTTCTGCTTCCATGAGATTTCCTCCTACATGGAGGGGCCCAGACTATCGACCTATGAACAATAGAGAAACAATTCGCCACTGCAATGAAGCGATCGGGAGCAAGGAGAGCAATGCTAGGAAAAAAACTTGCAACACCGAGTCCCTGCACCAAACATCAACCCAGAAGCGAGTGTGAAGCCCATTTCCAACCACAAATGATATACCCTTTCGAACAAAGTGCTCAATAGCCGCAATTGCTTTCCACATAGCTAAGGCCCTATATAAAGAAGAACTCCTCACAAACCATCATGAGTACCATACTTAGCAACCACCATCTCTCTCCAAAGTCTGCCCTCTTCCATATCAAATCTCCAAATTCACTTTCCAAGCAATGCGGTGTTCATAGCTCGCAAAGGTCTAATTCCTACCCCTCCATCTCTAATAGACTTGTAAGCTTCATCCCAAGGTGGCTAAGACTCTACTTTCATTGTGGTTGACAGGTTCTCAAAGATAGCTCATTTTATTCCTTGTAAGAAGACATCAAACGCCCTACACGTTGTCAATGTTTTCTTCAAAAAGGTGGTTCGTCTACATGGTGTTCCCAAAACAATTGTATCTGATCGTGATGTTAATTTTGTGAGCTACTTCTGCCACACCTCATGGTCTAAAGATGGGAACTAAATTAAAGTTCTCAAGTGCTTCTCAAATTCATAGTCGTCGCATTATTTTCTCTTTTCTTATTCGAATTTCAATATGGTATGCTAGATTTTTTTTTTTTTTTTTTTTTTTGAAAGATAACAATCACTTTATTAAGAAAGCTTGCAAAAAAAAAAAAAAAGCAAAGAATATAACACCCAAAACCACAAAGGTGGAAAAAAACGCTAGCATAGCCTATACATACAAGGCCCACTCCTATAAAAGGGCTTGCACTCTAGAAATGACCTCTTTCACCGTTACAGGAATATTCCTGAAGCAACAACCATTTTTGGCTCCACGTATGGCCCAAAAAACTGCCATGATAAGCAGCCGCCAAGTCACTTTCCTAGCTCCTCCACTATGTCAGGCCCACAAAAGATCTCCCGCCAAAGTCGGCATCACCCAAACCATTTGGAACATCATTAGGAAGTGACTACACACTTTACTGGCAAAGGCGCAATGGAAGAACAGATGGTCAATAAACTCCTCCCTAGCCATACACATTATGCAAATAGTAGGAAGGATCATGGCCCGATTTTGTAAATTGTCCATAGTTAGAATCCTTTGTCGAGAAGCTAAACACAGGAAGACAACAACACAAGGGGGAGCCCCATAGAAACAATGATGGAACGGATGAGAAAGGAGACGGCTCGAAGGCTTCGTAATCAAATCAAAAAGAGATTTAATGGAAAAGTTTCATGCAGGGCTCACAACCCACAAAAAGGAATCAAGCTCCTGAACATCAATCTTGGCATTCAGAAGACATCCAAAAGGCTAGCATACTCCCCAATTTCTGCTTCCATGAGATTTCCTCCTACATGGAGGGGCCCAGACCATCGACCTATGAACAATAGAGAAACAATTCGCCACTGCAACGAAGCGATGAGGAGCAAGGAGAGCAATGCTAGGGAAAAGAACTTGCAACACCGAGTCCCTGCACCAAACATCAACCCAGAAGCGAGTGTGAAGCCCATTTCCAACCACAAATGATATATATACCCTTTCGAACAAAGTGCTCAATAGCCGCAATTGCTTTCCACATAGCTAAGGCCCTATATAAAGAAGAAGAACTCACAAACCATCATGAGTACCATACTTAGCAGCCACCATCTCTCTCCAAAGTCTGCCCTCTTCCATATCAAATCTCCAAATTCACTTTCCAAGCAATGCAGTGTTCATAGCTCGCAAAGGTCTAATTCTTACCACTCCATCTCTAATAGACCTGCAAGCTTCATCCCAATCAAGAAGATGAAACTTTTTTCCTTCACTTGCGCCCTTCCACAAAAAATCGCACCTTAACTTTTCAAGTCTAAAAAGCACTGATGTAGGACACTTGAAAAGAGACAAAGTAAATGTGCATGTTGGAGAAAACCGACTTGATGAGGGTTACAGGACCTCCCAAAGAAATATACTGCCATTGCCAACAGGCCAACCTCCTCTCGATCCTCTTTATCACCCTGTCTCAAAGATGAGTCGTTGGCTTCCCAATGCATAACGGCAACCTAAGTTACGTAGAAGGAAAAGACCCAATCTGACACCCAAAAATGGCAGCTAGACTCTGTAGCTCATCTTCTTTCACATTGATGCCCAACAATTCTGATTTTGCAACATTCATCTTCAACCTGACACCGCCTTGAAGCACACTGTTAATTTGTGAAGATTATCAACTACATTTGCCTTTGCCTCACAAAAAAGAAATGTCGTCCACATACTGCAGATGAGTGATTTGTGGCCCATCCCTTGAAGTCTTGAAACCACAAAGCAAACCATAAAATGTGCCATTACGAAGCATCGCACGAAGGGCTTTGCCAATAACAACAAATAATTATGGAGATAATGGATCTCCTTGCCTCATTCCTCATGAAGATTTAAAAAAAAATCCTTTAGGGGACCATTGATAATAATAGAATAGGAAGGAGATTGGACACAAGATTTGATCCACCCCTTGCATTCTGACTACACCTCATTATTTCGAGCATTTAATCCAAAAAATCCCAATCCACTTGATCATAGGCCTTTTCAATATCAAGCTTGCAAACTAGCCCACTCTTCTTCTCTTTGTGCCTAGAATCAATGCATTCGTGAGCCATCAATGCACTGTCCAGAATTTGCCTTCCTGCCACAAAAGCGCCTTGATTTTCTTATATCACTTTAGGGAGCACCTCCTTAAACCTAGTAGCAAGAATCTTGTAAGGAGCTCCAATGAGGCTAATCGGCCTAAAATCTTTAAGTTGCTCAGTCCCTTCCACCTTGGGAAGCAGAACACTAAACGAAGCCCCAAGCTCTGCAGATAAGCAACCCCTCTCGAAGAATTCCACAATGAACTCCATGACTTCCTTCTTAACAATGTGCCACAATCTCTAGAAGAAAAGAATCGGAAAACCATCAGGCTCCAGGGCTTTGTCTCCACACATAGACCATAAAGCCGCACACACTTCTTCCTCCAGGATCGGCTTTTCGAGCGACAAGTCTTCTTCAACAGAAAGCATGTCAAAATGGGGATTGTCAACCTTGGCCTTATCCATTTATCTTCGAACAGAAGATCACTATAATAAGAGGTAATAAAATCACAAATTAACTGCTTGTCTAAAGTTAGAGTGTCGTCAATCAACAGACTAGAAATTCTATTACGGCAGGCACATGCACTAGCTATACTATGGAAGAATCGGATGTTCTTGTCCCCCTCCTTGAGCCACACAACCCTTGATCTCTGACGCCATTTAATCTCCTCATCTTTGACCTTCTGCACATACGACAAAGATAATTCGGCCTCTCTCGTCCCAAGGAAATCCTTCTTCCAAGATTTGAGCTTCTCCTTCAAAAGCTTTAGCTTTCTAAATAACCTGAACCCAACATATCCCTCCACCAAGAAAGAGACCCACCAGTCTGTCATAAGCTGCTCGAAACCTTCTACTTCCAACTATGCCACCTCAAATCTAAAAGGTCTAAGGCCCCAATTTTCTTCGAGGACTCCAAAAACAATGGGATGATGATCTGAAACCACTCTCGACAACCCATGTTGACTCACCAAATTAAATCACACGATTTAAATAACATTCAGCACACCGAAAGGACAAAGTCACGGGTGTACCCAAGTGTCAAAAGAGATAATGATCTTGATGCAACAAAGTTTGGATGAGTCAAAGGGTAAACGAGTTGTTATGAAGAAGAAGAAAAGTGAAGTTCTAGAAGCAGCTCAACAGGAGGTGTTTGGTCTTGGTTATATGGGCCTTCTTGATAAGGAGAATGTTGAATCTGATGATGATCTAGATCAAGAGGGACTATGGCTAGGAGATAGCGTGCGCACTTCTCGTGAAGATGAAAAACGTCAGCATATATAGGCTTAGTGGATTACGGCGTATGTTTGGCAGACGATGGGAGACAACTTCCCGTGATGCCACCATGGATGTGAATGTGGAGCCCAAGAGACCCTCATGTGATCCATCTTGTTTAGGAAGGAGTCAAGTAAACAAAAGAAGATCAAACAAATGTGGAGTAGAACTGCCATTGAGAAGTTGAGTAGGGCAGCAGCTAAGTTATTTATACATGCCAACATATCTCCAAATGCGGCCAACTCCCCATATTGGCAAGTGGAAATAGATGCAGTAGCAGAAGCAGCGAAGGAATTAAGGCACCCACAGCAAAGGAGATTAGGGAGAAATGGACAAATGCAGAGTATGTGAATGTGAAGGCATACGTGGCTATCTTTAGACTCGTAGGGCAGGCCAAACGATGCATGATTATGTGCAATGGCTAGATTGGCCCAACCTGACGCAACATGATCAACTTCATAGCATACTGCCACTTGAACGGTGTTCCATAAGTCAATCGATGCATCAAATGAGACAAAAAATGTTGATTATATTCTCTCCCTATTGGATAAAATGGTAGATGAGTTTAGAGAGGGGAATGCGGTGCAACTTATAATTGATAATGAAGCAACATATAAGACTGCGCGAAAGATGTTGATGCTTAAGAGACCACATATATTTTGGTTACTATGTGCTACACATTATATTGATCTCATATTGCAAGATATTGTGAAGAAGAAGTGTTGCAACATTGGTCAAAAGGGCAACAGAAGTGAATGTCGTTCATTTACAACCAAAATCAAGTAATTGCCATAATGAGGTTCACGAAGGGGAGAGAGCTACTTAGGCCTGCAGCAACTAGATTTGTTAATGAACCTTATAGCCCTCAAGAGTTTATACCAGCATCGGGAAGAGTTTATACCAGCATCAGGAAGAGTTGGCTCAACACGAAACATGGGAAGAAGACATCATGGACAACGATCGAAGTTGTCAAGACCATAAGGGACAACAAATATTGGAAGAAGGTCGCAAATATCCTTTAGGTGATGAAGCCACTAATGAAGGCACTCCGTTTTGTTGAAACCAACGAAGCACCTACCATGGGCTTCCTCTACAATACCATGGATAAGGCTAAGATGGCAATTCGTCATGATTGTCAAAATTGCATTACCGATTAAAAGGTGATTGACAAAAGATGAACACAACAACTCCACCACAATCTTCATGCAACAGATTATTATCTAAATCTGACATAAAGATATGCCCAATAATTATGTTGAGGATAATGAGGTTCATGTCGGGCTAAAGATGTGATAAAGATTTTAGAGCTTAACTTATATGTGTAAATAAGGGCATTAAATGAATTTGATACATTTGGAAACCGCGGGGGTAGCTTCGGAGATGCTCTTGCACAACATGCAGTTCTTAGGTTACAACTAGATGAATGTTGGAGAGACTGCAAAGGCTCTAAAAAAAATTGTAGTAAGTTTTGAGTTAGACAACTTCTTTTGGTTGAGAGAGGAACTGGAGTTGTTTTACACTTGCCCATTTAAAGAATAGGAATAGATTGCAGATTAGGACGTTGGATCAACTCATCTACATACACTACAACATGAGGCTAAGAACGCGTCAACATAGGAAGAGCAATATGGCCAAGGGTGACACCGACTACTATCCAATAAATTTGAACAACAATTATGATGAGGACCTGCTTCTGCCTTGGTTGGAGGAAAAACTGGTAGAGGACAGTGAAAAATTGGAAGTTAATAGCCTAATGGTAGGCGCAGCAAAGCAAAAGAGCCAGGCAATTGTCTTAGACCCACATAGAGAAATATTTCATCCAGAGTCCAGCCTAGCAGAAGAGTACGAGCAGCAATGACAGTGATACCAAGACGAATGATCGTGGCAGTGGTGGTGGCGATGCACATGTTGTTGGTCCCCCTTCTGGTGTTGCTCAGCGCAGCATATGGCAATCTACAAATCGTGAGGTTGATTAGCATTTACGAGGTATGATAAGGTTGGACTTACGAGTTTATTGAGTCATGACACAGCCAGCCAAAGTGGAAGGAACATCATGAGGAGGCTTGCACTAATGGAGCACCGGGACATCAGCAGGCTTACAGTCATGCACATTATATTTATACAAATACAACCAATGACAATATCCAAAGCCTATTACACCATAATGGCAATATACATAGCCTATTACACCATATTCGTGCTAGAGTAGTCCTCATGATCCACATGCTATATTACACCATATTCGTGCTAGAGTAGTCCTCATGATCCACATGTTCCATATGGATACAGATATCCATATCCAAATCCAAGTTCTTCGTCTTCACAGTCTCACTCTCAGCAATACGAAGTACAAGCAATAGTAAGGCTATTTGTCTGGGGCAAGTGGATATTCTTACTCGGGACTGGGGTCATTCCCCAGTCAGGATCAGTCATCCTCAGGTTTTGTTGACCTAGTCTTCCCTCCAGTATAAATATTATGGATATGTGGTATATATTCCACGGTCATAAACAGATAATGATGAGGACATGGAGGTCAAGCAACCACAACAAAGAAGATTTTCATTTTGGTGGGGTGGCTGACATATGAGTTTTATTAAGGAAAGTATATTTTCTTAAATATTATTAACATTTAAGGTACGTATTTCTACACCTACACATTCACCAAGCAAGCACACGCTTGACATTACCAAACTTGTGCTTAAAAGAACTCCCATGACAAACATCAAGATATCCATGATCAAGTTGCAGGGAAGTTAATCAAACAATACTATTTTTTTCTCGAGGATGACTGGACAGGAATCACAGGATGGCACACAAAAGTATCTAGTATGTTGAAAACTTGAAATGGAATGTACATTGTACTGTACACAAGTCCTCGGGCATGTAATATACACTAAATTACTGTAAATGATAGCAAACAATTGCAAATGTGAGGTATTTTGGTATTACATTCATTCTAATATATTCATCATTGATACTTAGATGGTTATAAAACTAAATCTAGGAGTTTTGCAGCCAATTCCAGACTGTTAGGTTCATCAATTCATCAAACAACCAGATACAACATTCTCACCAAAGAGTAGACCGTTACACTACTATAAACGTGTAAAAAACAAAAAAAAATGAATGCATATTTGGAATATTTACTTTTTTTTTTTTGATTTTCTAGATATCTTTCCAGATATTTTCAAGTAAAAACAATCAACCAATACAAGGGTGTAACGACCATTACGCCTTTGTATCGGCCGTTACACAAATACACCGTATCAGTAACAGTGGTAACCGTTATGGCCACTACCATTACTCATATGGAACACCTTGGGCCTAATTCTTGGGGCATCCCATCATAATGGTGAGGCTCACTTTTTATGTGCAAGTTGGATGGCTCCAACAAAATTAAACAACATAGCGGGTCCCACATAGGCAGCTTCATAACTTTACACGTTTACTAATTAAGTGGTATTTCTTTTCTTTTCTCCAAAACTTCAGAACGCAACCGTCTATATTTGCTCACTTGTATACTTGTTGTGATCTTTCTATTGTTGGCTTTTTTTTCTTTTCTTTTTTTTTCTATTTTGAAAGGTAACAAATTTTTTATTAAGAGTGCACCGAGATGGTGCAAACACTATAGCACAAAAGAGGAAAATTACAACCCTAGAAAGGAAAAATTATGATCTTTCAACCCACATCAACAAGAAGCCCATTCCATGACATATAACATCGCTTCCTAATGACTCGCTCCTCTATATTGATCTCATTTCAAAAGCACCTCCCATTTCTTCTCCCCATATCACCCAAAGGCCAGCCAACAAATAGTCTCCAAAAATCCCTTGCTTTTGAAGACCAATTCCATGTCAAGCCATGAAGACCCCCGCCAACAGAACTTGGCATCATCCAAGCTATATTAAAGCTCCAAAGGAAGCCGTTTCACACAAAGCGTGCAAACTAGCAACGTACCAAAAGATGATTGACCAATTCAGCACATGTAATACAAATAATACAGATGTTAGGGATCACCATCAACGATTTCTGAAGGTTGTCCATTGTTAGGCACCCTCACCCTTCCAACTAACCATTTGAAGGTCGCAACTTTCAAGGGAGCTCTGTAAGACCATGCATGTTGCATCTTCTCAGGCTTGCCATCCTTGCTTTAAGCTTGAAGTGCATGGCAGAAGGAGCGAACCACAGAACGCCCTGATTTCTTCATCCGTCGGACCATCCTATCTTGTTTCCCTCTCACAGGGCGAAACAACTGGATACGACCCAATAACGATACAAACTCCACCTTGTCATCAAGAAGGAACCTGCAACAAGGGAGAGACCAAACAACTGATTCCCTGCAATAAGCGAAGCATCA
>PVNU02002791.1:0-103703 GCA_003013855.2 Liriodendron chinense | reverse complement strand
AAGTGGCAGCCCTGGCGTGGCTAGTGGGCAAAAACAGGGTACTTACAGTGGAAACCAGCGCAAAAGACAATTGATTCTCCCAAATATGTCTCCTATGTTTTTGGAATGACGAAACAGTGAACCACTTATTCATTCACTGTTCATATGTTAGGAAAATATGGGAATTTTTTCTCTCTAAGATTGGCACCCAATGGGTTTTGCCAGGCTCCATCGATTCTATGCTTCTATCATGGCATGGCAGGGGGGCATTGGGAAGTCGGGTACGAAAATCTGGCATCTATGCTTGCTAGCGGGAATTTGGTCAATATGGTTGGAAAGGAATCAGTGATGCTTCAGAAACATGTCCTTTGGCCCCTTGGAAGTTTGTAAGCTAGCAGCCAGCCTTGTTCAGGATTGGGCGGCTGATCCCTCAGCCTTATCTTAGCTCTTTAGCTGCTTTATGCCTGTATACTAGCTTCTGGTTTTTTTTCTTTCCTCCGGCCCCTGGTCTTTATTAATAATATTAATGTTTCAAAAAAAAAAAAAAAAAAGGCATTGACAAGAAAATGAGAAGGGCCATTTTTCCAGGGTCTGCAAATGGCATTTCCTCAATTATGTTTCAGCAAATCCAAACGGGCCTACGCTTCTGCATATATTATTTTCTTCTGATACTTTTTGGTGACTAACAACTTTTTTCGATGAATTATGTTGGTGGCCTACTTGAACTTGAAAAGCTATATGAACCTCAAGCAAAGGATCTGCATAGTATCCGAGCCTTGACCCTGGACGAGTGGACCCTGTGGCTTGGTGATCTGAACTGTTGATCTGATGGCCCCCAACATGGATAAGTCATCCCTCAAAAACCTTCCAGACTGAGGCAAATGTGGACTGTTGATATATTTTGTTCTTAACCATTGATTTGCAGACTGGAGGGTTAGAGTTTTGGGTTCGCCCATCAATAGTGGGACCCATCACATGTACAGCCAGGATCACCAATCCATAGGAACCACTAGTTGAAACTCATGGCTCAAGGGCTCAAGGTTCATATAGAACCTCTGAGAACTTCCCAAAGCTAATATTGGGATTGATAAAGAATAAACAACATGTAGATGCACCCCTTACTCTGTTTTGGAGGTTGGCTTCTCTAAGTACCCATACCCATATGTCAGGATCAACATCCACACCCATTGTGGATTGAAAAGCAGGACAAGTTGGATGCAACTCATCTGAGTCAACTCGGATTTGGTCGACCCAATCTATTCGAGACCACAAGTCATCCCCAACTAAGTAGAGTCAGGCCGATTCACACACCCCCAACTTGGGCTAATTGTGACTCAACTCAAGACCAGACAAATCAGCCCAAGTCTCTGTGTTTTAAATCCTTGATACCCATGCTTAATGATGATGATGAAGATGACGATGACAATAACAATGCTAATAATATTAGAGCACTTGAATTATGTTTACGAACCTCTCGTACTCATTCAGTGGACCTAGAGGGTAGATCTCCTCTGCTCCACTGCGGCCCAGTCGTACTTTGGATGCAAAGAAAGGAAGCTCTGTGACCCGTAACAAAAAAGGATGCTTTTACAAAACTCTAAACAAGAAGTGAGAGCAGCAGTATGAATAGTAGAACAAGTAGTAAGAGCAGAAAACACAAATAAGATCCAATGCTAGTAGTGAAATAGACCTGAGAAGCCACAAACGAACATTCAACAATGCCGGCATCACCTCGCAAGCCGCGCAAACATGCATCCGCAAATTTAGCTGCAGCATATGCCTGTAGTTTTTCTAATCAGTTAGGAATCTGTTTTTGTGATGTAGAAGGTAAATGGAGCAAATGACTATGTAAAAGGGACTGACCATTGATAGTGTTGCGGACCCAGCCCCTGCTTTTGCCTGCAAAGGATACATATGATTCAGTTCTGTTTGGCAGGAAGAAAATCCTATTTCAAACAGTGTTTGATCGCGCAAAAGAACTTGGAATGTTCCAATCTTGCTAGATGCATGCAGGAATCTGTCCAAGAACTAGGAGCTGTATGATTGTATCCTCAGGTTCTTAGTTTCTACTAGTTGGACCCATGGTTTGATATTCGAGGCCATGTATATGATGGAACACAGTGGACAGGCAGTGGGATGATCTTAACCCTTCCATGGGTGGCCTGAAAATAGACTATTAAGGAAAGAAGTACAGCAGTGATCCACACTTCAACTGAAAAAAGGCAAAATATTGGATGGCCAGGATCTTCCAATTTGGAAGATTTTTGTGAGATGGCACCCCAATTGTATCAGTTGTCACCGAAACATGGGTAGCATTTTACAAACTGACAACCAAAGATACCAGGCTTCTCCAAAAAAATACTAGTAATACCACGTGGAAGTTGAGGCTGATTAGAGTTACGATGACTTTGAGGTGCATTCTCTTCTTTACAAAGAAATCTGTCAAACCATCTCAACTGAATGATGACGGTGTTAAACACATCTACAAGGGGCTTATCTCACTGCTGTATGAATATAAGCTTGTCCCCTATCAAATTCTTTGTAGAGGAATAATCATCCTAGTTTTTGTTAGAGGCACACATTCTTTAAGGAGTGTGTAGTGTAGAGGGTGCACGGATTAAACAGAAGAGACCACTGTCTTCCAAAGGATAATCCTTGAATCCACAGAGAGACAGAAAAATATCTATAAATGAGAAATAAAATTAATATTATTGATGAGAAATGATGTCTACAACATACTTGATGGCCTTATATAAGCAAAGTAGACCCTAGACTTCTAATCCACTCAAACTAGGAAGCTTTCCCAAAATAGAAAAAATAATAAAAGACAATCCTACCCGAACTCATAAAAGACTCTTAGATGACTAAGACAGACATTGGACTGGACCTAGACTCTTAAAACCCCAAATTTGACACCTAAAATGATTAAATTTTGCAAAGCCGTTTGGGGGCTAATGAAAGTTGGGTGGTTGACCAGAAATAGAGCGCGTCGATAGCTTTCCGACGACATATATACACACATGAAACGGATAACCGCCTTCAAAGTTATCGCCATCGGAGCTATAGTGCGTGTTCAGGCTTTTTTGGCCCTGGATCGAGCTTTCTGGACCGGTTTCTTTCGATCCTGGCCATTCATGAAGTCATCTGCCACCTATTCTACATGTTGTGTCACACCCAAAGGCTAACCTATTAGGTGGAGTAACCCCAGGATATATGAAGACAAACTCCGCTCCCCTCCCAAAACCGATATGGGACAAACCACAATCCCCATCCCCACAACGGAACTTGGGGCGTGCAACACGCATGCACGGGGGCCTCCCTCTCCTCCCGCTTATGTGTGCCTAGGGCATCGACGTGGCGGATAACCTAGGCTTTGATAACACTGCTGTGTCGCACCCAAAAGGCTAATCTATTAGATGGAGTAACCCCAGGATATATGAAGACAAATTCCACCCCCCCTCCCAACTGATGTGGGACAAACCAACACTACATCAGCATGGAATCAAAACTCGCTCAGACCATATCTCTTTGGTTTTCATTTCATCCAATACGATTCAGTTCTGGCAGCTCCGGTTTGGTTTTTAGTTCAGGTTTTGGCCAGGAGCAACTCATATTGTGAGACAGTGATCTCCGGCCCTTACCAGACCTCTAATAAGGCATGCCCCCTTGTGTCTGCTTTGTTCTTAGTAGGTTCTTGCCTGTTTCAGAAAACATCTGCCCTGCTTTTTGCAGCAACCCATTTACAGTCTGGCCTAGTAGTTCTTGTATGTCTTGCTTCCCTAAATTTTCTTACAAGCAGTAAAAAGTTCCCCAGCAAGTGACATGAGGCAAGAAAAGCAGTAGATCTCTTTCACAAAGAAAAGCCAATGCAAGAATCAGGGATTGACAGAAAACTGATGCTGCAATAATAGATTAAGGTTACAGATGTAGATATTCCAAAAACAACAATTTAAAGAGTACTCGATAATTCGTCAGTCAATAATATTCATAAAAAGGAGAAAGCTTTGGTATTTTGTGAAATCTGTGAGTACAATTGTTATTATGGCAGTTACGTGTATTAGTGTACATGGCACGTGCAATGCACGGGAAAAGAGAGGAAGAGGTTGCGGGAGAGGGAAGGAGAAACAGTTGTAGAAAGTGGGAAGCTACAGAGTTGGGACGTGAATTAGAGGAATTTAAAGGACCGGAATCCTCCAAGACCTTTTTGTATGCAGCAGGTACAACACTGGAGCGATGAGGGGCTCACCTTCTGTGTGTATGCGACATCCACTCTGTCCATCAAGTGCGTCCCTCAATATTAAGCCTTGAGGCAAAATATCTGCCCAGTCCACAACTCAGGTGTGCCATACCACAGGGAAAGATGGAATGGGACACCAATCATGGGTTTGTATGTGGGACCCAAAATACTGTTAATATTCTACCAATTCCACTGATAAGACTCATCCAGATGAAGGACATCTTAAAAAATCAGAGTAATCTAAAAGTCAGATGGACATACTGCATGAATTCAAGAGGTTTTGTGTTTACTTTGAAATTGTTCCTCGTATTGTGGCTCACCTGAGTTCTAGATCAAGCTGTGTTTTGGGATGAACAGTGAACATCAGTGAATGCATCTGATGGATGTGTCACACAAATAACATGTTGCACCCCATAGAGTTTGGGTGTTACACCCATTTCCTATATGACGTGTCCTAGTAGAGGGATAACTGCTGTTTAAGGGAGCTGGTAAAATCTACATCGCCCCCTTTTCTTGGGAAGTGGGCAAAATCACAACGACGTGTTGTTAAGCAGATAGCTGGAGTCATTTTTAGATTACTTAAAAATACCCTTTCTTTACTTAAAAACCCTTCACATGTCCTCAAATAATGCAAAGTTATAAGCACCCTCAAAAACTACTTGCGGGAAAAAGCTTCCCCCTGGTTGCTCATGTTATATAGAGTAGCGCTTTAACTATATTAAGTGACACAGGGAAGACGTGATGAGGATGATCATCACCGTCTTCCTCAATCGATAAACACCTTGAATCCACAAGACCCTCTTGAATACACGAGAAAATCTCAAATCCACAAGAAATAGATAAAATCAGAATTTTATTGAAGAATAATAGTAGCATTAATGAAAAATGAGTTTAACATGCTTATATATCCTAAAACAAACTATAAAATGCAACTAAGCGAGTCCTAAACAAATAAGGAAAGAAAACTGGAAAAATGCACCAGTCCTCTATCATCCGTCGACCGGTTGATTCAACAGGTTGAACTGAGCGTCGACCGTCGACCCAATCAGTCGATCAGTTGAAAATGCCAAAAACTGTCCAGAGACTTCAGCTTAATTATTTGAATATTTCAATTGGTCCAACCAGGAATTTTGACTGGTCGAAAGGCCAAAAACTGTCCAGAGACCAGTCTGGAATTTCTGAAATTTCTGGCAATATTTCGATCAGTTGACCGGTCAAACTATGCTGAATTTTTTCGATTTCCCTTGGGCTCCTTCGTTCTGTCCATCTGAGACATGAATGAATCTACGACCCGTTCTACATCATCAAGCAACTTCTACAGGTTTGAAATTTGGAAGGAGAAAGCTGAAAAGCTTCCAATTTATCAACTCATAAAAGAGACTGGTAGATTCGAGAGCTTTACATGGTAGCAAGCAACCACCCCTACTAGGTCCTAGCGAAGTGCAAAGCACCAACTAATTACTTGTTGCAATGACCAAGGCCCACTACAATGAAATTCTAAAATGTCTGATATAATTTCTATGTTATGCAAACACTTAGAAATGGGTCCCGTATGGGGTGCTTGGGAGAATGACAAGGTGCTGGGAATTAACCATCACTATGGTATTGAGGTAGCTCCTTCCAGGAGGTGCATGTGACTCAAATCCTAACCTCTCAAATAGTGGACCTGCTCTAGATCGGTCATGTCCCCAAAGTCAAATTAATCGCACAATACCGACCTCTAGTTAAGAGACATTTGTTTGTTGAATTTGGACCATTCATTACTTTCAGTTTTTATCGTCCATTAGATGCCAACCAATTAGATAGTTAGGATCGTACTTTGAGTGTTATGTTTGGATTATAGTTGATCTACAGTGGTCCTACTATTTGGGCAGTTAGGATTTGAGGTACATGCAAGCACACAACAAGGGATCCACCCAAGCACAATAGTCGTGGTATAATTCTGATGTAGCACATGCTAATGGGAAGTATGAAGTGAGATACAATTGTAATTTTTAGTGGGCCCATGTGGCTGGAGCATTTGAATGGACAATAGATGTGGCAAAGGTCAAAACAGTCTACAATTAGAAAGTGGTTGGCAATAAATCATTATAATCATCTGAGCCTTCTCCAAATTAATTGGAGTCGGCAAATGGATGACAATAAATAATATCCCATTTCCTAAAGATGCGTGAGAAATGTTTCTTGGGAAAAAAGATAGAAGCTTCGAAATTTCATAGGGAAAGGGCGTGTGCTAAGGTAATCTATTAGTATGTATTTATCAATAATTAGTTGTTGACTTTGTGGGTAGCTAGTGTTATTTGACTTAATTTTGAGTGGTTTTGATGAATTCTCATGTGATCCCTAAGTAGTTTTTTAATGGGCATGCATTCTTGGGAATTAGTTGTGTAAATGGGATTATACAGGTAGTTCTGTATAAAGGTTTAGGGGAAAACGGATGTGGGCATTCAATCTTCATTTTTAGCGTGTGTGTGTTTTAGGTAGAGCATTATTCTCTTATAATGACCCTTATAATGAGTGTTTATCTATGAGTGAAATCTTTATTCTTCAACCTTAGGGCCCTTTTGGCATCTCTAATCTAATCCAATAAGAGGTATTCTAAAAAGACTTTTTCTTCTAGCTCTTGTTTTACAATAAGCTTGTTTGGTAAAATCACTCTTTCATTACCAAAAAAAGGCTTTTTCTTATTTGAAATAAGCACGTTTGATAAAACATTCAAATAAGAGCTTTTTTAGGGGCAGTTGCTATCACTTTTAAAAATCACAACAACTCCATTACAATCAATGTGGATTGTTCATTTTTTTGGGCTATTGATTGCTTGGGTAAAATCATCAAATCAAGAGGAATGGGTAAAGGTGGAATGTGGGGCCTACCTTCAATATGGGTCGTTCATCAAGTGGGTTCACCTTTGATGTCAACCTTCCAATCATGTGGGCCCAACTTCAATTTACACCATCCATCATGGGGTCCCACCTTCAATGTCCGCCATCCATCATGGATTCATGGGGTCCCAACTTTGATGTGGACTGTCCATCAAGTGGGGCCCACTTGAAGTGCATCGTCCATCATGTGGGGTCCACCTTTGGTGTTAATCATCCATTATGTGGGCCCTCCTGGACGTGGACCATTCATCATGTAGGGCCACAGGTCGTTCACCATGTAGGCCCGCTTGCGAGAGAGAGAGAGAGAGAGAGAGAGAGAGAGAGAGAGAGAGATGTGAGGATAATTTTGGTATTTAAAAAAATGATTAAAGCCCTAATCTCTAACAGCTTAAGCTAAAGAAACTCTTAAAGAAAAAGTGAACCCTCCATTGCTTATGAAAGAGCTTATCTGCTAATTTCTAAACAAATCAGCTGCATAATTAGATATTTACCAAACAATCTAAAAGCTTATTTTTTAATAAATAAGCCAATAAGCTCTTATTTGTAGAGATGCCAAATGCCCCATAATTTTTGCAATTTTCTCTTGTTTATATCATCAATTCTCCCTCTCTCCGCATCATTTGATGTCAGAGCTTGTGCTATCACTCTTTGGGTGGTGCTTCATCGACGTGCAAGTTCCGGCGATGGTGGCAAGATGTCTGTGGTCGTGACTGAGGCTTTTCTATGGAGGATGATGCAAGAAAAGAAGAGTGATGAGAAATTAAGGCACACATCTCTACTGTGTTGGATGAGATTGAGTGACATCAAAAGGAAGCTTGCATTAAATCTCAATTCATCAAAACCAAATATATGGAACTCAAACAACATCCGATCTATGGCGAATAGGATGCCAAGGAACAACTCTTGTGAGAAGCATGTTAAAGATTTAGATCTCAATAAAGGGCCAATCTTGCAATTGACAGGTCCAAGTGGAGAGGGAGAATTGATGCCAAAACAAGAGATAATTGCAAGAACTAAAAGGGAAGAAAGATTTCACTTCATAAATAATTACCCATTACAAGTGTATTACAAGGGGGCAATGTTTTACCTATTGGTTTAAATAGCTTAAGCTGCATAGCTTGCTTAGCCTCCACGCTACATAGCCTACATATACACTAAATGCCTTCATCAGTTAATGTTTTTGATGATTTGTTACATTTTTCAATAGAAATTAGTTAATGTTTTTTTAGTAACATAATATAACTCACACTATTAAATAATTCAATCGCTACTTCTTTATCTTTATAATAAATCTTTGCCATATTTTTCCTATTGTTTTATGTTGCGTTTGGTTGCACCAAATTTCATGAAATTTTAATTAAAATTTCATGTTCATTAAGCACAACCTTAATTAAAAATCTATAAGTAAAATGTACAAGTAATGCGAAGCGTAGCTCATGCCTCATGGTCTAGAGGGATGGATGCTAAGCTACACACAATTTGCTATTTAAAACACCAATTTTACCTAGAAAACACACTTGTTTAAAATGAGAAGTGGATGATCAAATTTGTTTTTTCCTTGGCCCTTTCTCATTTACAATGTACTAATGGCCAAGAATGTATGCTCATTCAATAGCTACCTTTGAATCACATGAGATTACAACAAAACCACACACAATTAAAGTAAAATGACCACTAGCTACCCCTAAAATCCACAACTATTTATTGATAAACACCCACTAATAGAGTTCCTAAGAAAACACCTTTTCCCCCTAAAACATTATAAATGTTCCTGAGCTTCCGTCTTTTATCCATGAATCATTTCCATGCATGCTCAGAAAATAGGATATTATTTATTCTGAACAACTTCTATAGTGTGGACTATTTTGACATTCCTTGGTCCCACCCACATGGTCCCAACAAATCTTTTATATACATTCCACTAGCATGCCACATCAAAGTCACCCTATCATCCCCACTAGTGTCTGACAATTCAACATTAAGAGGGTGTTTGGGAACACAGAAAGCCCCGGAAATGAATTTGCTTTCCATGGCAAACCTACTTTTCCTCTGTTTGCGCAAAAAGTAACATTAGAAATCGACATCCATTTTCCAGCTTTTTATCAAAAGCTGTAGACCCATGTTTCTCCCAAAAACAACGTTAGATCGATTTCCAAAGCTGAGAAGACACACAAGGTGACATGTTCGAAGTAACCATGCATGGAATCCATGTAAAACTGAAACCCAAAACAAGCAACGGTAAAGAAAATCAGAGACCATGGTTTTTCATTTTCTGAGAATTCCAGGTTACTTATCCTTATCCATGTTTTAGTTTTCCTCCATCCAAAAATCCTAAAGTATAAATATTACTATTAAAGTCCCTTGATATACATTGATACACCATTCTCTAATGGCTCGAGCTTTAAGAGCAAGTGGTTATTTGACATGGTATCAGAGCAAAAGGTAATGTGTTCAAATCCCAAGAGCAACAAATATGCCTCCGTAATATATTCTCCCATGGGGGGCCAGGAAATCAAGTCTGAGTGTCCCTCCACCCTTGCCCAGTATGTTCCCATGCAGAGTTCCACCCCACACGTGCGGGGGAGTGTTAAAGTCCCTTGATATATATTTATACACCATCCTATAACAGCTCGAGCTTTTAGAGCAAGTGGTTATTCGACAATTACCTAAACAACAGAACATGTTTTGCACCTTAACGGATCTCATATTATGCATTTCTACTGAATCACTGTCAAGTTCGGAGAAAATGTGTACCGATCTAGGTGTTGGACAACTCAGAGTAAAGGACATGGTTATATATTTAATATTAAATAACTTTCTATTATTAAATAATTTTTAATATAAATATCCAGCTATGACAGTTCAATATCTGCCAAGGATCCCATGCCCATATCCATGTCATATAATCCAAAGCTGGTACCTGAAGGATTTGGAGGGTCTAGTCTGATAGGCTGTGCCTGTATGTACCATTATACAAGAGATGTATTATTGTTTTCATACATATTTCTGGAATGAATACGGGAATGTTTACCTCAACAACTTCTGTGCCACCGTTCTGGATCCGATCTGTCAAGTAATTAATTTCTTCTGCAGTGAAGGAGCATGGAGGCTTAACCTGCATAAATGGATCTCCAACTTATCATTGGAACAAAAACTTGCCAGAAGTCAGAATTGTAAGTGGAAAAAATGATGCGAAAACTAAATGTGATCTGCATGAGTGCAGTTTCACAGGACTCGCTGCTGGCATGAATCAACATGGCACATGTATGCAAGATCCAAGATGCTCAACAGGTGGGACCCGCGGTGTCCAGAATTCTGTCTGATCTGCTTGTCTGGTGGGCGCTGCACGCATATAGCCAATATGGACCTTTGGTCAATTCTTTTTAACCGGCCATTTCTTTGGTACACGAGTAGCCACTATTCAGCAGGCTGGCCCGATTTTTGCATCTATTGACACGTGTCAAGTTGGCATGTCCATGCCACGAGTACTATGAAAGTTCACATAAGTGACTACCATTATCGGGGCTAAAAGAAAGGGTCACATGTTGAAATTCAGAGAGAGTTCTTCCAACCTGGGACAGAAGGGGTAAGATCGTAACCCCTGCATGGCCACCAACGACTGGGACATCAACTTCCCGGGGATCAATTCCTAATACCTCAGCCTGTGACAGTAACATAACATTAAAACAGATCAACACCATCGACTACTGATGACACTAGACACTGAATCAATGAGAAATCCACAACACCACTCACTGACAACAAACAGATTTCAAGCGGGTATTCACATGGAGTTTTGCTGAGCTAACACTCAGTGAACATAAGAGGAACATCTGAGCTGTTCATCAGGTGGCCCCACTGTGCAGATGATTTGACTGAAAAATCTTGTTGGCCCACATGCAAATTATGAGCGCGACCACCCATCTGATGAGTTTGCCAGCCTGTATTTGGTTGAAACCAACATATACCGTGAGGCAAACCAACAGATGTGCCAGGTTGGCATGTGGAGCCATATGGGTAGAGATGTGCACAGGCTTAGTAAAACTCTTCTCTATAACACAGCTACAAGAATCTGAACAACAAATAGCTCCACAACTCCCAAATTGTAAATAAAAGAAACCAATTGCATACCACAAAGGTATTGGCTCTCACTACATCGAGCATCGTCACTCCCAAAAGGCGTTTGGGATCAAACATGCCAGCTTTCTTGAAAACCTCCGCTGCAATCGGGATAGTAGAATTCACCGGATTGCTGATCACATTCACAATTGCGCGAGGGCAATACTTAGCGACTCCTTCACAAAGAGTCTTAACGATTCCAGCATTGATATTGAATAAGTCATCCCTCGTCATTCCTGGCTTCCTTGGAACACCGGCTGGAATGATGACAAGGTCCATTCCTGTAAGTGCACTCTCTAATTGTGACACCCCCAAGAATCCAAGTACCTTAAAAAACAAAAACCAAAACACCAAAATTCAAGTATGTTGATCAAAAACCCAATAGAGGAAATCAGGCATGAGTACCAAATTTAAGGAATTTGAGAATAACGGCATTGCACTATAATGAAATAGAAATGTGACTAATATCTGAAACCAGTGTGCATAAGCTTGGACTCGACTTGGAAATTGAGCTTTTGATTCCGTGCTCGACTTGGGAGTGTCAACGGAAATTCAACATACCCTTTTTCCTTTTTGTAAAATTGACTGAGTTGATCGTCAACTCACTAACGTCCTATAAACTTCGTAGATGGACTCTCATAGTCTGGCCAAAAGGAGACAATGTGGATTAACTCTTAGGTCGATGAGTTTTCTTTTTTCCCTCCTTTTTCTTTTTTAGCATTATCTGAAACCCAATATTATGAACGGAAAGGTTTGGAACCCAAACACTACAAACCTGAGAGTGGTAAAAATAAATAAATAAACCCTAGATAAGAAATTGTGGCCCTAATCATCGATGTAGAATTTCCAATTTTCAAAGAATTAGCTAAGAAACAGATCAACATAGAACCATATGACTGATATGAGAAACTTAATATTAATAACATAAACCCAAAACCCTATGATCCAAAACATCATGCCTGAAACCAAATAACCCCTCAACTACAACACACCCGTTATGCTTCAGTAGAATAGGACAGGAAGCAAATCTCAAACCATAGAAACTAGATTCCTAAAATGAGAAGACCTCAAGCCCAAAAACCCTGACCAATAACTGTAGACATAAAGAACAACAATCAGCTATACATTTTCAAGCCTTGCCAAAATTTTAAAATTTCAGAAAATTGAAGGCAGGGGAGGAGAGAAGTACCACAGCACCCGTGTCCATGTGACTGATGTCTGCCGTAACACCAGGAGAATTGACAACATCATACAGATGTAGAACTGAAACCAATGGATTCATCTTCATCAACAATGCAAGTGGTTGGCCTATGCCTCCAGCAGCACCCAAGATCGCGACTTTGAATCCGGATGCCCCACCTTTTGATCGACAAGCAGCAGGCCTCAAACTGGAGCTTCCCTCCATCTTCTAGTCATAAATTGACACCATTTGAATCATACAATGATGGCGGAAACAAGTGAAATGAATGAGATAGTATAGAATAAAAATGCTTCAGCTTTCATAACCGACACAATTATAGTACCATTAGAAACCCAAAACACCATAACAGGAAAGAAATATGAATATGAGCACTTCATCTTCTAATTTATCCATATCAAAACTAGAAAAACTCCATCACAAGAGTATCACAATGTTTAAGTTTGGGAAATTTTTGCGAGGCAGTTAATCGGGAAAATCAGAAAGATCATGAAACTCCAAAAAACCTCTCTGTATTCTTGTTATTCTTTTTCTTTTTTTTCCCCCAACCCTATTCTGGTGCCATTGTACAACATCGGGTGGAGAATGAGGCCAATGAAGACCTAAACCATCACCATTTTATCTAAACTCTAAAGTAGGGAAAATAAAATGGTCATTTTGGGGGTTCCTTTCTTTTCTTTTTTAGAACTACTGAAAAATTCATGGGCTATTCAAGAATTTAATTTTAAAGAACATGCCAATAATTCACGTCTTCGAGAAAATGGAAAATTTTGTTACCATGAAGGCATGAACACAAGAATGAGAAAAATGTTGAAGTTCATCAATCACAGCAACAACTTTATCAAAAGCAGAAAGCTCAGAATTGAAATGGTGAAAAGGTAAAATTAAAAATTAAAATAAAAAGTTGAAGTCCATCCTTCAATTTATAACCACCACTCTATTTAAACAATATTACAATTTGATACAATAGCGCATCCAAAAATAGCCTTAAAATTAAATGCACAACCTTTATATAAAAAATAACCTCAAAAATTAAAAAACCATGATTAAAAAAAAAAAAAAAAAAAAAACCAAAGGAAAGAATCCATAAATACCATAATTTCTAAATGAATAAAATCCAAAATGTGATGCAGGACAGCCCTAAATATGATGCATGCTCATGAACACAATTATTCAGCGGAAATAAAAGCAATAATAATAATAAAATCTAGCATCAATCATCATAAACTAAGAAAATCATAAAGGAAACATGCAATGGGACGGGCCATCATCACAACCATGGAGTATGGGATTCAAGTAGCATATAGGTTGGATCCGGCGAGGGATGGAACCTCCCGATCTTGCATGGTCATACCCAATCGATCAATGATGATCACTAGTCCAAAGAATTAGAAAGTTTCTCGGATTAGGGATTTGAGAATTTGGGGGTTTAGGGTTTAGATCGATTCTCAAGGTTTAGATCGTGGGGAATAAACAAAACAGAAGTTTAGAAGGATAATAATAGAAGATGAAATACCTGGAAGAAGTTGGAGGGGCACAAGAAGAATAGAGAAGAAGGAGATCAAGGAAGAAGAAGAAGCACCATGAGAGAGGGAAAGAGGAAGGAGGCAACCAAAGGTTTGCTCTTTTTCATAAATCAACAACTAATCAAAAAGGTTTAGGGAAACACCCTTATAAAATTCGGAATTAGCATAATTACCAAAATACCCCTACTAACAAAATTTCAAAAAAAAGACATTTGCATGAAAAAACGTACCCACACTAACCCGAAACTCAAATAAGTAAAAAATGCATAAAATAAACTCAAATCTAAGATGTCCAATGCACTCCAATGATGGTGTGATGAAAGGGGGCCACGATGAACCAATGGTCCGATCACATCATCATCACGATCCAACGGTCCGATCATATCTCCTTCAAGCAACTCACACATGTCTTCCCAAGGTGGGGTCTTTTCAAATGTCTCGGACTACATGTGTAAGGTCTTCAATGCTCCTCAAGTCCTCATGAACAATCCAGGCCCGTCATCATCGAGCCATAAAGATATAGGTGTCAATTGCCTCCTACGCTGATAAACCTTAAAGGGCCTGATGTCCGCATCATTCTCCTCGTCTGAGAAGAACTCGACTTCGACGAGTTAAAACTCTTGTGGCGCTCTAGTAAATCTGGATTAACGCTCTGCAACTCCGCTTCTGTCAACCATGTAAATTCTGACGGTGATTTATTCTTCCATTTGACAAGATATCTCTGGAAACCTCCATCTCTCGTGGAAACTATCTCCTCATCCAAGATTTCCTCAATTTCTTCTTTATGGATATTAGGTGGAGGAAGGGGTGAGAGGGGTTGTGAAACAAAATCAGATAAGGGCCATAAGAGAGATGATGGATCAACAATGGGATGGTGGGAACGGACTAGATCTTCCACATTAAAAGTTGGGTTAATGCCCATTTCAGATGGAAGGTCGATCCGATACGCGTTGGACCCAATTTTCTGCACAATCTTGAATGGTCCAGCACTATGCGCTTGTAATTTCTTAGCGGAACCTTGTGAGAACCGCTTAGGCCTTATTCGCACCATTACATAATCTCCTTCCTGAAATTCTTGCGCTCTACGATGAGAATCAGCTAAAATTTTATAATCATCATTGCTCTTATTTATCCGCTGTCTAATATGTGTATGCAAATCATGAATATGGCATGCGAATGCATTGGCTGACTCTGAAGACTTTTGGATAACAGACATGGGTGAAACTAAAGGACACTTTGAAAAATCAACGAACTGGAAATAAACACTCCTATGGAAATAAACAATCCTATGACCTAGAATTTGAAAAACTAAAACAAAAGGACACTTCCCATGGGTGACACATAACTTCTCATTATAAGTATTATAAACAAGGATGATTTTCAGGTATCCTAACACTTGAGAACAAACACTAGTAATACCAAGTCTTAAGTAGATCTTGGCATCAGCCATTATGTCCAAAATGTCAAGAAGATACAGGATAAGGACTATGGTCATCATATCCACCATGACGTGAATACGTCGCATGATGGCTTGACACTTGATTGAAGCTTTGTGGGCGGTCAGGATATGCCCACATGTGTGCCATATGCCATTGTTCTTGGAAGTGAAAAGAGCAGGCATAACACACAAAACAAAACTCCAACTCAAACTTTCCTTATTGAATTCTTCCCCAAGAAGTTTATCAAATTGATGCTGCATTTCTGTATTTTCTACGGGGTTCACCTGGTATGGAGGAAAGCTTGACAAGACCAACCTAGGGACAAGATCGGTTGTGTGTTGAATGTCCCATATGGGTGAAGATTTATCCCATAAATCATCTAGTGAGATATCACAAGTCATGTGGGTGTCCACCATCATATCCTCACTAGTCTCCTTTTCAAATTCATTCGTGTGCATTATGGTAAGAGACTTAGATTGAGACTCTACATCACTTAAGTCACACATAACATCTAGAAGTGGTGTGGTCTCAATTTTTTCGACCTTTTCATCACTAGCACACACTTCGTCATTCTCAACGAAGATGAGCGATGCCTCAATTTGTTCCATTTCCTCACTACTGACGTTAGGCACGTATTCTTCCATTTCATAAACAACCTGATTGGATTCTTCCAACTGGCCATTCACCAAGGTATTATCTTGCTTCCAAGGAAATATAATTGGTGTTAAACACTCCAATTGTTCATAAGTCGAGATTTCCTTAATGATGGGTTGGACCACTTTACAAGGAGGGGACCATATTGGTTCTGTGTTTGGACGGGAAGGTGGGGCAACTCTCTTCTGAGCCAAGGGCTTTTGACGATAAGAGATAGGAAGATATTTTTCTTTCAAACGCTCTTTCATCTCGTCCTATTGTGAGATCGGGGCTCTCTCAATTCTATCAATTCTTCGCTCAAAATCTACCCAAAACGACTTGGCTTGGCCTTCCAATTTTCACTTGGCAAACCTCACTCGACGATAATTCGGCATATCATACCAATAAAAAAAATAGTCCAAGTCTTCAAGCCAATCAAGGAATGTTTGTGGGTCCATGTGACCATTAAAGTAGGCCAAGTCATCGGAGTTCAGCTTTCCATTGGGTCTCAATGGCCACACGACAACACTTAATGGCCTTGAAGATTTCAAACGCCTATACTCCATTCACTACGGGGAGACTCTACGGGCTAGGTGACTCACAATATGGATGCAATGAATTTAAACTACAATGAACTGACACTAATTAATTCTAGATGATGCGACTCAAATCTGGAATTTTTCCAAATTAGGAAACTTTCTAAAATTGGAAAGTTTCGAAAATTGGAAACTTTCTAAATCTGAAAATTTTCCAAATTAGGAAACTTTCTAAAATTGGAAAGTTCCTAAATCTAAAAATTCTCCAAATTAGGAAACTTTCTAAAATTAGAAACTTTCTAAATCTGGACATTTTCTAAAACAAACCTAAAAATCAAAACCCTAATTTTTTTGATAACTCGATCTAGACAAAACCATGCAAGCCTATTCTCTGATACCAAATTTAATGCAGGACAGCCCTAAATATGATGCATGCTCATGAACACAATTATTCAGCGGAAATAAAAGCAATAATAATAATGAAATCTAGCATCAATCATCATAAACTAAGAAAATCATAAAGGAAACATGCAATGGGACGGGCCATCATCACAACCATGGAGTATAGGATTCAAGTAGCGTATAGGTTGGATCCGGCGAGGGATGGAACCTCCCGATCTTGCATGGTCATACCCAATCGATCAATGATGATCACTAGTCCGAAGAATCAGAAAGTTTCTCGGATTAGGTATTTGAGAATTTGGAGGTTTAAGGTTTAGATCGATTCTCAAGGTTTAGATCGTGAGGAATAAACAAAACAGAAGTTTAGAAGGATAATAATAGAAGATGAAATACCTGGAAGAAGTTGGAGGGGCACAAGAAGAATAGAGAAGAAGGAGATCAAGGAAGAAGAAGAAGCACCATGAGAGAGGGAAAGAGGAAGGAGGCAACCAAAGGTTTGCTCTTTTTCATAAATCAACAACTAATCAAAAAGGTTTAGGGAAACACCCTTATAAAATTCGGAATTAGCAT
This sequence comes from Liriodendron chinense, assembly GCA_003013855.2. Taxonomy (NCBI): domain Eukaryota; kingdom Viridiplantae; phylum Streptophyta; class Magnoliopsida; order Magnoliales; family Magnoliaceae; genus Liriodendron; species Liriodendron chinense. The sequence goes on along the minus strand of PVNU02002791.1, from coordinate 86,182 downwards.
AATTACCAAAATACCCCTACTAACAAAATTTCGAAAAAAAGACATTTGCATGAAAAAAACGTACCCACACTAACCCGAAACTCAAATAAGTAAAAAATGCATAAAATAAACTCAAATCTAACATGTCCAATGCACTCCAATGATGGTGTGATGAAAGTGGGCCACGATGAACCAATGGTCCGATCACATCATCATCACGATCCAACGGTCCGATCATATCTCCTTCAAGCAACTCACACATGTCTTCCCAATGTGGGGTCTTTTCAAATGTCTCGGACTACATGTGTAAGGTCTTCAATGCTCCTCAAGTCGTCATGAACAATCCAAGCCCGTCATCATCGAGCCATAAAGATATAGGTGTCACTTGCCTCCTACGCTGATAAACCTTAAAGGGCCTGATGTCCGCATCAAAATGCCATCATCAACATGGGAAAAATAAAACCCAGAATTGGAAACCATTAGAAAAAGTTTTCAGGTTGTGTTTGGATGCACCATCATTTCAAATCACAATAACTAGTTCAATAAAGTGGAAATGACCAAACTGTAATTACCTTTCTAAGAATTTGCATCAACAGAGAAAGCTCCAAAACGCAATTGCATACCTTGTGAGTTGGACTTGAACAGATATATAACATTCATTTGAGGGCTACTTCCACACTATGAATGGCAGCAACAGAAATTATAATATGACCATTTCCTCAATACTGAACTATTATTGAAATCAATTCGATAGTGCCGCCAAACACAGTGATAGGTGCCTTATGTGCATGTAGCAGCTTGAGGATGTTTAAGTACGTGTTGTAGAATAGGGATGGTGAATTAGTGGGTGAATTACCAAAGATCATGGGTCTAGATAGTGGGTTAACATTTTCTGATGTATGTAAATGAAGAACTAATGAAGAAAAAGACAAATTTCACTCTTCAATTCTTATCTTACGTAGAGATATAGGAGGAGTTCCCCCTCGAAGAGGATCACCATCACCCTTTATTGTTATTTTTAAATATAGCTCAAAAGAAGGGTAAGAAACATATCACGTTAGTGTCAGAGCAGTTGACCTTGGGAGTGATTTGGGGAGATTTGAGAGCGTTTCAAATCCTCTCAAATGGGGTTTCGGGGTTTCAAATCCCTTCTATGAGGGGATTTGAAATCCAAGGTAGAAGCTTGGATTACATCTAAAATCCTTCCAAGAGTCATATATGTAACATGTGTGTCGCTAAGCTACTAGTCTATTATTGGGCACATGGCCCGTTGATGATATCCCAAAATAATTAGATTATCAACTGCATCACTAAAATTACTTTAATAGGATGATCTGCACCGTCCTAACATTGTCTATGGAAATCAACGGTTAAAATTTATAGGTTTATCACTTGGATGTGATCTTGTGCTTGTGGCCCATCCGAGACTTGGAATTTCATCAATTTTGACCAAAGTATATATCTCAATAGGCTTATTACAACCATTGCGTCAAACATTACATACGTACACTAATTAGGGATATTAAAGTTGACTTAGTAATTAAATTCAAACCCTTGTAAATATCATACTTTTAGATTACAGGGGATTCCAAATCTAGGGTGCCAAACACAACCAGGGGGTTTCAAATCCAGGGGCTTCCAAATCCACGCTCCAAACAGGAGGTCTAGCAATGGGTCTCGCCCGGGCCTGGACTGTTCTAAATTCTGATTTTGTTAGGCCGCCCGGCCCATTTCCAGCCTTAGATATTTTGGTTTACTCTATAATGCATGAAGATTTTTAACTTTTGGTTGGTGGCCCACTTGCAACAAGCTATGTTTTATAGGAAGCAATGGACGGATTGATGGATCTGATCAATAGCAAAGAAGAAATATCCAAAGGGAAGATTAAACCCACGAAACATGTACCGTTTGATTTCGCAACATTGTCCATGTAGCTTTGAGGACGTTTTAAAACTAGAAAGCTGGTGTTTCATTTCCGAATCTCTACTACTTTATCACACTTGGATCTGTCGTCCACATTACAGGTCTTGCCACGGCCCACTAAAGTGTGCCCTTTTTTATTCATGAACCTTGGATGGTCATCCCTACCATCATTATTCAGTATCGTCTAGCTGATATATTTACATGATACATGCTATAAGGCTACTTGACAGAGTAGGATTTCGAATCGAATCTTCTCTTTCCCGCGCGTGGGTTAGATCGGGCCGTTCATGAGGTTGGCCCAGTGAATGTATGCCTGACCTGGAAGGAAATGAGGCTGGTCCAGTCATCAGATGGGCCACTTGTGTACAGAGAAAATGGGCAGTTAATACGGGTTGACCACATTCAACACACACAACTGGCTCAGCTAGGGACAGGGCCTGATTTTTGGGCCGTTGAGCCTACATAGTGGGGCCCATCAGATGAACAGCCCTGGAAGCCCCGCGTAGGAATCGAAATAAGACTCCCGCCATTAGCCTTAGCAGGTCTATGTTTAGACACAAGCTACAGTTAAAGACACCAAAACCAACACATCGCAGGGGCCTATAGAGCTAATGGTCCCAGTGGCCCACTGGGTGATCACACATATCAGCGACCCACCAATGAACTTTAGATTGATCAAGGGCTCGGATTGAACTTCTCTGTTTTGAACCCAAAATTCCCTCCCTTCTTCTCATCTTTCATACCAATGGAAATATACTTGCAAGGCTCTGCATCCTCTAACATCTGCACCACAGTTCTCATCGTCGGCCTCAGCGCCGGAAGGTGGGCCGTGCAGAGAATGGCGATCCGCAGCACCCGGATGACGTCTTCCTTCGATGCCTCCGGGATCCTTGTATCGACCAAGCCCAGCACACTCTCCCTGCTTGTCATCCTCGACGAAACCCAGTAGACAATGTCCTTGTTGTCTCCGAATTCAGGCTCGATGGGCCGCTTTCCAGTCACTAGCTCCATCAGAACGACACCAAAGCTGTATACGTCGCTCTTCTCAGTCACTTTGCAAGTGTATGCATATTCTTCAGCACAAAAAATTACAAGAAAAACAGATCAGTTGATGCATATATCATATCAATCAATCCAAACTGTTCAATTGGTGGACCATACACAGCCCAAAACTGCAAGGATAATATTCGGATCAATAATCTGCTGTTGGGTAGTCAGCAGAAGTTATCGGTCCGCTGTTGGGTAGTCAGCAGAAGTTATCGGTCCGCTGTTGGATGGTTATGATCATTCAATTGATGCAGTTTGTGTGCTCTGGTCCATTCAAGAAGTGAAATCTGTAACTGAAATCTCACCTGGGGCAATATACCCATGAGTCCCGGCGATCACATGCATCGAATCCTTGGCCCCAGTCACCTGCATGATCTTTGCGAGCCCAAAATCGGCGATCCGGGGCTTCAAGAACTCATCTAACAGTATGTTGCTCGACTTCACGTCTCGGTGTATGATCGGCCGGTCGCATCCATGGTGCAGATACTCCAGCCCGTTGGCGGACCCCACCGCGATCTCATACCGGGTCCCCCAATCAAGATCCATCTTCTGGGACATGTGGAGCCGGTCCCACAAGCTCCCATTAGGCAAGTACTCATACACCAAGAGGCTGGAATCCTCACTGGTGATGCTGCAATACAGCTTCACCACATTCACATGCCGGATTGAGCTCAGCGTCGTCACCTCGGCGTCAAATTCTGGTGAAATTTCCAATCGTTTCATCAGCATCGCTGAGCTGCTCCTCCGGCTGCTACTGCCGGAATCTGAATTCCATATGTGCTTCACAGCAAGCTCTTTCCCATTCCCTAAATCGACCCGATACACATTCCCCGACCCACCCTTCCCAATCAGATTCTCCCCCTTGATCGAATCCAGGATCTCTTGCTCAGTGAAGCTTAGAATCCGGAACGACTTCATGTCCCATGATTCTTTGATTGGGCGGTCATGATCGCTTCTCCGCTTCTTCACGAAGAGATAACAGCCCAGACTGACAATCAGGATGGATGCTCCGGCAAGGAAGCATGAAATCAGTGTTTTGAGCTTGCTGTTCTTATCATAATCTGACAGACATCGCCGGAAACCCTGAATGTTCTGACTACACAGGCCAGGATTTCCGATGAAGCTACTGTTATAGGCCGCGATAGAAAGAGCGTCCGGTATGGGGCCTGTTAGTCTGTTTTCTGATAGGTCTAGAAGGCTAAGCTTCAAAGATGAGAAGCTCGCCGGAATCTGACCCACAAGTCTGTTTTCTGAGATGTTCAATGAATTGAGGGATTGCATCGACCCCAAGCTCGCTGGAATCTGACCCAAGAGTGAATTTCCAGCGAAGTTGATTTCGTGGAGTGAAACACAAGAAGCTAACGAGTCCGGAATGTCCCCGGAAAACGAATTCCCCTGTAACAACAAGTTGCTTAGCTTCTTTAATTCCCCGATGCCCGACGGAATCTCGCCGGAGAATTCATTGTAGCTGGCATCGATCGAAACCAACGATGTGGCTTTCGAGATCTCCTGTGGCAATCCACCGGAGAATTTATTGTTCGAGATGAACAGCTGCCCGAGATTCCCAGCACTCGCGATGTCGGATGTCACCGGGCCATCGAAGCTGTTGAACTCGAGATCGATGATCTCTGCATTCGGTAGGCCCCACAGTCCAGCAGGTACTCTCCCTGAAAGCGAATTGTTGGTGACCCGGAAACGAACCAAGCTCTTGCAGGCTGCATAGCTTGCCGGAATCTCGCCGGAGAGGCGGTTGTTTAAGATGAGGAGCTTCCTCATCTTGCCCTGCTTGCACATATTCGGTGGGATGGGGCCTTCCAAGAAGTTATCAGTGACGTCGATGAAATCGAATTCAGCCCAACTTCCGAGCTCCTGCGGAAGAGTCCCTGATAGCTCATTCGAATACAGAGAAAGGTTTACAAGGCGCTTGAAATTCCCAAATTCCGCTGGAATTCCACCTTCAAATCCATTATCGAAGAGTTGCAACGAGACGAGATTCGTCAGGAACTTCAATTCTCCAAGATCACCTTCGAGATTGTTGTCGGACGCATCAAAATATTCCAATTTGGAGAGATTTCCAAACCCGTTGGGAATCTTTCCGACGAGCTTATTCTTCCACAATTGCAGCTGCCAGAGGTTGGTGAGTTTCGTGATCTCCGACGGGATCACGCCGGTCAGATGATTGCTAGAGAATTCAAGGTTGACGAGGCCTATCAGATTGCCGATTGACGGTGGGATTTCTCCTTCGAGGCTGCAATTCGACAGATATAGCCATGAAAGCTTGCTAAGACTTAGAACTTCGATCGGGAACGGACTGATATCGAATGATGGATTGTCGCCGAGGAGGAGAGAGGAGAGATTCGAAAGATTCCGGAGCGAATTGGACGGAAACGGGCCGGAGAACTCGTTTTGGGAGAGATTCAAGACCTGTAATTGGATGAGATTGGAGAAATCGGGGAGTGGTCCGGTGAAGTAATTGGAGGCCAGATCCAAGTACTGTAACTTGGTGCAGTTCCGGAGATCGGGTTTGATGGGGCCCGAGAGGGAATTCGACCCAATCGCGAGTTTTCGAAGCGATGGAAGGTTGCAGATCGAATCGAGGGGGAGCGGTCCGGAGAGATTTTGGCCAGTGAGGTCGATCTCGGCGACGGATCCGAGTGGATCGCAGGAGATGCCGATGAAGTTGCAGAGAAGGCGCTTGGATTGCCAGGAGAGGAGAGATGGAGGGTTGGAGAGCTGGAATTTGAAGTTGAGGAGGATTTGGAGGTCGGTGTCGGATCGGACGGTGGAGATGGAGGCGAGGAGGAGGAGGAGGAGATGGAGGAGTGTGGTAACGTTTCGGGGATTATCGGGAGCCGACATTTTGAGTGTGAAATGTCGGAACGAAGTATAGCGGATTTTCTTTCGATGGGAGCTACAATGGAAGTAAAACAGATAGACGATGGGTGGCATTATAAGGCGGTTGTGGGGCCCACCCTTTTGCGTTCGTACTAAGTGGGATTTCTGGCCGTTCGTACTGAGTGGGAGCTTCCAGCCGATTTCGTTGACCCTTTTAATTTTGTTTTGTACTTTTGAAGTGACAGTAACAAGCCAGATGAAAATCTCTTAGAGATGAGAAAAAAAGACACGTGTGCTTATGGGAGCCCTTCATCAGGTGGGACCCACCGTTGAAATGACCTTCTCTAGAATTCGGAACAGTGGTACGCACTTGAGCAAAAGGAACGGACGCGGATTGCATGTAGACCATGATCACCAAGGATATCCCTGGTGACCGGACTTTGTGGGCCCACCATGAAGTATGTGTTTTATCCGGGCCGTCCATCCGTTTTTCAAGATTATTTTACGGCATGAAGCAAAAAATGAGGTAGATCCAAAGCTCAAGTGGACCACGGCACAGGAAACAGTAGGGAGGGAATGAATTCCGATGAAAACTTTTAGGGGGCACGTAAGTTCTGGATCAAGCTATTTTAAGTTATGAAGATGTTGGATGGATGGCAAATAAACATCACTGTGGGCCCTAGCAAGGTTTCAACGGTGATGGTCCACTTTAGCTTTGAATCTTTCTCTAATTTCTAGAATGGCAAATAAACATCACTGTGGGCCAGCAAGGAAATTATTAAACCAACTAAATTGAATAATATATAGTTAGTAAATCACATCCCCAGAGTCAAATTTGTTTATTACGAAAACTAACATTTGATTTGTAGATACTTCCTTCTAGAGGTCCGGTCATTACTGTCCATTTTTCTTAACCGTCCAGTAAATGTCCACCAATATAATAGTTAAATATCACATACACTTTTTTTGTAATAATTTCTAGGCCTCAAAGTTTTTATAAGCGACCAATTGATACTATTGTAGAATATGATTTTTGATACTAAGGACACTTAGAAATTGGGTGAGGCATATGTTCTAGGTAAAGTTCTGACTGAACCGAACTGGTATATATAAGACCTCAGAAAACTATACCCGAGGTCACAATGAGCCAGATAATTTGATTCAACTAACTGACACTTGGAGGTTAGTTTGGATTTATCGATAACTTGGATATAGTAGGCCATTTCAGTAGATAGACGAGGATAAAAGCAGCCAACCCTATCTCTTTTCCTTTATAGAAAGTAGATATCACGGTCTCCAAAGAGCGGGAGTATTAGATCGGTTCCAAGATATCAGTCGAGATATCGGCTATCATTCTAGCCTAAGATAGTTCTTCCAACTACTATAAAGGAAGGACACATGTCTCATTAAAGGGTAGACGAATTTTCAACATTGAATTGATCCATTCTCACTGAAAGATTTACTGACTTAGGCATCAGAGGATTAACGATCGAACATCGACCACCTCTTAACCTTTGATTCCATTTTGCAGGAGGAATCGTCGAGATCCAAGCTGTTTAGTTTGATCGCTACTCAATTCCGATCAACCTGTAGGTGTGATTATCTTTACTTCATCTATTACGAAAAATCGGTAACAACAGCATACATATTGAAATGAAACTGTTTCTAAGTTATGATGTCAAAATTAAATAGTTTTTGCAATCCTTACCTCTAATTGGTAGACAATTTGTTGAGATAAGATCATTGCATCTTTTTATTTCTAACTATTCAATAAATCTCTACCAATTCAATAGTTAGAGGAACAAATGAGTGCAATTTTTTTTGTTCAAGATGCATCTCATTGATCTCAATTCAACCATAAGGGTATATAAAGGGGTATGGCTAGAACACTAATTATAAATGGAAAAGCAAAGTTAAAAGACTATTGTTGAATGATTGATTCTGGGATCATCTTTCAAAGCTTAACTATAATGTCCCTGAATTTCATACATTAAGTGGACACATAAATCATAAATTAAATGGGTTAAATATTTAATTTTATGTTCAATAAACAAAACAAATCACTTAGTCACATGGCAAAGACTCTCTTGGTTGTGGGAGAGGTCAAATGATTGATTCTGGATTGGCCGCACATTCATTGCATCGGTCTATGGAATCATATGGTGAAAAGAGCTTAGATCTCATGCAGATTTCTTGTCGCAGAGATTGGTTTGGGCACATCTAGTTGTATCATGTCTGATCTGCATGGATTATGTGATCCCTAAGGCTAAAATATATTAGGGCTCTAATTTTCATATCGATTTGACCATCGGATGGGTCCCATCCATTGAATTAAATCTTAAATGTCAATTTATATATTTGGTTCTATGATGGATCATCGAACACATCAGATCCAATCTATGCCATTTATATAAATTATGGGATGGATCTACACCAATATCCAGAATCTTAGATGGATTTGATCGTCTGGTGGGCCACAATGATCAAAGAGAATGGTTATTATCAAAACATGTCATGAAATGAATATGGATCTCGGATGGCCCGAATCTAAATGATTTATTGGCTAATCCCTAAATCGATTTTGTGGAAACCAATAGACGGTTTATATATGATCCATAAAAGTGATCGATCGTTAAATCCATAGAATAAAGAAAACCCAAAAACTTTGTAACAGACCATCGAAACCGACGACCTTCAATCGATAGACAATTGATGTCGATTCAATCAACAACGTCAAAAAGTGTCCAAAGACCAATGGTAATAATTCGGGATTTTCTCGATTCAATCGAGTAATCTTCGATCAAATTTCGATTTGATTGACATGTCATTGATGCGAGTCGATTCGATCGACAGGTTACTGCTCGGTTCTACCTAGTTTCAAAACTCAAAATCTGGTATTCTTAAATTATAGAACTATAAATTATAATGTATTGACAACCATCGATCATTCTAATGACGCTGGAATACTAATGCCACTTTGATTTAATCAAGTGGGCCCTACATTGAAGAATAATAATCACAAACCTTGTGTTAAGGGTGGGATTAAAGGAATTCAAATTGGTTAAGTTATAATCCTTCATGTGGACCCTAAATTGGAATTTGATCAATCAAATGTGGGTTGATCATGTGAACTTACTTAAATGAAAGTATAATTTGATTATACCATATAATTAGGGGATTTGTAAGTTGATTGAATTGGAAAACATTTTGGAATCATTATCATTGAGTTACAGGTGAGCGATCCCAACATGTTTTCTCTCCGTTAGAATTAAAAAATATTTGATGTAATTAATATGTTTGATGTGTTATTGTTGATTGATGTATAATTATTGAATATCTGATTTGATTTATTACCATGGAAAACTATCTTGTGCTGAGTGATTGTATTGATGAATACATGGAATATGTATTGTCTCTATTGTGGAGAGACTTGTGTGACAAATAGTTTACGTTGATGCATTGATGATTGAGCATTCATTATTTGTATCACACTTCGTGCTAATTTCTAAATGCTCGCTTTAGATGATTTGTATACACACTTCATGCCAAGTTCCTAGGGGTCCATCCCTAGATGCTTACTATATGTAGAAGCCTACCCAAAGGGCGAATGAGGGCCTTACCCATGTCTATCCAATATAATAAAAACTTACCAAATCAAATGTGGGTTAATGGTTTTCCAACCCAAGGAAGTGGACGATTTTCCTACTTGATGTATCATTTACATTATTTAGGATTACATTGCATAACATCCTTGCATTCATACCCATTCAAGCATTTCTGTACTTTGTTGGTTATCTTATATTGTGTTGTGTTGTACTATTTCAATTCCTATAGTTGACCTTAAGTCAATGGCGGATTTAGGGTCCACTTAGGTAGAGGATCTTTGAAAAAAATAGGGTTAAGTCTAATCCAATTTTAATGGGCCCATGGGCGTAAAATTCACCGCACTAAAACGGCACTTTTCTCCATAATGTGCTTAGCAGCGTTTTTTTATTTTTTCTAAAACTTTTTTCATTGCATTTATGCCGAGGTGCCTTAGTGCAATGAATCCTACGTGGAAGGATGGCCCGCCGAATAAACCCTAATGAAAAAATGAAAATTGATGGCAAGTAAACACACCCTAACAATTAATTAAAGGAATTATATATATATATATATATATATATATATATATATATATATATATATATATATATATATATATATATATAAACACAAAAATGCATTGTGTCAAACAATCACTTACTCTAAAAGTTTGAGCCATTAGAGCATGGTGTATCAATGTATATTAAGGGACTTCAACACTCCCCTGCATGTGCAGGGTAGAACTTCGCATGGGAGAATACTAGGTAAGGGTAGAGAGACACTCATACCATAAATAGATCGGGCTTGATTATAATCTTTACAATAGTTTAGATCTTAATATAAAGTTAACCATGTTTACGTTGCCTACCGAAGAGTTTCACAGGTAATAGAAAAGATATTCCGACTAATCAATAACTTGTGAATGATAGAGTCCCATAATTTATATCCATCTATTTATTTGCATAGAGAAGAAAAATACACATTCTCAACCTTATGTTCAGCATATTTCTTTGTTTTTTAAAAGCTCATACATTGGCATAATAACTAAAGATATGAAGAACAACTAATTATCAAATATTTCAGATAATATCATTTTAAACCATGTTAGCGGCTTTCACTAAAAAATACTACTCGATCTTGGTAGAACTCAACATATTACTAACACAATCCATAAGCGTATAGATCATATGTTCAACTACTTCATTTTACTATGGAGTACGAGAGATCGTGTGATACCTTTCAATCCCATACTCACTGTCAAAATTCTTGAATTTTTTAAGGTGTACTCTTATCCATTGTCAATTCTTAAATACTTAATCTTCTTTCCTTTTTAATTTTCAACAAATACTTTAAACTTAATAAAATAAGAAAACCATCATTTTTTTCCTTTTGAGTATATACACAGATATATTCTTTGAAAAAAATCATCTATAAAAGAAACAAAATATTTTGAACCTCTCAAAGATTTGGTAAGTATTTCGTAAATGTTAAAATAAATTAAGACATCTTTACATCTTGCAATGAGAAAGTAAAAATGAATTTTATGAGGTTTTCAAATAAACTATCTTTATAAAAAATTCAAATTAATAAATTTTTATTAAGAAATATCTTTAGTCCTTAATTGTTTATGTGACTTAACCGCTTTGCCATATTGTAGCAGATTTTATCATGATAGTAGCAACAATAGTATCGTCAACCACAATATGTTCAATTAACCAATATAAACTGTTCATCAATTTTTCCTTCGCATATAACATTACCCTTTTTATAATATTCAATTGATCATTTTAAAAAAATAATAATAATAATATAACTATCTTTATTTAACATTCTAAATGACAAAAGACTCTTTCGTAGGTTTGATACGTGTCACACATTTGAATCTGTACATGTGATACATCAAATATAGTGATTTTGATATCTCTAATCATGCTAATTTTTATATGTGCTATCATCGCTCATATAAACTATACTGCTATCACATAATCGATATATGTAAAAACAATCACTAGTGGTGTAATATATAACAAAGTCCCAAATTCAAAATTCATTGATGATTCAAATTCTCTTGTGGAATTACACTCTCAATAACACATTTTCATCTTCAAATGAATTGTCCATTTTGAACTAAGTGTTCTTAGGAACTCTTTAAATCTGGTGCTTAATCATGCGAATTAGGTTTAGATTTTTCTCAATTTGCTTTTCTGATTTTATAAATTTTACGGAAGTGACCATTCTTTCCTTAATTTAAATACTTTTATGTTTTGTGTCTTTCGATTTGGATATCATTTTATTCATTTCTTAATAAATTTTTATCTAACCATCATAACATTAATAAGATTTCTTATATATTTTTCTGCGAAACTCTTCGATAAGCAATGTAGACATGGCTGACTTTAAATTAAGATCTGAACTATTGTAAAGATTTATAATCAAACTGTCCCACAAATCTAGCATCAAACAAAGTAGAAGTGCAATATTTTCTCCATTGTCAATCTTCACGTTAATTGCTATTAATCTACTAATTATAGGTATTAAATTCATTCAAGTGTTCGTGTAAAGTGGAGCCTTCTTCCATCTTTAGGTTATATAGCTGCCATCCGAGAATAATCTTATTTAACATTGATTTCCCTTCATATTAGTTTTACGATTTATCCTACAAATATTTAACAATGGTTTGATCAAATACACTGAACAAAATCAAATCATGAAGTGTAAGAAGAAGATTAATTCACTCGAATTAATAATTTTTTCCTTAATATCTTATCTTTCATCTCTTCAGGATTCTTTTCTTTTCTTTCTATTGTAATTGTACATGTGTTTCACTAGCATCGCATTAATTTTTAACTTTCACAATATGTAATTCAATCTATTGAACTTTGGCATCTCGAATATAATAGAACTCAATTCAGCCATCTGACACACAAATGCAACATCAATCTTGTGCTAAAAGGATTCTTAAGCTTTAGTTCTAATATCAATATTGCAGTAAGATACTTTTACACGGTTGATGGAGGTTAAAAAAAAAAAAACTACAAAAGAAAGAGTCAAAACAAATGACAAAATTCAAAGAAAAAATAAAAGATGAGAAATATAAAATTTATATAATTTAATAATATACTTATATATATATGGGATAGCAACAAATATCATTCTTCTTTACTACAATAAGAAAAAATAAAAATGTAAAGTTTATCTCTCTGCTACTTCCAAGCCTTAAAAGAGATAGGCTTCATTTATATTGTACACGTGCATTAGACGTCTCGGAAAAGGTTGTAGACACATCTTTAGTGTGGTAAAGTTTCGCCGCCTTAATAGTATGCCTCCAAGTGATCAGGTTGAAATAAATACCAAAGCATGCATGCAGTCATGTCCACTGAGCGACGCCTAAACCTAGCTCATGTTGGGCTACTGCCGGGCCTACTCGGTCCATAGCGAACCATACCACCCACTTTAGTAAGCTGAGGGTCCCACTCGACGCACCATCTTGTAGTGATTAGATGGTGGTGTATAGTCGTCCAATTTTTCAACATATGGGCCCTTCCACACTAATAAAAATAAATAAATAAAATTTAAATTATCCCCCTGGAAGTGACAAAGAAAGAGATCTTTGAAGAATCCCATGAAAGCTGCGTGGGCCATAGGCCATGGGCCACTGCAAGACAAGGGGGAGAAAATCAACGTTTAGTTGGGACACTGCATTACAATGGGCTTGGGCTGGTGTTGACGCAATTATCGAGTTGAATATTTCTCAGGACCGGAATCTTCCACAACACCTGTGCGTAGAACACCAGGCTCTTGGGGGTCCATTGTGTTGTGTGTATAAAATCCACTCCGTCCATCAGATGAAAAACCTTAGAGTCACCATGATTAAAATATTTCATCTCGAAAAAACATTCAAATAGAACACACCAATGGTAACAATGTAAAACCGTGACTAAAACCATTAAGTTCATGCGGTGTGGCCCGTATGAGTACTAGAGAAGGAATATTTTTATTAATTACCTTTAACCATATGACTCACACATGATGAACGGTTTTGATGAAATATAAACACCACAGTGGTCCACATACAAACCTATGGTTAGCATCCCATTTCCATTATTCCTTGAGGTGTGGACCACATAAGGAGACTATTTGGATGAATGTTTTTAACAGATCCTATCATTTGGTACCTCAACTGATGGACGGATTGGATTTTACATACATAACATGGTGGGCCTACAGATCTTGGGTGTTTTGCAGTGTACAGGGGTGCTGTGGAGGATTCTGCTCCAGGTCGATTCCATTTGAAAAGAGAGCAGCCCCAATGATTTCAACTTTTCCCAAATGACAAAAATGCCCTCCTCTTTAAGGAGTTGACTAACTGTTGCACCGTTGAACGACGAGTAATCCGTATTCTCTTCTACACCAGAATGCCCACATCAAACTCCCGTTTTGATTTTGCACAAGTGGGGCCACAATTAATTGATCAAAACGGTCAATTCCCATCAGATTAGAAGATCAATGGTATGGATCACAGAATCATGGACCCCACTTGTGCAAACTGAAAACACGTGTATGCAAGTCACATCCTCGGGTCCGGGAATCTATCATTCGACAAGATTTCACACTCGTGAGTCCAATCAACTGCTCTCACAGGCATCACCCTTTCCACTTTTCTTTATCGAAGTTCAGTGCAGTAGCTTTCGAATAAAAAGGTCTATGGGCAAGGGCCCCAAGTGGTCCGGGCCAACCGGGTTTAATGGAACTCCAAACCCGAACTATTTAATTATCGGGCCAACCCAACTTGTTAATTCCTGAGTCGGGTCCAAGTTATGGTCAGCCACTTCATGTATTCAAATGGTCGGGTTTTGTACAAGAGGATTTGGACTCTCGACTCATTTAGTTGATGGCCAGGTTTGGTTTAGGTCTGGCTTGATTATGGGCCGGGTTTGGCTTAGGTCAACTTGGCAATTCTTGACCCACAGCCAAGTCAACTTAGTGAGATCTCAAGCTGAGTTATTAAGATGATCGCTCCCAAATCTAACTCATCACAAGTCAATAAGATTCATTGGATCAGCTAACTCGATTAGCTTAATGAGACTTGTGGTACTAAATAGTGAGTTGGGTCAAGTCTGGCTTGATTGTGGGTGGAGTTTGGCTCAGGTCTACTTGGCCAGTCTTGACATGCAACCAAGTCAATTCAATGAAATCTCAAGCCGGGTTATTAGGATGATCGCTCACAATTCTAGCTTGTCACAAATCAATAAGATTCATTGAATCAGCTAACTCAGACGAATCAACTAAACTTGTGGTACTAAATGGCAAGTTGGGTCAGGCCCAGCTTGATTATGGGTCAGGTTTGGCTCAGGTCAACTTGGCCAGTCTTGACTCGCAACCAAGTCACCTTGATGAGATCTCAAACCGGGTTATTAGGATGACCACTCATAAGCCTGACTTAGTCACAAGCTGATAAGATTCATTGAATCAGCTAACTCGATTGACTCAATGAGACTTGCGATACTAAATAGTGAATTGGGTCATGCAAAGACCCAGTTGACTCTCTAAGTCGACCCAATCTACTTGAGTCGAGCTGATTTTTCTTGTTTACGAAATATTATCACATCTGAGGTTAACTCATATACGTATAAAAGGCATATAGTTTTATAAATATAAATATATTTAGAATTTTAATGGGCTGATCTCAGTCTACCCTATATCGGGTCTATTGTACACGGCCCGTAGAAAGTACATTAAAAATGGACCACAAGTGAAGTAAGCATGGGTTAATATTATTATTATTTTTCCAATACATATAAAGTAGTCTTTGCTCCTTCTCTCCTTGTCATTTATCACCTTGGGTTATTTTTTATTTGGGTGCATAAGCTCTTAGCCTATTAATCAATGATAAAAACATTGACTACTTGGCGGCATGTTCCTAAATCCAAACCATTGGAATTGTTGACCGTATTGTTAATGGATCAGTAACTAAAAATCATATCCGATGGATTGGTGGGTCGGTGTCAAATGGACTAATCACAGGATCAAGCTCAACTAACAAATGCTTATTAATTAGTATTATGATTGTCCAATTAATCTGATTTTCGGTCCATGCTCCATCTAGAATGGGGTCGACAATTTGGACGGTTTGGATTGTGGCACATGTGTGCTATGTGTATGGTGGTTGTGTGCACAACTATGGATTGTCATGGTCTGCTGACTTAAATATGACTCCTCTAGATGAATATGATGGGGATTATTTTAAATTTTTTTGACATTTAATAAAGGTTGGTACTTTTTAAAAGCATTTTCCAGAGAGGATGTATCCTCTTCTTCTCTTCTTCTAGAAGATGGGGACATCAATATTATCCTTAGTCATGCTTTCACAGGAATATTGCATCATCTCCTACAGGCCACATATGCAGCACATCGGAACCGTTAAAAAAGTGGGCAACATGATGTAGATCACACAGTGTGAAAATCAGACTGCCCCACTTATCGGGTAGGCCACACTATCAAAATCAATTGACAGCTGATGGACGGACTAACGAACAGCTATGGTGCACTTAATGAACCGTTGGGATCAATTGAAAGCTAATGGCCGGGCTCAAATGTACAGCTGTAGTGCATCTAATGAACGAAGAAATCAATTGACAGCCGATGGATGCGGCTGGACTCAAATCTATGGATGTGGTGCACTTCACGAATGAATCAACTGGATTTTCATACAGTGCCTTTGTATGATCATTTCTGAAGTGCTTCATTTTCAATCCAAATGGCAAGCACAACATCAAAATCAATGGATAGCCGATGGTATGATTGTGCTTGTTTGGCCCATCCAAGGAGTAGTAGATCAGTCTGATTTTCAAATCAGGTTGTCATCATGGTGTGGTCCACCCTTTGAACGGCTTGGATATTCTATAAATGTGACAAGTTGGCTGGAAAAGAACTTCTGGTACAGCTGCTGTATCTGATATCCTATATTTGTGACAAGAGGCAATTATCAGAGATTAGTTACATTATTTGTTTATACAGTCAAGCTAACCCTTTGAAAGTCTACACTTTCTAGAAGAGAAACGGCTCACATTTCTGCCCCTCGATTTATCTATACCCATGGAAACAAGCATGTGACAATCATATGTAGCGTGTGGGCCCACGCCATTTTATAATTGTCTGTGGAATGACCGATGGTGGGAGACACCCATATCGGATCTTGTCATGACTGTATGATAAAGAGATTTGGGGCCCACATCCCATCTCCGTTCAATAATGAATTGGATGGGAATATGAAGCTCATTCACAGTCGCAACGCGTGTTTCACACCCTAGTCAACCTATAATTTTATGTGTAATCCAAACCGTATATCTGGTGTGTCTCGTCATGGGAACCGTACATCCAAGTATCTTCCCTATTAAAAGCTCAAGTTAGACATAATACATGGAGAAAAACATATATATTCATTTGTTGTGGTCCACCTAAAATTTTTAATGGCTTGAGTTTTGGTGTAGAATTTCATCCTGATGGGGATCGCCTGGTGACTGGGTTGGATGAACGTTCCCCCACCCAATGTCCTCGATTTTTTACTTTGGTGGGGCCCAAATGAGTTATGGGCTAGGATCATTAATGTTCGGATCTAGGTCCAACGGTGGGGGAGCATCCATTGGACGGGTTGGATGGCACTCAATGGTGGGTCCCATGCATGTAAATCTATATTAACAATTTTGAAATGAGGAATGCTAATCGCAGTCGTCTCACACGTGGAACAAGTCAAATGTGTGGGACATCAGAGCCGTCCATCAGATAATCCGTATTTTACGTACATTCCATGCTATACACACGGACAACGTTAACTCCTTTTCAGGCACGTGCGTACCGTGCAATTCACCCCTTTCAGAGAGAGTAGTTTGCGTGTGACCTCGGGCACAGAGACATCTCAGTGCCCAGGGCTGTGTTGGGCCATAGATTTGTCCTTGACAAATCCACTCCGTCCATCTGTTTTTAAAGAGCACGATGGGACAAACTCATGTCTTCCATGCCACACGAAATTGTGGGAATTGAATGCTTGGAGGTGACAGAAGTTCTGTATCAGGATGGTATTTGCTCCTACAGGTTATCTGAATGGTAATCATTCTATGAAGGGTTTGGATGGCAAATAAATGTCGTGGTCAGTTTCAGGAAAGTTTCAACTGTGGACGTTATTGTTTCCACTACTGTTTTGCTGGTATGGCCCACTTGAGTTTTTGGATCCCTTGAGTTTTAGAATCCGGTTCTATTGTAGTCTTTAAAAATATATAGACGGAGTGGATTTGTCACGGACATCTGCTTCAGGCAATATCTCTATGGGGATTGCATGGGGTTCACAGAAATGTCAATGACAAATCCACTTTGTCCATCTATTTTGAAAGACCACAATAGTACAGTATTATAAAAATTAGGTAGATCCAAAACTCATATGGGCCATACCACATGAAGAATTGGGGATTTAACCCATGGTGGTGATAAAAGTTTTTTATTTTTTTATTTTATAGGATGATGACAACCCATCCCACAGTTTATTTGACTGGAAATAATGCTATGAACGGTTTGGATAGCATATAAATATCATGGTCAGCTCAAGAAGGTTTCAACAGTGGAAGTTGATGTTCCCACTTTTTTGTTGGTATAGTAGTTAGGGCCGTCAATGGCACGGATCATGATCCGTATCCGATTCAGATCTGCTTTGATTTAATCAGATTCGGATCAATAATTGGATTATCGGATCTGATTCGGATACCCAAAGACGGTCCGTTTAATATTCAGGTTGGACTCGGATCAACCTTGATCCGGCCGTTAACAACCCGATTTAAAAATAAAATATAAAAAAAAAAAAAACCATCTCCTTCGTCTCTACTCTCCACGCACGCAACTATGCCTCCTTGTGAACAGAGCATCTCTCTCTCTCTCTCTCTCTCTCTCTCTCTCCGGTTGCTGATCGGTGCCCTCTCCTGTTCTCTCCCATTTTCGGTTGGCATTTTCCAAAACCTCATGGGTTGTATCATATTCGGATATCGAGTTGGATCATATTCGGATCGAAAACGAATTTCAAAATATTTAAACCGGTTGGGTTCGGATTATATACTTGTGATCCGAATTGGATTTGAGTCGGATTCGGGTCGGATATATCCTTAATCGGATCGGATACGGATCATCACTGATCCAGCCCATATCCGACCCATTGACAGCCCTAATAGTAGCCCACCTGTGTTTTGGATCTTCCTAATCTTTAGAATCCTGTCCATTGTGGTCTTTCAAAAAAGATGGACAGAGTGGATTTGTCACAAACATCTCTGTGGACCCCACACAGCCTCACGCATAGAGATACCTATGTGCCCAGGGTCACGGGCAATTCACTCCCTTCATAAGCAAGATGCTTGATACTCATAATAACTAAAATTAAACTACTTAAATGGTTGAACCTGCTAATTCTTGGATGCTTGTATGTTTATATATTGTCATTTGGATATTTTCCATCAATCTAACTGTTTATATAATGTTTATAGATTTTGCACCTATTTGCAAATAACCATACGAAAACATATAGTTTGCAAATACATTGTTATTCATCTTTATTTGTAGAATTTCATCCCGAAGTTCAAGCAAAACTCAAATCTTGTGAAGCCATGACTCTTTGGGCCCCACCATGATGTCTCCTATATCTATGCCGATTCTTTCATTTTCTTAGTTCATTTTATGGAATGAGCCCAAAATGAGGCAAATCTAAAGCTCAAGTGGACCATACTATAGAAAACAGTGGGTTCAACGGTAAGCCGCATTATTTCCGGTACTTCTTTGATATGGACTGCTTGAGATTTTGATCTGCCCCATTTTCCGGCTGATACCTTAAAGTGATCTAGAAAAATGAATGGATGGCATGGATAACATACAAACATCATGGTGGGGCACACAGAGTTTTGCCAAGTAAATATAGTAACTACGATACAATTTGTGAGGAAATACAAAAGTAAATACTTATTACTGGTTTACCTTTATTTACCAATAATTACATGGATCCACCCAGGTGGGTGGGACCCTAGACCGTGGGGATTACAGTGATGTATCTTCTTTAAATCCACACCGTTCAACCATTTTGAAAGCTCATTTTAGGGCATGACCACAAAATGAAGCAGATCCAAATCTTATGTGGACCATACCACACGAAACAGTAGTGATTGAATCCTCAACATTAAAAACTCTGTGGGGTCACTGGAATGTTTATTTTCCATCCAACCTATTGATAAGGTCACAAAGATATTGATGAAGAGACCACACAAATATCAGCTTGTTCCAAAACTTTTGTGGCCCACGAGAAGTTTTTAATGGTCTATTACCATTGTTTCCTGTATTATGGTCCACCGGATATTTAGATCTACTTTGTTTTCGGATCATGACCTAGAATAATCTTTCAATACAGATGGATGGCGTAGATGTTGTCACATACATCACAGTGGGCCCCACAGTCAGGTGTCTCACCCACGTTGGTGGATCCGGGGTCTCACCTAATCCGCTCCCAATGATATAATAATCAAGAATTAACGATGTGGCAATTTGCAAATATATTATTTTTACATGGGTATAATTAACAAAAACTTTATTTTTAAGCGGTTATTTGTAAAACCCTTGCACATTTTAATTAATTTCAAAGATCCTACCTACGATCCGTCGACCCTTCCAGAAGGTAAAAGTATTCCTCTTTCAATGATGAGCAGGCCTCACGTCCAACTAGGTGGACCATAAGTTTCCCTCCAACGAGGGCATCTTGTCAAGAATGTATGTATGTATGACATCAAACCCATTGAAAAGGTTGGCTTCATCTCGAGGACAACCTAAGGTGAAAATAGGCCGCTCCATTCATCATCACAGAAAATTATGAACAGCCATTGATTTGATCTAAAGTACACGTGTGGCCCACCTGATGAGTGGATCTAACTGGTCGGATTGAATTTTATATGCACATGATACATTGACTCTGATCTATAACCCTGACTTGGCCGTGGCCTAGAACCAGCTATTTGGGTGAGACCCTGTAGGCCCACTTCTATGCATGCATTGTATGTCCACACTATCCATCAGTTTTTCTAGGCTATTTTAGAACATCGTCCCAAAAATGAAGCAGATATAAATTTCAAGTAGACCATACTACAAGAAACAAAAGTAATTGAACACCCACCATTAAAAAGTCCCTAACGTCACCAAATATATAGTAGATTGATCCAAAACTTTTGTGGTCCACAAAAGGTTTTTAACGGCCACTAACCACTGCTTCTCGTGGTGTGGACTACTTGAAATTTTTATCTACTACAATTTTAGGATCATGGCCTAAAATAAGATGGAGAAACATACGATTCCATGGTTCTCATCCATGTATATAATGCGTACATTAAGGTGAGTCCCTACAATTAGGGTCACATCCACACCGTTGGTTCCAGGTCACAGCTAAGTGGGTTTGGGGCATTGCCTCATTGGTAGATTCCATGGAGTTTCAATAAGGGGGTCTCGGTCGGGAAACCTATCAGTGGTAAAATATCAACGCTGACAGCACCTGGTACATTCCATGACCGACAGGGTGGGCGGGTTGCATGACTAACCTAGAAAAAAGAAAAAAAAAAGTCACGCTCATTATCTGCTCTATGCACGGTAAAGCAGTGGTCCAACCAGTTACACGTGTCACCTCTCATATATAGTGTCCTTTTCATTACATGACTATATATAAGTTTACCTAATACAAATAGAAGACCTTTAGCAGGTCAGTCGTCCAACTGTTTAATTATTTTCTTCTAATATAAAACAACCTTATTTAAATTGGAAATAATTGAACTCAAGAATCCTGACGTGTGCCGTTGTAACTGAAATTAAGCCGTCCAAATCATACGACCCACTGTAGATAACACATAACACACACACAAAAAAAAAAAAAAAAAAAAAAGATTGATTGGGCAATCCTATCCGTTGATTAAATAGACAATGTCGTACAATTTGGAGCAATGGATACAATTAATTTCAACAGCCGTAGTTATTCCCAAGGTTGCTGCTAGCTATCGAATTAGGAATAATAGAAGCTTCCTTTCCATATTATTAATACAGCGAGTCTTCCAAAGACCACGTGTGTCGGGTACCTAATGTACACGCTTCCACGTGTGGGAGAGAGCTGGAGAAGTGAGATCCAAGCTGTCCATCATATGGGTCCCATTGTCTAGATGCCCTAGTAAAAAAATCAGAACGTTCTGCTGATTAGAAAGGTCACATTGTTAGAAGAAAGGCAGACGGCTTAGAAGAACTGGGCCCAGCTTTCCTGTCCCTGCGTTGGATTTAATTCCAACGCGGTGGTTGCGTTGGATTTATTTCCCACCACACGTGGTGGCGTGTAGGTAGGGGTGCGACCCGGGCTTCACTCAAGATGATGCGGCTCTTTAAGTGTGGCCCACTTTGATGTATGCATACTATATCCAATCCGTCCATCCGTTTTCCAAGATCGTTTTATTGCATTATCCAAAAAATGAAGCAGATCCAATAATTAGGTGGACCATACCATAAGAAACAGTGGTGATTGACCATCCTACCATTAAAAACTTCTTAGGGCGTACTCTAATGTTTCCTTAGTGCTTATTTACCATCCAATCTGTTGATAATGTCACATAAGCATGGATGAAGGAGAAAAACAAATATCAGATTGATCTAATGCTTATGTGGCCCATTAAGGGTCAATAACCACTGTTTCTTATGGTATTGTCCACCTGATAATTGTATCTGCTTCTATTTTGGGATAATCACCTGAAATGATCTGAAAAAACGGATGGACGGCGTGGATACTTAATACATACATCAAGGTGGGCCCACGGTAAGGACCGCACCGTCTTAGGTGAGTCCAGGGTATCACCTTATCCGCTCTCGTTTATATACTGTCATTTGGATATTTTTCATTTTTAACCGTCCATCGATCTAATAGTTAAATGATTAAATAATTGTTATTTTTAGTTCATGATGCATAGCTAATATAAATTTTGGAGTTTTTATAGATTTTGCATCAATTATACAGCATTTGCAAATAACCATATGAAAACATATAGTCTGCAAATATATTGTTAATTCATCTTTATTAGCAGAATTTCATTTCAAAGTTCAAGCAAAACTCAAATCTTGTGAAAACCAAAACTCTCTGGGCCCCACCATGATGTGTCTCCTACATCTATGCCTTTCATTCATTTTCTTAGATCATTTAATCGCATGAGCTCAAAAATGAGGTAAATCTAAAGCTCAAGTGGACCACACCATAGAAGACAATGGGTTCAACAGTAAGTTGCATTATTTCTACAATTTCTTTTGATATGGTCGCTTGAGATTTTTAGCTGCCCTATTTTTTGGCTCATGCCTTAAAATGATCTAACAAAATAAATGGATGACATGGATAAGATACGTCCGTCATGATGTGTTCAGGAAGTTTTGCCAAATAAATATGGTAACTACGATCCAATTTGTGAGGAAATACAAAAGTAAATACTTATTACTCATTTACTTTAATTTACTAATAACTACATGGAACCCAACAGAATATGATATTTATAATAATCATGAATTAAGGATGTGGATGTGGCAATTTACAAGTATATTCTTTTTACATGGGTATTTACAAATACTATATTTTTAAGCAGTTATTTGTAAAACACTTGCACTTTTTAATTAATTTCAAAAAGCCTACCTACGATCCATCCACCCCTTCCAGAAGGTAAAAGTATTTCTCTTTCAACGATGAGCAGGCCTCACGTCCAACTAGGTGGACCATAAGTTTCCCTCCAACGAGGGCATCTTGTCAAAAATGTATGTGTGTATGACATCAAACCCATTGAAAAGGTTGGCCTCCTCACGAGTACAACCTAAGTTGAAAATAGGCCACTCCATTCATCATCACACAAAATTATGAACAGCCATTGATCTGATCTAAAGTACACATGTAGCCCACCTGATGAGTGGATCCAACTGGTTGGAAAATTGGATGTCATATGCACATGACACATTGACTCTGATTTGCGACCGTGACTTGGCTATGGCCTAGAACTAGCGATGTGGGTGAGACCCTAACTGTAGGCCCACCTCTTATGTATGCATGGTATATCCACACTATCTATCAATTTTTCTAGCTTATTTGAGGACATTGTCCCAAAAAATGAAATAGATACAAACTTCAAGTGAACCACACTACATGAAACAAAATTAACATGGTCCCAAAAAAGAAGTAGATACAAATTTCAGGTGGACCACACTATAAGAAACAAAAGTAATTGAACACCCATCATTAAAAAGTTCATAATGTCCACTGCAACGGTGGACATCTAACCTATTGATAAGGTTACACAGGCATGGATGAAAGGAAAAAAAGCAAATATTAGATTGATCCAAAACTGTTGTGGTCCACAAAAGGTTTTTAACGGCCACTAACCACTGATTCTTGTGGTGTAGTTTACTTGAAATTTTTATCTACTACAGTTTTGGGATCAGGGCCTAAAATAAGATAGAGAAACATATGAAGTGCGTGGATACACAATGCCTACATTAAAGTGAGTCCCTACAATTAGGGTCTCATCCACACTTGGCTCCGGGTCACAGCCAAGTCGCGCTCATTATCTGCTTTATAGACAGTAAAGCGGTGGTCCAACCAGTTACACGTGGCACCTCTCATATATAGTGTCCTTTTCATTACATGACTATATGTAAGTTTACCTAATACAAATAGAAGACCTTTAGCAGGTCAGTCGTCCAACTGTTTAATTATTTTTTTTTCTAATATAAAACAACCTTATTTAAATTAGAAATAATTGGACTCAAGAATCCTGATTATCCATACAAATGCACTCATAAATTTTTGGCGTGTGCCGTTGTAACTGAAATTAAGCCGTCCAAATCATGGGACCCACTATAGATAACACATAACACAAAAAAACAGATTGATTGGGCGATCCTATCTGTTGATTAAGTAGACATTGTCGTACAATTTGGAGCAATGGATACTATTAATTCCAACAGCCGCAGTTATTCCCAAGGTAGCTGCTAGCTATTGAATTAAGAATAGAAGCTTCCTTCCGTATTATTAATAAGGCGAGGTTTCCGAAGACCACAAGTGTGTTGGGTATCTGATGTACACGCTACTACGTGTGGGAGGGAGCTGGAGAAGTGAGATCCAAGCCGTCCATCAGATGGGGCCCATTGTCTAGATGCCCTGGTTAAAAAATCAGACCGTTCTGCTGGTTAGAAAGATCACTTTGTTAGAAGAACGACAGACGGCTTAGAAGATCTGGGCCCAGCTTTCTTGTCCCTCCATTTGTTTTTGTGAACTGGTTGCGCTGGATTTAATTCCCACGTGGTGGCGTGTAGGTAGGGAGTGGAATAGGTGCGACCCGGGCTCCACCCAAGATGGTGCGGCTCTTTAAGTGTGGCCCACCTTGATATATGTATTCTATATCCAATCCGTCTATACGTTATTTCAGATCATTTTGGGGCACCAGATAAAAAATGAAACAATCAAAATCTCATGTGGACCATACCATAGGAAACAATGGTGATTGACCATTAAAAACTTCTCATGGGTTACAGGAGTTTGTAATCAGGCTGATATTATTTTGCCCCTTAATCCATGTTTATGTGACTTTATCAACGTATTGGATGGAGAATAAACATTACGGTGGGCCCTTGAAGCTTTTAATGGTGGAACGTTCAATTAATACTGTTTCCTATAGTATGGTCCACCTGAGATTTATATCTGCTTCATTTTTGGAATCATGATCTAAAATGATCTGGGAAAACAGATGGACGGAGTGGATATAGAATACATACATAAATGTGGGCCCCACGTCCGCCCCTAATCCACGTGTAGATGACCTTTCTTATACATGCGTGTGGAGATCCGGTACAGCCGGAAGAGGCTAACTCCTCCCCTAATCAATCCTTCCTACTAACAAGCCACATATAAATAAAATCCGTACCATGTAAAATGTGGACCCCACCATCTAGATCACTTGGAATAAAAATTCTTTGTATCTGTTTATAACGCGAGATATACCATAAGTCAATAGATAACCAATGGCATGAAACAGCATACACATATCAAAGAATTGAATAAAATGAAATTTTGTTAACTCCAAATGATCTTCATCGTGGTTCCTATTATTTTAATGGTTCAGATTCTCTCAGAAGATGGTAAATTGGACTCAAAATTATGGTTGGACAGAAAGTTTTCCTCCTCCTGAATGTACCAGAGCAGTTCCCAACTTGAAATGATAAGTACGAGAATCGAGACGAGATGCTCTTCTTTCGTATCGGATTATTATTATTTATTAATAAAAAAAAATGATCCAGTGCTCTCATTGCACTACTAAGTTATGATGCTCCTAGTTGCGTCAGTTTACTTGGACAGTAAATAGATTGATCAGAACCGTCCATTAACTCCATAACATATTCCATGGGCGACGATACAAAAATCAAATTATCATATGATCCAATATATCCTCGATTTGTCCTTATTTTCATAGCCATCCATTTTCCAAGCCATGGATGGGACTGTTAAAGTTTCCCCAAAAAAGTGATTCTTTAGAATCATAAGTAATCCATGATAGTTCCTAACAAATAGACGAATCAAATTTTTTAGTGGACTTATTTTTGTGTAAATGATCTTGACCGTCCACATTAAATTAAAGTCTATTGATCAAATTTTTATAATTGAAAGATCAGTGTGTTGTTTTCATAGTAATTCAAAAATGTGCGACCGACGAAATGAACCGTCTAGATCAATGGATCAAACAGTTTAAGTGTTCCAATACAACTCCAAGCACTATAAGTTATAGTATTCTGAGAACACCGGAGTACCATACAGACATTCTTTGGAAGGAGAAAAGCAGTTATTTTTTTTTATATCAGATCTGGGCAGGAATCGAGGATGGAAGCAGGATCCGTCAGACAGACGACAGTCTCGATGGGATCAAAGCCCGAGGGACGCGGCTTGCGTGGTGACCCTGCCGACGTCCGAAGCGGATTTGGTGGGGTCCGGGTAACAGCTTGCTGGGGAATCCGAATCGGACTCGACGGTGACTCGGTGCTCGGAAAAGCTACTTGAACTCCCGCTAAAGTGATGCACCATCTTCTAACGGCTTGGGCTTTCAGGGCAAGTAGGTTGATATGGTATCAGAGAGGAGTATTGGGAGCAGCAAATTCTCTAAAGTGGATTTATCACAATTATATGTCTAGGAAGTTTTTATTTATTTTTATTTATTTTTTATTATTATTATTTTTATGATGGGCATTCAATCGCTACCTTTTCTGTGGCGTGGTTCACTAAAGATTTGGATTCACCTCATTTATGGGGATACGACCCTAAAATTAGTTGGCAAAATGGATGGATGGCATGGATAAAATACATATATCATTGTGTGGGCCAATGATGCGAATTAGATGGCATAGATAAACCACATACATCATTGTGGGGCCCATGGATACAATCTTGGTATGGGGTCATTACCGAATCCCAGTTAGCTTGGTGGGTGAGCCCTTGATGGTGGGGTTCACCTTGATGTATGTGTTGTATATCCATGCTGTCCATCTGTTTTTTCAATACATTTTAAGACTTGGTCCAAAAAATGAAGCAAAGAAAATCTCAAGTGGACCATTTCCTCTTAATTTAGGTTTGAACCATAGCTAGATTCACTTGAACATTGGTTTGATATTTAAATATTCAGAATCTTCTTGAACGCTAAAGACTCTTCAAACGTCTTTGGAAAGATTTTTCATTTTGGAAGGATGATAAGAGATGACCCCATTGAATATAACACAACCAGATATATGATAAGATACGTTCTCTTGGTGGGTCTTTTATAGAGATGTTAGGTACGTTGTCTCCTTAATTGGCACGTTAATCACAACCACGTGCATGACATCCATCAATTTGTTCTTCTAAAGGCATACGTAAGTGTCTGTGCCTTCGCATTAATAATGAAATATATAACGCTGAAGGAAGATCAAGCGAAGATACTCCTAAGTGTGAATAAGATTTCTGTCAATACTAACCCCCATAATATCAATCGTGGCAGCCTTTTATCGATCTACGTCAAGACTTCGAAAATGGGTGTAAACGAGGCCCATAGAGGTCGACCTCCTGGGAAGTAACCTTATAGTACCATTTTCTTATACACACACACACACACACACACACACACACACACACACACACACACACACATATGAATGCTCACCTGAAAACCATCTCTCATGAGAACTTGTGAGAGATTTCTTAGGGTTCATCACACGTGATGCGTTCCTAAAATCTGAGCCATCCATGTGATGCAGCACTCCAAAAACTCTCGGTGCCCAACTTTTAACCTGGTTCACAAATTTGGTGGGCAATAGAAAATGGAAACAATTTCCTCTCTTGATTTGCCTCTCTTTCTCTTCTATGGCCCATTAGAGTTTTGGATCATGTTGAAATTTAGGCCTTGGGGGTTTTTCGAAGTGCTGCATCACATGGACGACTCAGATTTTAGGGACACATCACGTGTGATGAGCCCTAAGAAATCTCTCACAAGAACGGTTCGCAGGTGAATATAACTTACATTAGTTATGACATAGAGCCTATAAATAATGCTGAAAATAACTAGAAAAATATCGGACGAATTGAAGCACCGTTGATATTGATTCGATGAGTTAATGTCACACCCTGTAATTCAAATACAGAGTGTGCACCCTCAGACCTGAGTTGCAGACCAAGCTCATATACTAAGTGTACTTAAACTAATGAGTCAAACAGTTATTCAGAGGCACAGGTTATATGAGATCTAAGTTTCTTCTAAAACACATCATTCACATACAACATTAGCACCCATATCCATACATATCCAACATTCACAAACATACACTTCCAAGGTTCACAAACAACCCAATTTCATCCAAAAAATACCATTCATTAACTCGACTAGGTCCACCCACTTAGGATCTTACTAATAAAAATTATCCATAACCATCATATATTTCATATCCAGCAAATTAATTTAAGAACATTAATAACCAACTTTTAAATAAGTAAATAATTTGAAACAGAGTCGAAGACGCTAAGTAGTGCATGTTCCAAATAATAAATTTAGCTATTTTAATGCATTAAGTTCATCTTCAGTTAAGTAAGGCCACGTTTCCTGTGGGTAACCACTGGCTTGACAACATTCTTCGATTCTTGTACTAAAAATTCAGCCTCGATCACATCTGTATGGTTATTCATCAGCAAACATAAGCTGGCCAAGCCTATTAAGAGAACCCAGCATGGTTCATGCGTGCTAAAATTGAAATAGTACAACACAACACAATATAGGATAACCAACAAAGTACAGAAACGCTTGAATGGGTATGAATGCAAGGATGTCATGCAATGTAATCCCGAATAATGTAAATGATACATCAAGTGGGAAAATCGTCCACTTCCTTGGGTTGGAAAACCATTAACCCACATTTGATTTGGTAAGTTTCTACTATATTGATAGACATGGGCAAGGCCCTCATCTACCCTTTGGGTAGGCTTCTACATATAATAGGCATCTAGGGATGGTCCCCTAGGAACTTGGCATGAAGTGGGTATACAAATCATCTAAAGCGAGCATTTAGAAATTAGCACGAATTGTGATACAAATGATGAATGCTCAATCATCAATGCATCAACGTAAACTATTTGTCACGTACGTCTCTCCACAATAGAGACAATACATATTCCATGTATTCATCAATACAATCACTCAGCACAAGATAGTTTTCCATGGTAATAAATCAAATCAGATATTCAATAATCATACATCAATCAGCAATAACACATCAAACATATTAATCACATCAAATATTTTTTAATTCTAACGGAAAGAAAACATGTTGGGATCACTTACCTGTAACTCGATGATGATGATTCCAAAATGTTTTCTGATTCAATCAACTTATAAATCCCCTAATTATATGGTATAATCAAATCATTTAGATTCAGGTCATCCAAGATCCAATTCATTTCATGACATGTTTTGATAATAACCATTCTCTTTGATCATCGTGGCCCACCAAACGATCAAATCCATCTAAGATTCTGGATGTTGGTGTAGATCCATCCCATAATTTATATAAATGGCATAGATTGGATCTGGTGTCTTCGATGATCCATCATAGAACTAAATATACAAATTAATATTTAAGATTTAATTCGATGGATGTGGCCCATCCGATGGTCAAATCGATATGAAAATTGGAGTCCTAATATATTTTAGCCTTAGGGATCACATAATCCATGCAGATCAGACATGATACAACCAGATGTGCCCAAACCAATCTCTACGACAAGAGATCTGTATGAGATCTAAGCTCTTTTCACCATATGATTCCATAGACCGATGCAATGAATGTGCGGCCAATCCAGAATCAATCATTCAACCTCTCCCACAACCAAGAGAGTCTTTGCCATGTGACTAAGTGATTTGTTTTGTTTATTGAACATAAAATTAAATATTTAACCCATTTATTTTATGATTTATGTGTCGACTTAATGTATGAAATTGAGGGACATTATAGTTAAGCTTTGAAAGATGACCCCAGAATCAATCATGCAACAATAGTCTTTTAACTTTGCTTTTCCATTTATAATTAGTGTTCTAGTTATACCCCTTTATATACCCTTATGGTTGAATTGAGATCGATGAGATGCATCTTGAACAAAAAAATTGCACTCATTTGTTCCTCTAACTATTGAATTGGTAGAGATTTATTGAATAGTTAGAAATAAAAAGATGCAATGATCCTATCTCAACAAATTGTCTACCAATCAGAGGTAAGGATTGTAAAAACTATTTAATTTTGAGATCATAACTTAGAAATAGTTTCATTTCAATATGTATGCTGTTGTTACCGATTTTTCATAATAGATGAAGTAAAGATAATCACACTTACAGGTTGATCGGAATTGAGTGGCGATCAAACTGAACGGCTTGGATCTTGATGATTCCTCCTGCAAAATGGAATCAAAGGCTAAGAGGTGGTCGGCGTTCGACCGTTAATCCTCTGATGCCTAAGTCAGTAAATCTTTCAGTAAGAAGGGATCGATTCAATGTTGAGAATTAGTCTACCCTTTAACGAGACGTGCGTCCTTCCTTTATAGTAGTTGGAAGAAGTATCTTAGGCTAGAACGATGGCTGATATCTCGGCTGATATCTCGGAACCGATCTAATACTCTTGCTCTTTGGAGACTGTGATATCTACTTTCCATAACAGAAAAAGAGATAGGGTCGGCTGCTTTTATCCCCGTCTAACTACTGAAATGGCCCATTGTATCCAAGCTATCGATAAATCTGAACTAACCTCCAAGTGTCAGTTAGCTGAATCAAATTATTCGGCTCATTGTGACCTCGGGTATAGTTCACCGAGGTCTTATATATACCAGTTTGGTTAAGTTAGAATTTTACCCCGAACATATGCCTTTCCCAATTTCTAAGTGTCCTGAGCATCAAAAATCATATTCTAAAATAGTATCAATTAGTCGCTTATAAAAACTTTAAGGCCTAGAAATTATTACAAATAAAGTGTATGTGATATCTAACTATTATATTGGTGGACATTTACTGGACGGTTAAGACAAATGGACAGTAATGACCGGACCTCTAGAAGGAAGTATCTACAAATCAAATGTTAGTTTTCCTAATAAACGAATTTGACTCTGGGGATGTGATTTACTAACTATATATTATTCAATTTAGTTGGTTTAATAGTTTCCTTGCTGGGGCCACAGTGATGTTTATTTGCCGTTCTAGAAATTAGAGAAAGATTCAAAGCTAAAGTGGACTACAGCACAGGAAAACAGTGGGGATAAATGATGCCCACCGTTGAAACCTTGCTAGGGCCCACAGTGATGTTTATTTGCCATCCATCCAACACCTTCATAACGTAAAACAGCTTGATCCAGAACTTACGCGCCCCCTAAAAGTTATCAACGGAATTCATTCCATCCCTACTGTTTCCTGTTCCGTGGTCCACTTGAGCTTTGGATCTACCTCATTTTTTGTTTCATACCGTAAAATAATCTTGAAAAACGGATGGACGGCCTGGATAAAACACATACATCATGGTGGGCCCACAAAGTCCGGTCACCAGGGATATCCCTGGTGATCATGGTCTACAGGCAATCCGCGTCCGTTCCTTTTGCTCAAGTGCGTCCCACTGTTCCAAATTCTAGAGAAGGTCATTTCAACGGTGGGTCCCACCTGATGAAGGGCTCCAACAAGCACACGTGTCCACGTTCCTCATCTCTAAGAGATTTCCATCTGGCTCGTTACTGTCACTTTAAAAGGACAAAACAAAATTAAAAGGGTCAACAAAATCGGCTGGAAGCTCCCACTCAGTAAGAACGCAAAAGGGTGGGCCCCACAACCGCCTTATGATGCCACCCATCTACATCTGTTTTACTTCCATTGTATCTCCCATCGAAAGAAAATCAGCTCTAATTCGTTCCGACATTTCACACTCGCAATGTCGGCTCCCGATAATCCCCGAAACGTTACCACACTCCTCCATCTCCACCATCCGATCCGACACCGACCTCCACATCCTCCTCAACTTCAAATCCCAGCTCTCCAACCCTCCATCTCTCCTCTCTTGGCAATCCAACCGCCTTCTCTGCAACTTCATCGGCATCTCCTGCGATCCACTCGGATCCGTCGCCGAGATCGACCTCACCGGCCAAAATCTCTCCGGACCGCTCCCCCTCGATTCGATCTGCAACCTTCCATCGCTTCGAAAACTCGCGATCGGGTCGAATTCCCTCTCGGGCCCCATCAAACCCGATCTCCGAAACTGCACCAAGTTACAGTACTTGGATCTGGCATCCAATCACTTCACCGGACCACTCCCCGATTTCTCCAATCTCATCCAATTACAGGTCTTGAATCTCTCCCAAAACGAATTCTCCGGCCCGTTTCCGTCCAATTCGCTCCGGAATCTTTCGAATCTCTCCTCTCTCCTCCTCGGCGACAATCCATCATTTGATATCAGTCCGTTCCCGATCGAAGTTCTAAGTCTTAGCAAGCTTTCATGGCTATATCAGTCGAATTGCAGCCTCGAAGGAGAAATCCCACCGTCGATCGGCAATCTGATAGGCCTCGTCAACCTTGAATTCTCTAGCAATCATCTGACCAGCGTGATCCCGTCGGAGATCGCGAAACTCACCAACCTCTGGCAGCTGCAATTGTGGAAGAATAAGCTCGTCGGAAAGATTCCCAACGGGTTTGGAAATCTCTCCAAATTGGAATCTTTTGATGCGTCCGAGAACAATCTCGAAGGTGATCTCGGAGAATTGAAGTTCCTGTCGAATCTCGTCTCGTTGCAACTCTTCGATAATGGATTTGAGGGTGGAATTCCAGCGGAATTTGAGAATTTCAAGCGCCTTGTAAACCTTTCTCTGTATTCGAATAAGCTATCAGGGACTCTTCCGCAGGAGCTTGGAAGTTGGGCTGAATTCAATTTCATCGATGTCGCTGATAACTTCTTGGAAGGCCCCATCCCACCGAATATGTGCAAGCAGGGCAAGATGAGGAAGCTCCTCATCTTAAACAACCACCTCTCCGGCGAGATTCCGGCAAGCTATGCAGCCTTCAAGAGCTTGGTTCGTTTCCGGGTCACCAACAATTCACTTTCAGGGAGAGTACCTGCTGGACTGTGGGGCCTACCGAATGCAGAGATCATCGATCTCGAGTTCAACAGCTTCGATGGCCCAGTGACGTCCGACATCGCGAGTGCAGGGAATCTCGGGCAGCTGTTCATCTCGAACAATAAATTCTTCGGTGGATTGCCACAGGAGATCTCGAAAGCCACGTCATTGGTTTCGATCGATGCCAGCTACAATGAATTCTCCGGCGAGATTCTGTCGGGCATCGGGGAATTAAAGAAGCTAAGCAACTTGTTGTTACAGGGGAATTCATTTTCCGGGGACATTCCGGACTCATTAGCTTCTTGCGTTTCACTCCACGAAATCAACTTCGCTAGAAATTCACTCTCGGGTCAGATTCCAGCGAGCTTGGGGTCGATGCAATCCCTCAATTCATTGAATATCTCAGAAAACAGACTCGTGGGTCAGATTCCGGCGAGCTTCTCATCTTTGAAGCTTAGCCTTCTAGACCTATCAGAAAACAGACTAACAGGCCCCATACCGGACGCTTTTTCTATCGCGGCCTATAACAGTAGCTTCATCGGAAATCCTGGCCTGTGTAGTCGGAACATTCAGAATTTCTGGCGATGTCTGTCAGATTATGATAAGAACAGCAAGCTCAAAACACTGATTTCATGCTTCCTTGCCGGAGCATCCATCCTGATTGTCAGTCTGGGCTGTTATCTCTTCGTGAAGAAGCGGAGAAGCGATCGTGACCGCCCAATCAAAGAATCATGGGACATGAAGTCGTTTCGGATTCTAAGCTTCACTGAGCGAGAGATCCTGGATTCGATTAAGGGGGAGAATCTGATTGGGAAGGGTGGGTCGGGGAATGTGTATCGGGTCGATTTAGGGAATGGGAAAGAGCTTGCTGTGAAGCACATATGGAATTCAGATTCCGGCAGTAGCGGCCGGAGGAGCAGCTCAGCGATGCTGATGAAACAATTAGAAATTTCACCAGAATTTGACGCCGAGGTGACGACGCTGAGCTCAATCCGGCATGTGAATGTGGTGAAGCTGTATTGCAGCATCACCAGTGAGGATTCCAGCCTCTTGGTGTATGAGTACTTGCCTAATGGGAGCTTGTGGGACTGGCTCCACATGTCCCAGAAGATGGATCTTGATTGGGGGACCCGGTATGAGATCGCGGTGGGGTCTGCCAACGGGCTGGAGTATCTGCACCATGGATGCGACCGGCCGATCATACACTGAGACGTGAAGTCGAGCAACATACTGTTAGATGAGTTCTTGAAGCCCCGGATCACCGATTTTGGGCTCGCAAAGATCATGCAGGTGACTGGGGCCAAGGATTCGATGCATGTGATCGCCGGGACTCATGGGTATATTGCCCCAGGTGAGATTTCAGTTACAGATTTCACTTCTTGAATGGACCAGAGCACACAAACTACATCAATTGAACGATCATAACCATCCAACCGCGGACCGATAACTTCTGCTGACTACCCAACAACAGATTATTGATCCGAATATGATCCTTGCAGTTTTGGGCTGTGTATGGTCCACCAATTGAACAGTTTGGATTGATTGATATGATATATGCATCAACTGATCTGTTTTTCTTGTAATTTTTTGTTCTGAAGAATATGCATACACTTGCAAAGTGACTGAGAAGAGCGATGTATATAGCTTTGGTGTCGTTCTGATGGAGCTAGTGACTGGAAAGCGGCCCATCGAGCCTGAATTCGGCGACAACAAGGACATTGTCTACTGGGTTTCGTCGAGGATGACAAGCAGGGAGAGTGTGCTGGGCTTGGTCGATCCAAGGATCCCGGAGGCATCGAAGGAAGATGTCATTCGGGTGCTGCGGATCGCCATTCTCTGCACAGCCCACCTTCTGGCGTTAAGGCCAACGATGAGAACCGTGGTGCAGATGTTAGAGGATGCAGAGCCTTGCAGGTATATTTCCATTGGTATGAAAGATGAGAAGAAGGGAGGGAATTTTGGGTTCAAAACAAAGAAGTTCAATCCGAGCCCTTGATCAATCTAAAGTTCATTGGTGGGTCGCTGATATGTGTGATCTCTAGTGGGCCACTGGGACCATTAGCTCAATAGGCCCCTGCGATGTGTTGGTTTTGGTGTCTTTAACTGTAGCTTTTGTGTAAACATAGACCTGCTAAGGCTAATGGCGGGAGTCTTATTTCGAATCCTACGCGGGGCGACCAGGGCTGTTCATTTGATGGGCCCCACTATGTAGGCTCAACGGCCCAAAAATCAGGCCCTGTCCCTAGCTGAGCCAGTGTGTGTGTGTTGAATGTGGTCAACCCGTATTAACTGCCCATTTTCTCTGTACACAAGTGGCCCATCTGATGACTGGACCAGCCTCATTTCCAGGTTAGGCATACATTCACTGGGCCAACCTCATGAACGGCCCGATCTAACCCACGCGAGGGAAAGAGAAGATTCGATTCGAAATCCTACTCTATCAAGTAGCCTTATAGCATGTATCATGTAAATATATTAGCTAGATGATACTGAATAATGATGGTAGTGATGACGATCCAACGTTCATGAATAAAAAAGGGCACACTTTAGTGGGCCGTGGCAAGACCTGTAATGTGGACAACAGATCCAAGTGTGAGAAAGTAGTATAGATTCGGAAATGAAACACCAGCTTTCTAGTTTTAAAACGTCCCCAAAGCTACATCATGTAGCATGGACAATGTTGCGAAATCAAACGGTACATGTTTCATGGGTTTAATCTTCCCTTTGGATATTTCTTCTTTGCTATTGATCAGATCCATCAATCCGTCCATCGCTTCCTATAAAACATAGCTTGTTGCAAGTGGGCCACCAACCAAAAGTTAAAAATCTTCATGCATTATAGAGTAAACCAAAATATCTAAGGCTGGCAATGGGCCGGGCGGCCTAACAAAATCAGAATTTAGAACAGTCCGACCAGCTCAAAATCCAGGCCCGGGCGAGACCCATTGCTAGACCTAGAAATATTTGCAAAGTGAACCTTAGGGCATGTTTGGAGTGTGGATTTGGAACCCCGAAGTTGTATTTGGCACCCTAGATTTGGAATCCCCTGTAATCCAAAAGTATGATATTTACAGGGGTTTAAATTTAATTACTAAGTCAACTTTAATATCCCTACTTAGTGTATGTATGTAATGTTGCTGCAATGGCCGTAATAAGACTATTGAGATATATACTTTGGTCGAAAATGATGAAATTCCAAGTCTCAGATGGGCCACAAGCACAAGATCACATCAAAGTGACTAACCTATGAATTTTAATCGTTGATTTCCATAGACAATGTTTGGACGGTGCAGATCATCCTATTAAAGTAACTTTAGTGATGCAGTTGATAATCTAATTATTTTGGGATATCATCAATGGGCCATGTGCCCAATAATAGACTAGTAGCTTAGTGACACACATGTTACATATGTGACTCTTGGAAGGATTTTAGATGTAATCCAAGCTTCTACCTGGATTTCAAACCCCCTCATAAAAGGGATTTTAAACCTCGAAACCCAGTTGAGAGGATTTGAAACCCCCTCAAATCTCTCCAAATCCATGGTGCCAAACCGCCCTTAGGGAAGTCAATGGCTGGGATGGCCCAGCAAGCTTTTGGGCCGCGTCTAAAATTTAAGTGTTTAAGGCAAGATGGGGTCCGTTATGTCTAAGAACCTGTTGGCCCATCTCAGCCCATTTAAGGTTTAAAGGGCATTTTCCTCACATATGATTCTTGATGGGTCATACTAAATGGACAGCCTAGATCTTGCACAAAAGTGGCTGGCCAGGCTCACTTAATAACACTAGGTCTGACAGTACTCGTTTTCAAGAACAAATGCCAAAATGAGTTCATTATGAAGATGTTCCGTGCACGGAACTCTCTTAAAATGAACCATTTGATCGTTTGAAATTTGTCATTTTGCTTATCGAAAGCTATGTATTGTGTTATGGTGACAATTCTCATTCCCAGCAATTTCTCCACCCGGAAATTTCTTGGGAGTTTTTGAAGTTTTGAGACTTCTCTATGGATATTAGTGGGGAAAGCTAGCTGAAATATAGATATTTATTGTAAAATTAATAAAAAATATTCAAAATTTGTTATTCCACTGTAATATATATATATATATATATATATATATATTACAATTTTTCAGTACCATAATGTCATGATATCTCAAAATCTTCCAAGATCTTGATGTTTGTGACATTATTGTGAGATTTTCAAAGTCTCACTGATATTTATCACATTGCTTATGGCTATTGTAAAGCTGCGTGCAGGCCTATAGGCCTCAGGAATCTCCTTGCAACACGGGTTGTCTGTGATGTCTAATTAGCTATACATGGGTAGGTGGATGGCGGAAGTCTATGCAGGAATTATTCTCCGCAAACAATCAATGCCAGCCATCAATATCCAGAAATGCAAAACACAGCCCCCGAAGCCATCCATCGTGAGCCATCTTTATTTTGAAAGAAGAAATTTCAGTCATAACCATACAGACAATAGAGCCCAAATGACCCCTGGCAGGAATTATTCTCAGTAAGCTCCATTTAGAGCTGACCAGCCACATGAAGCACCAGAACATGTGGTTAGTGGATTTGCTGTAGTTGAAGCCTGCAAAGTAAATGTATGGTGGGGCATAGGAGGTGATCCATCAAACATCTCTCTCCATTGATCATTTCCTGATAAAAGATATTCCCTTCTCAATGCTTGTTGCTAACTCTTTCTTCGCCTTCTCCAAGCCAGATCTGCCGAGAATGAAAAACACAATAAAGCTTCCGAATTCAGTATGAATTGAACTGCTCACTGTTCATCACTGTCATCATCTATGTCATACCACCATAAGTGACGCAAAGGCTACTTGTGGACAGACATTCCAACAAACCACATGGTGCATGTGAGATTCTTGTTGTTCAAGAGACAGGCCCCACCATGCAGGTTTGAAAAGATTGACCAGAGCTCCATGCTGAATGTGCAAGTCTGGCCAACCTGATGAGCCGATAAGCTTGAATTTGGGCCAGGCACACAGTCGGGCTTGCATGATGAACAGCCACGATCTCACATGTGTACCACATGTCAACTAGAAGCCTTTGCATTCTGTACTGGCTCTTTAAATGGAGCATTCTTGTCCAAGCCATTACATGCAGTTTCGTTGATGGTGTGCCCATTTGCTGCACAAAAGAAAATCGACCTCTTTTGAATGCTGACTGATTGCCAATCTTCAAATTTTCTGGGCCTGTTTGGATTTGTGGAAATAAAAATGGAGGGAATGATGCTTCCCACAACCACAGTTTTCAAGAAACTGCGGGAGAGGAAAAGCTGCTACCTTGATTGTTTTTCAACCAGATGTTCTTGGTATCATGCTGGCACGTGTGGCACATGTGGGGCACTTGAAGATAGGATAATTCACACGTGGGGGGCATTGAAGATGAAGTGGGACTCATCGCACTTTTGCATGTGGGGTGATTGAAGATAAGTGGTAAGACGTGGCACATGTGCTACATGTGGGTTGTTTGAAGGTTTGAGGGACATGGCACATGTGAGGTGTTTGAAGATGAATGGAGGGACATGAGGAGTGTGAAGAATGAAGATGGATAATGGCATATGTGGCACAACATTTGGCGCACTTCAAGATGGCACATTGACACCTAGGGGACTTGAAGATGGGCGGTGGCACTTGAAGATGGTGGCATCACATGTTGCACATGTAGCATATTGGCACATGTGAGGTGCTTGAAGATGGATGGTGGCAGACTAGCATATGTGAGG
Organism: Liriodendron chinense; assembly: GCA_003013855.2. NCBI lineage: Eukaryota > Viridiplantae > Streptophyta > Magnoliopsida > Magnoliales > Magnoliaceae > Liriodendron > Liriodendron chinense. The sequence goes on along the minus strand of PVNU02002791.1, from coordinate 47,354 downwards.
TACTTGAAGATGGATGGAGACACATTTGCACATGCGAGGCGCTTGAAGTGAATGGTGGCACATGTAGGGCACTTGAAGATGGATGGAGGCACATTGGCACATGTGAGGCACTAAAAGATAAACAGTGGCACATGTGAGGCGCTTGAAGATGGTTGGGGCGTGGCTAATATATGGGGCACTTGGCAGAGAAATGAGTTGTTTTCCACTTTTCCTCAAATTCTAGGAAATTATAAGGGGGCAGAATCCCTTAATGACCACAAGACAATCAGTTTATCGGGCAGGCCATACAAGATTCTTGCAAAAATATTAGCATCCAGATTTCAAGCAGCCATTTCCCAAGTCATTTCTAAATCACAAGGCGCATTTGTCTTTGGCCGGCAGATGGTGGATAGCGCTTTGATAGCAAATGAATGCATCGACTCTTGTAACAAAAGAGGCTCTAAAGGGGTAGTTTGCAAATTGGATATAGGGAAGGCTTTTGATCATGTGGCCTGGGGCTTCCTAGACTACATGCTTCATCGTATAGGATGTCGGGAAAGATGGAGATCGTGGATCCAATCATGTATAAAGTCTGCAAAATTGTCAGTTCTTGTGAATGGTTTCCCAAATGGCTATTTCAATGCCTCTAGGGGTGGCAAGGTGATCCGCTATTGCCATACCTTTTTGTGGTAGTCATGGAGGCCCTCAGCAGATTAATAGCTAAAGGAGAGGAGTTGGGCCTAATTGAAGGCTTTAGAGTGGATAACTCTCAATATCAAATATCCCATCTCCAATACGCAGACGAATCTTCTATTTTGCGCGACTGAGGAATCGAAGGTGCAAAATCTTCGAAACATCATAGTATGCTACCAAGTAGTATCGGGGCTGAAGATCAACATTTGTAAAAGTGAACTGATGGGAGTGGGTCTTTCAGCTGAAGTTGATCTTATGCTAAAACATTCGGTTGTTGCGTAGGCTCTTTCCCCACCACTTGGGCTTGCCTTTATGTCTTCGCAAGCGGTCAAAAAGATCTAGAACAGGTTATAGAAAGGATGCAGCGGAAATATCTTCTTGTAAGAGGAGGCACCTATCTTTATGTGGTAGGCTGACGCTAATTCAAGCGGCAATGTCCAACCTACCAGTTTACTTCATGTCGCTATTTAAGTGCCCAGGATCAATTTTAAACAGATTGGAAACATTGCCGCGGGACTTCCTATAGGAAGGGGTGAACAACAATAGAAAATTTCATCTCTTGAACTGGGATTAAGTTTGCAAGCTGAAAAGGCATGGAGGTGCTGGATTCCAAGCATTGGGAGACATGAACCTAGCACTTCTCGGGAAATGGGTCAGGAGGTTTGGTGTGGAAAAGGAAAGCTTATGGACGGCAGTGGTGGAAAAGAAATACGGGGTTTAAGAAGGTGCGTGGTGGACAAAAGACTCCTCTTTATACAGGGCCTCACATGGAAATCGGTGGCCGCACAAAAAAAACAAGGTATGGGCAGGTGTCTGCTTTACTCTGGGCAATGGTGAAGACATTAGATTCTGGGATGACATTTGGACAGGGATCGAAAGCCAAGGGGCGTTTTCCCAAGGCTAGCAGGAATCGCATCAGAGGCTAATGTCAAAGTGGCAAGATGTTTCTCATTCATCGGAGGAGAAGTGTGGACCCCTCCATGCAAGAGGAACTAGGATGAAGTGGACATAGCCAAATTGTTGAGCTTGCTGAGTATGCTAGGGAAGATTCGCCCATCACCTTCCGAAAGGGGCTCTTTGATATGGTCTATGGAGAACTTGGGTTGCTTCTCAGTGAAGTCTTTCTATAACATGATCTCAGGAGTGGCAGATATCACATCGATTTTCCACACTGGTTTTAGTTCGAGGTATGGAACTCCTAAAGTGGCAGCCCTGGCGTGGCTAGTGGGCAAAAACACGGTACTTAACGTGGATAACCAGCGCAAAAGACAATTGATTCTCCCAAATATGTCTCCTATGTTTTCGGAATGACGAAACAGTGAACCACTTATTCATTCACTGTTCATATGTTAGGAAAATATGGGAATTTTTTCTCTCTAAGACTGGCACCCAATGGGTTTTGCCAGGCTCCATCGATTCTATGCTTCTATCATGGCATGGCAGGGGGGCATTGGGAAGTCGGGTACGAAAATCTGGCATCTATGCTTGCTAGCGGGAATTTGGTCAATATGGTTGGAAAGGAATCAGTGATGCTTCAGAAACATGTCCTTTGGCCCCTTGGAAGTTTGTAAGCTAGCAGCCAGCCTTGTTCAGGATTGGGCGGCTGATCCCTCAGCCTTATCTTAGCTCTTTAGCTGCTTTATGCCTGTATACTAGCTTCTGGTTTTTTTTTTTTTCCTCCAGCCCCTGGTCTTTATTAATAATATTAATGTTTCAAAAAAAAAAAAAAAAGCATTGACAAGAAAATGAAAAGGGGCCATTTTTCCAGGGTCTGCAAATGGCATTTCCTCAATTATGTTTCAGCAAATCCAAATGGGCCTATGCTTCTGCATATATTATTTTCTTCTGATACTTTTTGGTGACTAACAACTTTTTTCGATGAATTATGTTGGTGGCCTACTTGAACTTGAAAAGCTATATGAACCTCAAGCAAAGGATCTGCATAGTATCCGAGCCTTGACCCTGGACAAGTGGACCCTGTGGCTTGGTGATCTGAACTGTTGATCTGATGGCCCCCAACATGGATAAGTCATCCCTCAAAAACCTTCCAGACTGAGGCAAATGTGGACTGTTGATATATTTTGTTCTTAACCATTGATTTGCAGAATGGAGGGTTAGAGTTTTGGGTTCGCCCATCAATAGTGGGACCCATCACATGTAGAGCCAGGATCACCAATCCATAGGAACCACTAGTTGAAACTCATGGCTCAAGGGCTCAAGGTTCATATAGAACCTCTGAGAACTTCCCAAAGCTAATATTGGGATTGATAAAGAATAAACAACATGTAGATGCACCCCTTACTCTGTTTTGGAGGTTGGCTTCTCTAAGTACCCATACCCATATGTCAGGATCAACATCCACACCCATTGTGGATTGAAAAGCAGGACAAGTTGGATGCAACTCATCTGAGTCAACTCAGATTTGGTCGACCCAATCTATTCGAGACCACAAGTCATCCCCAACTAAGTAGAGTCAGGCCGATTCACACACCCCCAACTTGGGCTAATTGTGACTCAACTCAAGACCAGACAAATCAGCCCAAGTCTGTGTGTTTTAAATCCTTGATACCCATGCTTAATGATGATGATGAAGATGACGATGACAATAACAATGCTAATAATATTAGAGCACTTGAATTATGTTTACGAACCTCTCGTACTCATTCAGTGGACCTAGAGGGTAGATCTCCTCTGCTCCACTGCGGCCCAGTCGTACTTTGGATGCAAAGAAAGGAAGCTCTGTGACCTGTAACAAAAAAGGATGCTTTTACAAAACTCCTAAACAAGAAGTGAGAGCAGCAGTATGAATAGTAGAACAAGTAGTAAGAGCAGAAAACACAAATTAGATCCAATGCTAGTAGTGAAATAGACCTGAGAAGCCACAAACGAACATTCAACAATGCCGGCATCACCTCGCAAGCCGCGCAAACATGCATCCGCAAATTTAGCTGCAGCATATGCCTGTAGTTTTTCTAATCATTTAGGAATCTGTTTTTGTGATGTAGAAGGTAAATGGAGCAAATGACTATGTAAAAGGGACTGACCATTGATAGTGTTGCGGACCCAGCCCCTGCTTTTGCCTGCAAAGGATACATATGATTCAGTTCTGTTTGGCAGGAAGAAAATCCTATTTCAAACAGTGTTTGATCGCGCAAAAGAACTTGGAATGTTCCAATCTTGCTAGATGCATGCAGGAATCTGTCCAAGAACTAGGAGCTGTATGATTGTATCCTCAGGTTCTTAGTTTCTACTAGTTGGACCCATGGTTTGATATTCGAGGCCATGTATATGATGGAACACAGTGGACAGGCAGTGGGATGATCTTAACCCTTCCATGGGTGGCCTGAAAATAGACTATTAAGAAAAGAAGTACAGCAGTGATCCACACTTCAACTGAAAAAAGGCAAAATATTGGATGGCCAGGATCTTCCAATTCGGAAGATTTTTGTGAGATGGCACCCCAATTGTATCAGTTGTCACCGAAACATGGGTAGCATTTTACAAACTGACAACCAAAGATACCAGGCTTCTCCAAAAAAATACCAGTAATACCACGTGGAAGTTGAGGCTGATTAGAGTTACGATGACTTTGAGGTGCATTCTCTTCTTTACAAAGAAATCTGTCAAACCATCTCAAATGAATGATGACGGTGTTAAACACATCTACAAGGGGCTTATCTCACTGCTGTATGAATATAAGCTTGTCCCCTATCAAATTCTTTGTAGAGGAATAATCATCCTAGTTTTTGTTAGAGGCACACATTCTTTAAGGAGTGTGTAGTGTAGAGGGTGCACGGATTAAACAGAAGAGACCACTGTCTTCTTCCAAAGGATAATCCTTGAATCCACAGGGAGACAGAAAAATATCTATAAATGAGAAATAAAATTAATATTATTGATGAGAAATGATGTCTACAACATACTTGATGGCCTTATATAAGCAAAGTAGACCCTAGACTTCTAATCCAGCTCAAACTAGGAAGCTTTCCCAAAATAGTAAAAAATAATAAAAGACAATCCTACCCGAACTCATAAAAGACTCTTAGATGACTAAGACAGACATTGGACTGGACCTAGACTCTTAAAACCCCAAATTTGACACCTAAAATGATTAAATTTTGCAAAGCCGTTTGGGGGCTAATGAAAGTTGGGTGGTTGACCAGAATATAGAGCGCGTCGATAGCTTTCCGACGACATATTATACACACATGAAACGGATAACCGCCTTCAAAGTTATCGCCATCGGAGCTATAGTGCGTGTTCAGGCTTTTTTGGCCCTGGATCGAGCTTTCTGGACCGGTTTTCTTTCGATCCTGGCCATTCATGAAGTCATCTGCCACCTATTCTACATGTTGTGTCACACCCAAAAGGCTAACCTATTAGGTGGAGTAACCCCAGGATATATGAAGACAAACTCCGCTCCCCTCCCAACCGATATGGGACAAACCAACAATCCCCCTCCCCACAACGGAACTTGGGGCGTGCAACACGCATGCACGGGGGCCTCCCTCTCCTCCCGCTTATGTGTGCCTAGGGCATCGACCTGGCGGATAACCTAGGCTTTGATACCACTGCTGTGTCGCACACAAAAGGCTAATCTATTAGATGGAGTAACCCAGGATATATGAAGACAAACTCCACCCCCCTCCCAACTGATGTGGGACAAACCAACACTACATCAGCATGGAATCAAAACTCGCTCAGACCATATCTCTTTGGTTTTCATTTCATCCAATACGATTCAGTTCTGGCAGCTCCGGTTGGTTTTTAGTTCAGTTTAGGCCAGGAGCAAGTCATATTCTGAGACAGTGATCTCCGGCCCTTACCAGACCTCTAATAAGGCATGCCCCCTTGTGTCTGCTATGTTCTTAGTAGGTTCTTGTCTGTTTCAGAAAACATCTGCCCTGCTTTTTGCAGCCAACCATTTTACAGTCTGGCCTAGTAGTTCTTGTATGTCTTGCTTCCCTAAATTTTCTTACAAGCAGTAAAAAGTTCCCCAGCAAGTGACATGAGGCAAGAAAAGCAGTAGATCTCTTTCACAAAGAAAAGCCAATGCAAGAATCAGGGATTGACAGAAACTGATGCTGCAACAATAGATTAAGGTTTACAGATGTAGATATTCCAAAAACAACAATTTAAAGAGTACTCGATAATTCGTCAGTCAATAATATTTCATAAAAAGGAGAATGCTTTGGTATTTTGTGAAATCTGTGAGTACATTGTTGATTACGGCAGTTACGTGTATTAGTGTACATGGCACGTGCAATGCACGGGAAAAGAGAGGAAGAGGTTGCGGGAGAGGGAAGGAGAAACAGTTGTAGAAAGTGGGAGCTACAGAGTTGGGACGTGAATTAGAGGAATTTAAAGGACCGGAATCCTCCAAGACCTTTTTGTATGCAGCAGGTACAACACTGGAGCGATGAGGGGCTCACCTTCTGTGTGTATGCGACATCCACTCTGTCCATCAGGTGCGTCCCTCAATATTAAGCCTTGAGGCAAAATATCTGCCCAGTCCACAACTCAGGTGTGCCATACCACAGGGAAAGATGGAATGGGACACCAATCATGGGTTTGTATGTGGGACCCAAAATACTGTTAATATTCTACCAATTCCACTGATAAGACTCATCCAGATGAAGACATTCTTAAAAAATCAGAGTAATCTAAAAGTCAGATGGACACACTGCATGAATTCAAGAGGTTTTGTGTATACTTTGAAATTGTTCCTTGTATTGTGGTTCACCTGAGTTCTAGATCAAGCTGTGTTTTGGGATGAACGGTGAACATGAGTGAATGCATCTGATGGATGTGTCACACAAATAACATGTTGCACCCCATAGAGTTTGGGTGTTGCACCCATTTCCTATATGACGTGTCCTAGTAGAGGGATAACTGCTGTTTAAGGGAGCTGGTAAAATCTACATCGCCCCCTTTTCTTGGGAAGTGGGCAAAATCACAACCACGTGTTGTTAAGCAGATAGCTGGAGTCATTTTAGATTTCTTAAAAATACCTTTTCTTACTTAAAAAACCCTTCACATGTCCTCAAATAATGCAAAGTTATAAGCACCTCAAAAACTAATTGCGGGAAAAAGCTTCCCCCTGGTTGCTCATGTTATATAGAGTAGCGCTTTAACTATATTAAGTGACACAGGGAAGGACGTGATGAGGATGATCACCGTCTTCCTCAATCGATAAACACCTTGAATCCACAAGACCCTCTTGAATACACGAGAAAATCTCAAATCCACAAGAAAATAGATAAAAATCAGAATTTTATTGAAGAATAATAGTAGCATTAATGAAAAATGAGTTTAACATGCTTATATATCCTAAAACAAACCATAAAATGCAACTAAGCGAGTCCTAAACAAATAAGGAAAGAAAACTGGAAAAACGCACCACTCTATCATCCGTCAACCGGTTGATTCAACAGGTTGAACTGAGCGTCGACCGGTCGACCCAATCAGTCGATCGGTTGAAAATGCCAAAAACTGTCCAGAGACTTCAGCTTAATTATTTGAATATTTCGATTGGTCAACCAGGAATTTTGACCGGTCGAAAAGGCCAAAAATTGTCCAGAGACCAGTCTGGAATTTCTGAAATTTCTGGCAATATTTCGATCATTTGACCGGTCAAACTATGCTGAATTTTTTCGATTTCTCTTGGGCTCCTTCGTTCTGTCCATCTGAGACATGAATGAATCTACGACCCGTTCTACATCATTAAGCAACTTCTACAGGTTTGAAATTTGGAAGGAGAAAGCTGAAAAGCTTCCAATTTATCAACTCATAAAAGAGACTGGTTGATTCGAGAGCTTTACATGGTAGCAAGCAACCACCCCTACTAGGTCCTAGCGAAGTGCAAAGCACCAACTAATTACTTGTTGCAATGACCGAGGCCCACTACAATGAAATTCTAAAATGTCTGATATAATTTCTATGTTATGCAAACACTTAGAAATGGGTCCCGTATGGGGTGCTTGGGAGAATGACAAGGTGCTGGGAATTAACCATCACTATGGTATTGAGGTAGCTCCTTCCAGGAGGTGCATGTGACTCAAATCCTAACCTCTCAAAATAGTGGACCTGCTCTAGATCGGTCATGTCCCCAAAGTCAAATTAATTGGACAATACCGACCTCTAGTTAAGAGACGTTTGTTGAATTTGGACCATTCATTACTTTCAGTTTTTATCATCCATTAGATGCCAACCAATTAGATAGTTAGGATCGTACTTTGAGTGTTATGTTTGGATTATAGTTGATCTACAGTGGTCCTACTATTTGGGCAGTTAGGATTTGAGCTACATGCAAGCACACAACAAGGGATCCACCCAAGCACAATAGTCGTGGTATAATTCTGATGTAGCACATGCTAATGGGAAGAATGAAGTGAGATACAATTGTAATTTTTAGTGGGCCCATGTGGCTGGAGCATTTGAATGGACAATAGATGTGGCAAAGGTCAAAACAGTCTACAATTAGAAAGTGGTTGGCAATAAATCATTATAATCATCTGAGCCTTCTCCAAATTAATTGGAGTCGGCAAATGGATGACAATAAATAATATCCCATTTCCTAAAGATGCGTGAGAAATGGTTCTTGGGAAAAAAGATAGAAGCTTCGAAATTTCATAGGGAAAGGGCCTGTGCTTAGGTACTCTATTAGTATGTATTTATCAATAAGTAGTTGTTGACTTTGTGGGTAGCTAGTGTTATTTGACTTTAATTTTGTGTGGTTTTGATGAATTCTCATGTGAACCCAAAGTAGTTTTTGAATGGGCATGCATTCTTGGGAATTAGTTGTGTAAATGGGATTATACAGGTAGTTCTGTATAAAGGTTTAGGGGAAAACGGATGTGGGCATTCAATCTTCATTTTTAGCGTGTGTGTTTTAGGTAGAGCATTATTCTCTTATAATGACCCTTATAATGAGTGTTTATCTATGAAGTGAAATCTTTCTTCTTCAACCTTAGGGCCCTTTTGGCATCTCTAATCTAATCCAATAAGAGGTATTCTAAAAAGACTTTTTCTTCTATCTCTTGTTTTACAATAAGCTTGTTTGGTAAAATCACTCTTTCATTACCAAAAAAAGGCTTTTTCTTATTTGAAATAAGCACGTTTGATAAAACATTCAAATAAGAGCTTTTTTAGGGGCAGTTGCTATCACTTTTAAAAATCACAACAACTCCATTACAATCAATGTGGATTGTTCATTTTTTTGGGCTACTGATTGCTTGGGTAAAATCATCAAATCAAGAGGAATGGGTAAAGGTGGAATGTGGGGCCTACCTTCAATATGGGTCGTTCATCAAGTGGGTTCACCTTTGATGTCAACCTTCCAATCATGTGGGCCCAACTTCAATGTACACCATCCATCATGGGGTCCCACCTTCAATGTCCACCATCCATCATGGATTCATGGGGTCCCACCTTTGATGTGGACTATCCATCAAGTGGGGCCCACTTGAAGTGCATCGTCCATCATGTGGGGTCCACCTTTGGTGTTAATCATCCATTATGTGGGCCCTCCTGGACGTGGACCATTCATCATGTAGGGCCACAGGTCGTTCACCATGTAGGCCCGCTTGAGAGAGAGAGAGAGAGAGAGAGAGAGAGAGATGTGAGGATAATTTTGGTATTTAAAAAAATGATTAAAGCCCTAATCTCTAACAGCTTAAGCTAAAGAAACTCTTAAAGAAAAAGTGAACCCTCCATTGCTTATGAAAGAGCTTATCTACTAATTTCTAAACAAATAAGCTGCATAATTAGATATTTACCAAACAATCTAAAAGCTTATTTTTTAATAAATAAGCCAATAAGCTCTTATTTGTAGAGATGCCAAATGCCCCATAATTTTTGCAATTTTCTCTTGTTTTATATCATCAATTCTCCCTCTCTCCGCATCATTTGATGTCAGAGCTTGTGCTATCACTCTTTGGGTGGTGCTTCATCGACGTGCAAGTTCTGGCGATGGTGGCAAGATGTCGGTGGTCGTGACTGAGGCTTTTCTATGGAGGATGATGCAAGAAAAGAAGAGTGATGAGAAATTAAGGCACACATCTCTACTGTGTTGGATGAGATTGAGTGACATCAAAAGGAAGCTTGCATTAAATCTCAATTCATCAAAACCAAATATATGGAACTCAAACAACATCCGATCTATGGCGAATAGGATGCCAAGGAACAACTCTTGTGAGAAGCATGTTAAAGATTTAGATCTCAATAAAGGGCCAATCTTGCAATTGACAGGTCCAAGTGGAGAGGGAGAATTGATGCTAAAACAAGAGATAATTGCAAGAACTAAAAGGGAAGAAAGATTTCACTTCATAAATAATTACCCATTACAAGTGTATTACAAGGGGGCAATGTTTTACCTATTGGTTTAAATAGCTTAAGCTGCATAGCTCGTAGCTTAGCCTCCACGCTACATAGCCTACATATACACTAAATGCCTTCATCAGTTAATGTTTTTGATGATTTGTTACATTTTTCAATAGAAATTAGTTAATGTTTTTTTAGTAACATAATATAACTCACACTATTAAATAATTCAATCGCTACTTCTTTATCTTTATAATAAATCTTTGCCATATTTTTCCTATTGTTTTATGTTGCGTTTGGTTGCACCAAATTTCATGAAATTTTAATTAAAATTTCATGTTCTTGAAGCACAACCTTAATTAAAAATCTATAAGTAAAATGTACAAGTAATGCGAAGCGTAGCTTATGCCTCATGGTCTAGAGGGATGGACGCTAAGCTACACACAATTTGCTATTTAAAACACCAATTTTACCTAGAAAACACACTTGTTTAAAATGAGAATTGGATGATCAAATTTGTTTTTTCCTTGGCCCTTTCTCATTTACAATGTACTAATGGCCAAGAATGTATGCTCATTCAATAGCTACCTTTGAATCACATGAGATTACAACAAAACCACACACAATTAAAGTAAAATGACCACTAGCTACCCCTAAAATCCACAACTATTTATTGATAAACACCCACTAATAGAGTTCCTAAGAAAACACCTTTTCCCCCTAAAACATTATAAATGTTCCTGAGCTTCCGTCTTTTATCCATGAATCATTTCCATGCATGCTCAGAAAATAGGATATTATTTATTCTGAACAACTTCTATAGTGTGGACTATTTTGACATTCCTTGGTCCCACCCACATGGTCCCAACAAATCTTTTATATACATTCCACTAGCATGCCACATCAAAGTCACCCTATCATCCCCACTAGTGTCTGACAATTCAACATTAAGAGGGTGTTTGGGAACACAGAAAGCCCCGGAAATGAATTTGCTTTCCATGGCAAACCTACTTTTCCTCTATTTGCGCAAAAAGTAACATTAGAAATCGACATCCATTTTCCAGCTTTTTATCAAAAGCTGTAGACCCATGTTTCTCCCAAAAACAACGTTAGATCGATTTCCAAAGCTGAGAAGACACACAAGGTGACATGTTCGAAGTAACCATGCATGGAATCCATGTAAAACTGAAACCCAAAACAAGCAATGGTAAAGAAAATCAGAGACCATGGTTTTTCATTTTCTGAGAATTCCAGGTTACTTATCCTTATCCATGTTTTAGTTTTCCTCCATCCAAAAATCCTAAAGTATAAATATTACTATTAAAGTCCCTTGATATACATTGATACACCATCCTCTAATGGCTCGAGCTTTAAGAGTAAGTGGTTATTTGACATGGTATCAGAGCAAAAGGTCATGTGTTCAAATCCCAAGAGCAACAAATATGCCTCCGTAATATATTCTCCCACGGGGGGCCAGGAAAATCAAGTCTGAGTGTCCCTCCACCCTTGCCCAGTATGTTCCCATGCAGAGTTCCACCCCACACGTGCGGGGGAGTGTTAAAGTCCCTTGATATATATTTATACACCATCCTATAACAGCTCGAGCTTTTAGAGCAAGTGGTTATTTGACAATTACCTAAACGACAGAACATGTTTTGCGCATTAACGGATCTCATATTATGCATTTCTACTGAATCACTGTCAAGTTCGGAGAAAATGTGTACCGATCTAGGTGTTGGACAACTCAGAGTAAAAGAACATGGTTATATATTTAATATTAAATAACTTTCTATTATTAAATAATTTTTAATATAAATATCCAGCTATGACAGTTCAATATCTGCCAAGGATCCCATGCCCATATCCATGTCATATAATCCAAAGCTGGTACCTGAAGGATTTGGAGGGTCTAGTCTGATAGGCTGTGCCTGTATGTACCATTATACAAGAGATGTATTATTGTTTTCTGATGCGGACATCAGTGGTGCATCCTTTAGAGTGTACCAGAGGAGGTGACGTCGCAGATCGAGTGTTGGAGCAGACGAGTTGATGTGGATGGACGCCGGGCCCATTGGGCCCATTTTCTGACGCGTTACGAGTACGCGAGATGCAGGATCGCGCAGGAGCATCATGACCGCTGGACCATGGAGCGGATTTACATTTAGGCGCTTTTCTATTTATTTCCTTGTTTCTAGGCGCTTTAGTGTCGTTATTTACTTTAGACGTTTTTATATTATTTCTTTGGTTTTCAGGCACTTTAGTGCACTTTTTTTATTTTCGTAGCTTGTATATACTGTGAGAACCCTATTTCGAAATTATTGAATGAATAGAAAATTCGTGAGTTTCTTCCTCTTTGTTGAGAGATTAGGGTTTCAGGATTGGCCCTCGGGTGTTGAGGATTCCACCCCGGAGTTTCCGTTTTCTCTTCTCTCTTTCTTCAAGGTGCGAGGAAAGGTAAGCTTCTTTTGATTCCTAATTCGTACTTCATGATAACCCATTGTTTTTTCGACATCCCTCGTCCTTCTTTTTGAAACCCCCCCTCTTTTTGGTACGATCGAAAAGAGGGATGCCTAGCCACGATAACCGGATCCAAACTTGACTGTGGACTGGTCTATGCTAGATCTGGGATATCCTCATATCCCTAGATCCTCCCTGTTTTACGATTTTACATGGTTTTATGCAAAGGGGCATGATCCGGACGGACGGATTTCATCTTCGTGTTGAGATTTGTTAGTTTCCTCTGATTGAAAGTAGTTAGTTTCGTAATTTTATTATTTGAATATCTTCCAACTTGATATACATGCATCTAGGGTTAGATCATCGCATGCCCCTGCATCAATTTTGGTATCAGAGCAAAGGTTCCTAGCGTAGGTCAGTTTACCCAAAATTTTCCTTTTCGGTGATTTTTTTTCAAAGGAACCGGACATCCCAAATCGAAAAAAATCGCTCGACCCGCGTCCTACTCTGCGTAGGGGTCATAGTTCGTTGAGTTTAGTTAGCCTTTTTTTTTTTTTTCTAGATTTTGTTGAGTCCTTATATAGATCTAGGCCACATAGGATAGCTTGCATTGCACTGAACTAGGATAGTTAAAACTGCATTTAAATTTTACCTTTTTTACACCTTTGCGCACCTAAATCTAGGGCCTTTCACATATCACTCCTGGTGTATGCCTACGCGCACTGGTCGTAGGTTTGGTCTTCATAATACTATGGAATCTAATCAAATTACCAAAGCTCTGGAGGGTCTAATTAAGAGAATGGATCAGCAATTTCAGACCTTGAGAGGTGAGATCGCGCAGCAGTTTGCGCATCAGGATGATAGGTTCACACGTTTAGAGGAGAGGGTCACGCGCTTAGAGGATGGCATCCAGACCACCACTTTAGATGGTCCCCAAGCAACCCCCGACACTGGGGCAATCGATCAGTCCCAAGTTGTGGGCCCTGATCCGCCTAGGGATGATTTGGGCGCAGGTCAAGTCCGTGGGCCTGGCAATGGACACGATGGGGCTCATCATCAGCCACCCCCACAGATTCGTGATCCTGTTTTCCCCGCCCAGCGGGAGGGCCATGGTGGGGTGCGATATCCGCAACCTCAGAGATACCATGAGCAGAACCCTGTTATTAGGGTCATGAAGGGCATCAAGGTTGACGCTCCTAGTTTTGATGGGAGACTGGACCCTAAAGTTTTTTCTGATTGGCTAGCAGACATGGATCACTTCTTTCAGTGGCACGGTCTGCCAGACCCACAGCGGGTTGGATTCGCCAAGATGAAGTTGGTGGGCCAGGCAAAACTATATTGGGGAAATGTGGAGCGTCGCTGTGAGCGATCTAGAGAGGGGCCAGTTCTCTTTTGGATTGAAATGAAAGAACTGTTGCGAGAGAAGTATGTTCCCCTTTCTTATAAGCAGAGGCTGTTGGATCAATGGCACACTTTGCGCCAAGGATCCATGACGGTAACGGAATACATTGCCAAGTTCGATGAATACATGATGAGGTGCGATGTAGATGAGGACCCTGCTGTGGTTCTCTCCCGTTTTCGTATGGGCCTCAAGTTTGACCTCCAGCGTGAGCTCATGCCTCATATGGTTACCAGCTTAGAGCACGCTTACCAGATGGTGCAGGAACTGGAGCACTATGTGCGCCAATCTCCTGCTAGAGGGTTTGAGATTCGACCTACTGTGCCTAGAGTAGCTCCGCAGGGAGCGAGACCTCAGGTCGGAAGTCAACCCAGAGCTCAACCTGGTACCCAACCAGTCAATAGAAATCGAGGTAACAATGTGGCTGAACCAAGTACTAGGACTGTGATGCCAGGGCAGTGCTACCGCTGTGGTGGCATGGGTCACATTGCCACAGAGTGTTCAAATAGGGGTGGGCGTATTGCCTTTGTTTCTGAACACTCTACAGAAGAAGAAGTGGCATATGAAGTTGAAGGTGACCAGAATGATGAGGAAATCATCGTCCAATCCCTTGAGCCGGCCAGTGATGCCGAGGATGATACTGTGGAGACTACCCTACTTGCTGTGGTGAGATGCGCTTTGGCCCAGGTAAAGGAAAGTGAGGATTGGCGCAGAACCACTATCTTCCACACTTACGCCAAGTGTGGAGATAAGAGCTGCAAAGTGATCATAGATGGCGGGAGCTGTGAGAATGTAGTTTCTCCAAGTACTTTGAGTCGCCTGGGGTTGAAGCCAGTCCCTCACCCCAACCCATACCGAGTTTCTTGGGTTGATGCGACATCCCTTCCTGTGACTCAGCGATGCCTTGTGCCAATTGAATTCGGGCCATACAAGGACAAGTTGTGGTGTGATGTGGTCACGATGGACGTTGGCCATATCATCTTGGGAAGGCCATGGCTCTTTGACAAAGATGTCACAATATTCGGGCGTACGAATAATTGTGTGTTTAAGCATGAAGGAAAGAAGCTTGTCTTGAGCCCGCTCCCTCCCAAATCGTCCACAGGAGCGAAAGATGTTGCGTCTCGAGGCAGTTTTAAGAGTCAAAGGGCACCTCAGTCGAAGTCTCTCCACATCATAGATGCTAAGGAGTTTGAGAGAGAGGCTAAAACTGGGACTATGGTGTACGTTTTACTGGCTAGAGAGCACACCCGAGGTTGCTATAGGGTTACCACAGGAGGTTCGTTCAGTCCTAGAGGAGTTTCGGGATGTCTTCCCTGAGGACCTTCCAGACGAGCTCCCACCAATGCGGGACATTCAGCATGCGATAGATCTTGTCCCAGGGGCGACCCTACCAAACCTCCCTCACTACAGAATGAATCCCACCGAACATGCCGAGTTGAAGAGGCAAGTGGATGAATTGCTTAAAAAGGGATTTATTCGTGAGAGTATGAGCCCGTGCGCCGTGCCTGCGCTTCTTACGCCAAAGAAAGATGGCACGTGGCGCATGTGTGTTGATAGTAGAGCCATAAACAAGATTACTGTCAAGTATCGGTTTCCCATCCCGAGGCTTGATGACATGCTTGACATGATGGCCACCTCTACTATCTTTTCGAAAATTGACCTCAAGAGTGGTTATCACCAAATTCGTGTTCGCCCAGGAGATGAGAGGAAGACTGCCTTCAAGACGAAGGATGGGCTGTATGAGTGGTTGGTTATGCCCTTTGGGTTAACCAATGCTCCAAGTACATTTATGAGGGTGATGACCCAGGTGCTGCGACCCTTTATGGGTAAGTTCTTAGTTGTGTACTTCGATGATATCCTCATCTATAGTACGTCTCCTACCCAGCACCTTGAACACTTGAGGCAGGTCTGCAACGCCCTGCGAGCAGAAAAGCTTTATGCGAACCTCAAGAAGTGTTCCTTCTTGACTTCTAGAGTTATCTTCCTGGGGTTCGTTGTTTCGTCAGAGGGTATGTCTGCAAACCCTGAGAAAGTTAAGGCCATTGTCAATTGGCCCGAGCCGCGTAATATACATGACGTGCGAAGCTTTCACGGCCTAGCTACGTTCTATCGACGGTTCATCCGTGGATTTAGCTCTATTATGGCTCCCATCACAGATTGCATAAGAAAATGGGAGTTCCAATGGACTAAAGCCGCGACACGGGCTTTCTCTGAAATTAAGAATAAGATGACGGAAGCGCCCGTCATGCATCTACCTGACTTCTCTAAAGTCTTTGAGGTGGCGTGTGACACGTCAGGACTTGCCATAGGGGGAGTGTTAAGCCAAGAGGGACATCCTGTGGCCTTTTTCAGTGAGAAACTGAATGAGGCTAAACAACGCTACTCCACCTACGACAAAGAGTTCTATGCGGTTGTGCAATCATTGCGCCATTGGCGGCATTATTTATTACCGCAAGAATTTATCCTGTTCTCTGATCATGAGGCCTTGAAATATTTGAGCTCTCAAAAGAAGTTGAGCCCTAGGCATGCCAAGTGGGCTCAATTTCTTCAGGAGTATACGTTTCTACTTAAGCACAAGGCCGGTAAAGAGAATAAGGTTGCTGACGCGCTTAGCCGTCGTGTCATGACGCTGCGGTCCATGAGCATTGAAGTTACAGGCTTTGAGCAACTCAAGGGTGAATACTCAACTTGTGCTGACTTTGGGGCCATCTATGCGTCGTTGTCTAGTGACCCACCCTCGAGGAGTGCTGAGTTTGTCCTTACAGACGGATATCTTTTTAGAGGGGACAAGCTCTGCATCCCACGCACATCCCTCCGTGATTTTCTAGTATGGGAGCTTCATGCTGGAGGGATGGCAGGTCACTTTGGTAGAGATAAAACAGTTGCCCTAGTTTCTGATCGTTTCCATTGGCCTAATCTCCAGCGAGATGTGGCCAAGATTGTAGGGCAGTGTCGGACATGTCAACTGGCAAAGCAGAGGAAACAAAATACAGGCTTATACACTCCTTTGCCAGTTCCACATGCCCCGTGGCAAGATGTCAGTATGGATTTCGTGCTTGGGCTTCCCAAGACTATTCGTAAGCACGATTCCATACTCGTGGTCGTTGATCGGTTTTCTAAGATGGCCCATTTCCTACCCTGTTATAAGACCTCAGATGCCTCCCACATTGCTAAGATATTCTTTCAGGAGGTTGTGCGACTTCATGGGGTACCTAGATCCATCGTGTCTGACAGAGATACCAGGTTCACTAGTTATTTTTGGAAGACTCTCTGGCATCTTTTGGGTACGAGGCTTCAATTTTCTTCAGCATATCATCCTCAGTCGGATGGTCAAACAGAGGTAGTGAACCGTAGCCTAGGGAATTTGTTGAGATGTCTAGTTGGAGACCACCACAGGACCTGGGACACTGTTATTCCCACAGCAGAGTTCGCTTATAACTCTTCAGTGAACAGGTCCACAGGAATGAGCCCATTTGAAATTGTTTCAGGTCTTAGACCCCGAGCCCCCATAGATTTGATCCCCATGGCTACCCCACAGCGTCCTTCAGAGTTAGGAGAGTCATTTGTCCATCATATACATGCATTGCATACTGAGATTAGAAGGAAGATTAATTCAAGTAATGAACATTATAAACTTTCTGCTGACACTCACAGGAGATTTAGGGAATTTCAACCTGGAGATGACGTCATGGTTCGTATTAGGTCTGATCGGTTTCCACCTGGATCTGTGAAGAAGCTTCATGCCCGTATCATAGGCCCACATAAAATTGTGAAAAGGTTGGGGTCTAACGCTTATGTTGTCGATATCCCTCCTACCATGGGCATCAGTTCCACATTTAATGTGGAAGATCTAGTTCCCTATTACGAGCCATTACCTCTATCCAGTGATTCCCCTGTTTCTTCCCAGACCTCCCCTATATATGGACCTTGGCCACAGCCTGACCTCCCTATACCCATCTTACCTTCTCTTCCTTCTGCACCGAGAAGAGACGAGATAGAGGGAATTTTGGACTCCGAGTTGGTTTCTACTCGCTCAGGGGGTTACCAGAAATTCCTAGTCAAGTGGAGGAACAGGCCTATTGCAGATAACTCCTGGATTACCGAGACAGAGCTACAGTGTATCGCTCCAGATATACTTGAGAGGTACAGGAGTTCACTTTCGCCAGTGGCGAATTCTTCCCACCTGGAGAGAATTGATGCGGACATCAGTGGTGCACCCTTTAGAGTGTACCAGAGGAGGTGACGTCGCAGATCGAGTGTTGGAGCAGACGAGTTGATGTGGATGGACGCCGGGCCCATTGGGCCCATTTTCTGACGCGTTACGAGTACGCGAGATGCAGGATCGCGCAGGAGCATCATGACCGCTGGACCATGGAGCGGATTTACATTTAGGCGCTTTTCTATTTATTTCCTTGTTTCTAGGCGCTTTAGTGTTGTTATTTACTTTAGACGTTTTTATGTTATTTCTTTGGTTTTCAGGCACTTTAGTGCACTTTTTTTATTTTCGTAGCTTGTATATACTGTGAGAATCCTATTTCGAAATTATTGAATGAATAGAAAATTCGTGAGTTTCTTCCTCTTTGTTGAGAGATTAGGGTTTCAGGATTGGCCCTCGGGTGTTGAGGATTCCACCCCGGAGTTTCCGTTTTCTCTTCTCTCTTTCTTCAAGGTGCGAGGAAAGGTAAGCTTCTTTTGATTCCTAATTCGTACTTCATGATAACCCATTGTTTTTTCGACATCCCTCGTCCTTTTTTTTGAAACCCCCCCCCCCTTTTGGTACGATCGAAAAGAGGGATGCCTAGCCACGATAACCGGATCCAAACTTGACTGTGGACTGGTCTATGCTAGATCTGGGATATCCTCATATCCCTAGATCCTCCCTGTTTTACGATTTTACATGGTTTTATGCAAAGGGGCATGATCCGGACGGACGGATTTCATCTTCGTGTTGAGATTTGTTAGTTTCCTCTGATTGAAAGTAGTTAGTTTCGTAATTTTATTATTTGAATATCTTCCAACTTGATATACATGCATCTAAGGTTAGATCATCGCATGCCCCTGCATCATTTTCATACATATTTCTGGAATGAATATGGGAATATTTACCTCAACAACTTCTGTGCCACCGTTCTGGATCCGATCTGTCAAGTAATTAATTTCTTCTGCAGTGAAGGAGCATGGAGGCTTAACCTGCATAAATGGATCTCCAACTTATCATTGGAACAAAAACTTGCCAGAAGTCAGAATTGTAAGTGGAAAAAATGATGCGAAAACTAATTTGATCTGCATGAGTGCAGTTTCACAGGACTCGCTGCTGGCATGAATCAACATGGCACACATATGCAAGATCCAAGATGCTCAACAGGTGGGACCCGCAGTGTCCAGAATTCTGTCTGATCTGCTTGTCTGGTGGGCGCTGCACGCATATATCCAATATGGACCTTTGGTCAATTCTTTTTAACTGGCCATTTCTTTGGTACACGAGTAGCCACTATTCAGCAGGCTGGCCCGATTTTTGCATCTATTGATACGTGTCAAGTTGGCATGTCCATGCCACGAGTACTATGAAAGTTCACATAAGTGACTACCATTATCGGGGCTAAAAGAAAGGGTCACATGTTGAAATTCAGAGAGAGTTCTTCCAACCTGGGACAGAAGGGGTAAGATCGTAACCCCTGCATGGCCACCAACGACTGGGACATCAACTTCCCGGGGATCAATTCCTAATACCTCAGCCTGTGACAGTAACATAACATTAAAACAGATCAACACCATCGACTACTGATGACACTAGACACTGAATCAATGAGAAATCCACAACACCACTCACTGACAACAAACAGATTTCAAGCGGGTATTCACATGGAGTTTTGCTGAGCTAACACTCAGCGAACATAAGAGGAACATCTGAGCTGTTCATCAGGTGGCCCCACTGTGCAGATGATTTGACTGAAAAATCTTGTTGGCCCACATGCAAATTATGAGCGCGACCACCCATCTGATGAGTTTGCCAGCCTGTATTTGGTTGAAACCAACATATACCGTGAGGCAAACCAACAGATGTGCCAGGTTGGCATGTGGAGCCATATGGGTAGAGATGTGCACAGGCTTAGTAAAACTCTTCTCTATAACACAGCTACAAGAATCCGAACAACAAATAGCTCCACGACTCCCAAATTGTAAATAAAAGAAACCAATTGCATACCACAAAGGTATTGGCTCTCACTACATCGAGCATCGTCACTCCCAAAAGGCGTTTGGGATCAAACATGCCAGCTTTCTTGAAAACCTCCGCTGCAATTGGGATAGTAGAATTCACCGGATTGCTGATCACATTCACAATTGCGCGAGGGCAATACTTAGCGACTCCTTCACAAAGAGTCTTAACGATTCCAGCATTGATATTGAATAAGTCATCCCTCGTCATTCCTGGCTTCCTTGGAACACCGGCTGGAATGATGACAAGGTCCATTCCTGTAAGTGCACTCTCTAATTGTGACACCCCCAAGAATCCACGTACCTTAAAAAACAAAAACCAAAACACCAAAATTCAAGTATGTTGATCAAAAACCCAATAGAGGAAATCAGGCATGAGTACCAAATTTAAGGAATTTGAGAATAACGGCATTGCACTATAATGAAATAGAAATGTGACTAATATCTGAAACCAGTGTGCATAAGCTCGGACTCGACTTGGAAATTGAGCTTTTGATTCCGTGCTCGACTTGGGAGTGTCAACGGAAATTCAACATACCCTTTTTCCTGTTTGTAAAATTGACTGAGTTGATCATCAACTCACTAACGTCCTATAAACTTCGTAGATGGACTCTCATAGTCTGGCCAAAAGGAGACAATGTGGATTAACTCTTAGGTCGATGAGTTTTCTTTTTTCCCTTCTTTTTCTTTTTTAGTATTGTCTGAAACCCAATATTATGAACGGAAAGGTTTGGAATCCAAACACTACAAACCTGAGAGTGGTAAAAATAAATAAATAAACCCTAGATAAGAAATTGTGGCCCTAATCATCGATGTAGAATTTCCAATTTTCAAAGAATTAGCTAAGAAACAGATCAACATAGAACCATATGACTGATATGAGAAACTTAATATTAATAACATAAACCCAAAACCCTATGATCCAAAACATCATGCCTGAAACCAAATAACCCCTCAACTACAACACACCCGTTATGCTTCAGTAGAATAGGACAGGAAGCAAATCTCAAACCATAGAAACTAGATTCCTAAAATGAGAAGACCTCAAGCCCAAAAACCCTGACCAATAACTGTAGACATAAAGAACAACAATCAGCTATACATTTTCAAGCCTTGCCAAAATTTTAAAATTTCAGAAAATTGAAGGCAGGGGAGGAGAGAAGTACCACAGCACCCGTGTCCATGTGACTGATGTCTGCCGTAACACCAGGAGAATTGACAACATCATACAGATGTAGAACTGAAACCAATGGATTCATCTTCATCAACAATGCAAGTGGTTGGCCTATGCCTCCAGCAGCACCCAAGATCGCGACTTTGAATCCGGATGCCCCACCTTTTGATCGACAAGCAGCAGGCCTCAAACTGGAGCTTCCCTCCATCTTCTAGTCATAAATTGACACCATTTGAATCATACGATGATGACGGAAACAAGTGAAATGAATGAGATAGTATAGAATAAAAATGCTTCAGCTTTCATCACCGACACAATTATAGTACCATTAGAAACCCAAAACACCATAACAGGAAAGAAATATGAATATGAGCACTTCATCTTCTAATTTATCCATATCAAAACTAGAAAAACTCCATCACAAGAGTATCACAATGTTTAAGTTTGGGAAATTTTTGCGAGGCAGTTAATCGGGAAAATCAGAAAGATCATGAAACTCCAAAAAACCTCTCTGTATTCTTGTTATTCTTTTTCTTTTTTTTCCCCCAACCCTATTCTGGTGCCATTGTACAACATCGGGTGGAGAATGCGGCCAATGAAGACCTAAACCATTACCATTTTATCTAAACTCTAAAGTAGGGAAAAGAAAATGGTCATTTTGGGGGTTCCTTTCTTTTCTTTTTTAGAACTACTGAAAAATTCATGGGCTATTCAAGAATTTAATTTTAAAGAACATGCCAATAATTCACGTCTTCGAGAAAATGGAAAATTTTGTTACCAGGAAGGCATGAACACAAGAATGAGAAAAATGTTGAAGTTCATCAATCACAGCAACAACTTTATCAAAAGCAGAAAGCTCAGAATTGAAATGGTGAAAAGGTAAAATTAAAAAGTAAAATAAAAAGTTGAAGTCCATCCTTCAATTTATAACCACCACTCTATTTAAACAATATTACAATTTGATACAATGGCGCATCCAAAAATAGCCTTAAAATTAAATGCACAACCTTTCTATAAAAAATAACCTCAAAAATTAAAAAACCATGATTAAAAAAAAAAAAAAAAAAAACAAAGGAAAGAATCCATAAATACCATAATTTCTAAATGAATAAAATCCAAAATGCCATCATCAACATGGGAAAAATAAAACCCAGAACTGGAAACCATTAGAAAAAGTTTTCAGGCTGTGTTTGGATGCACCATCATTTCAAATCACAATAACTAGTTCAATAAAGTGGAAATGACCAAACTGTAATTACCTTTCTAAGAATTTGTATCAACAGAGAAAGCTCCAAAACGCAATTGCATACCCTGTGAGTTGGACTTGAACAGATATATAACATTCATTTGAGGGCTACTTCCACACTATGAATGGCAGCAACAGAAATTATAATATGACCATTTCCTCAATACTGAACTATTATTGAAATCAATTCGATAGCGCAGCCAAACACAGTGA
This sequence comes from Liriodendron chinense, assembly GCA_003013855.2. Taxonomy (NCBI): domain Eukaryota; kingdom Viridiplantae; phylum Streptophyta; class Magnoliopsida; order Magnoliales; family Magnoliaceae; genus Liriodendron; species Liriodendron chinense. The sequence goes on along the minus strand of PVNU02002791.1, from coordinate 24,656 downwards.
TAGGTGCCTTATGTGCATGTAGCAGCTTGAGGATGTTTAAGTACGTGTTGTAGAATAGGGATGGTGAATTAGTGGGTGAATTACCAAAGATCATGGGTCTAGATAGTGGGTTAGCATTTTCTGATGTATGTAAATGAAGAACTAATGAAGAAAAAGACAAATTTCACTCTTCAATTCTTATCTTACGTAGAGATATAGGAGGAGTTCCCCCTCGAAGAGGATCACCATCACCCTTTATTGTTATTTTTAAATATAGCTCAAAAGAAGGGTAAGAAACATATCATGTTAGTGTCAGAGCAGTTGACCTTGGGAGTGGCTGAAGGTACACACTCTGCTAAAAATGGAGGAAGTTGTGAAGAGTCTTCAAGAAACTTCAGAGCAATAAGGCCAGCGACTCAATGAGCTCTGCCAGTCCTCTTATCAACATGGCCAACAACTTCATGAACTTGGCACCATGCTTGCGGCCATTTCTTTTGAATTCGATCAAGTGACTTAAAGTCAAGTCAGGGAGCACAAGGAGACTCAACAAGGCCTTCCATCAACCTCCAACACCTCACTGATGTTGGGAATGGTTCATGTACGAGTGTCGGAGGAGCCATCCAAACTCGATGATAACGGACAATCGGCCAACACACCAAAAGCTCCAGAGCCGTTGGGGGAGCACCGATTCATCCCTATATTCTGGCTCTTCCAAGCAAACCCAAGCAAGTCCTCCCAGTGGGTAACCCTTGCATTGCACAGGTCCCTGAATCACAAGGTCCCACAATGGGTCCCACCTCGTGGCCTTCCTGCATCTCATAGGCCCCACCTCGTGGGCCACCCCACCCCCAGTGTGGAGATACGGTGCATCCTTGGAGTCACACCAAGATGCTACCACATTATCCACCCACACCGGTGAGGAGACTCAATCCCTAGGCTCCCGCTTTGATACCACTTTGATAGTGGACAACCGGGCAACACACCAAAAGCTCCAGAGTTGTTAGGGGAGCACCAATTTATCCCTATATTCTGGCTCTCCAAGGCAAACCCAAGTGAGTCCTCCTCGTGGGCAACCCCTGTGTCGCACGGGTCCCCAAATCACACGGTCCCACAATGGGTCCCACCTCATGGCCATCTTACATCTCACAGGCCCGCCTTGTGGACCACCCCACCCCCAGTGTGGAGATACGGTGCATCCTTGGAGTCACACCAAGATGCCTCGCATCACTCGAGCCATTTGACTCGAATTTCCGCGCTTTGACAGTAACAACCCTTCGGGTTGGGTCTACCGAATTAAATAATTTTTCTACTACCACCAAACCCCAATGGACAAACACCTCACTATCGCTTCATTTCATATGGAAGCGAGGCTCTTCAATGGTAGTGGTGGTATAAGATGTTTAACCATCACTCAACGTGGCCCGCGTTCATCGTTGCCCTCAACCGTGCTTTAGCCCAACTAAATATGAAGATCATGCCAGTGCCTTAGCAAAGCTTCAACAAACGTTATTTGTACGAGATTACCAATGCCAGTTTGAACGCTTGGCCAATCGCACCCAACATCTTCATGAGGATTTCCTAGTTAGTTGTTTCATTTGCAGGTAAAAGGACGAAATTTGACTTAAGGTGCAGATGTTCCATCCAACATCATTAACTGTGGCCATTGGATTAGCTTGCCTGCAAGAAGAGAAACTGACAATTGGCCGCAAACTCGCACTTGTTACCACCTCAAACCCATCCCAAACAAAACATATTTCATCGCAAGAAGCTCGAGAATGGCATGAAAAAGGCTTGTGTTATTATTGCGATGAAACGTTTCGTCTAGGCTGCCACTTTAAAAGTCCTCACCTCTTTGCCATAGATGGACCCTCTAACGAAGATGACGAGCTAGTAGAAGAATGCAGTGAGAAAAACGAGGTTGAGAAAGAGCCTCCTATGATCTCATTGCATGTGATGGTCGGAACTACCGCAATACTGCCCCACAAACCATGCGGGTCATTAGGTATTTAGGTTTATATATAAGCTCTTAGCAACAATGTTAATAGATAGTGGAAGCACCCATAATTTCATTTGCCTTACTATAGTCAGAATGGGTTGTGTACCGACTCATCAAGATGCTCATTTTCAAGTTATGGTAGCTAGTGGAGAGTGACTCCTCGGCAAGGTGTTCCGTATCCATTACGATACACTCATAAAGGCTGATATGTATAGGTAACAGCTATACGGGGGTGAAATGGGGCAGTTGGTTTTTTTGGACCGTATCAACTGTTACAGTGGCCGTAAAGGCCATTACGGGGCATAACGACCATTACCCTTGTAATGGTTGAAAAACAACCATTTTTTCTCTATTTAAATTCATTTTCTGCTCTCTCTTTTTTCTTTTTCTTTTTCTTTTTTCACTTTTCTCATTCCTAAAACTCTCCTAGAGCATTTTACAATAGATTTTGTCCACTCTTACTATAGTTTGTCCACTCTTACTATAGTTTGAAGTGATTTGAGCGAACAGAAGCTCCGAGGGCCTTTTTTTCAAAAAATTGAAAAAGTACTATTTATTCCTTTTCTGATTTCTACTTCTAATGCTTAACTGTGATGTTAAACATTAGATAGATATAATCATGTTCACAAATTCACCAGACAGCGTGATACAACACTCTCACCAAAGAGTGGACCGTTGCACTACCATAAACATGTTCAAAAAAAAAAAAACAAATACATGTTAGGAATATTTATACTATTCTGGATTTTTTAGATATTTTTTCAGAATTTTACAGGCAAAATAAAATTTTCAACCATTACGGGGGTCGTAACAGTCGTTACGGCCAATATCCGTATCAGTAATGGTGGTGACCGTTATGGCCACAGTTACCAATACGGAATACCTTGGTCCTCGGTAAAGGGAGGCATATGAGACTGACAATTCAAGTACAAGGAATACCCATCACTGCAGATTTTTTCATATTGCCTCTTGGGGTATGCTATATGGTATTGGGTGCCCAGTGACTTTGAACATTGGGCCTGTGGTTTGGGATTCTCAAACCTCTCTATGAAGTTCACATCATACCAAGGAGAACGCCAACTGAAGGGTATTCAGGCTGCTCTCTTGAAGTGGTCAATGCAAAGCCCAATCACTAAGGAGGTGTAGCGTTGTGGCCAGGCCTTGCTATTGCAGCCACCTCTTCTATTGATAAAGATAAGGATCTTCAGAACCTATTGGTCAATTGCAAGGTCATGTTTAGTGAACCAAAAGGATTGTTGCCACCTCATAAGCATGATCACCACATTCCAATGATTTAAGGAGCTCAACCGGATAGTGTGCGTCCTTACAGGTACTCCTATTTCCAAAAAATGAGATAAAGAAAATTGTAAAAGAAATGTTGAGTATCTGTTTCTCTAAATCAAGCAACCATCAAAGACAAATTTCTAATGCCTGTCATTGATAAGTTGCTCGATAAGCTACATGGGGCTCAGTTCTATTCCAAGTTGGACTTACAATCTGGTTACCACTAGATTAGAGTGCGTGAAACGGACATTCCCAAAACAGCCTTCCGAACTCACGAAGGGCATTATAAGTTCTTGGTAATGTCATTCGGTCACATTAATGCCCCATCTACATTTCAAAGTTTAATGAATGATGTGTTTGACTGTATCTACCATGCTTTGTGTTGGTTTTCTTCGATGAATTACTGGTCTACAGAAAGACATGGGAAGAACACTCGCACCATCTTCGACTCACTTTAGAGGTGTTGAAGTAGCACCGCCTATTCGCCAAGGAATCTAAATGTCAGTTTGGGCGCCAAGAAATTGAGCACTTAGGGCACATCATCAGTCATAAAGTGGTTGCAGTTGATCCAAGTAAAAATGCTAGTATGGTGGAATGGCCACAACCTAAATCTCCTAGGGCATTGAGTGGATTTTTTGGGGTTAACTGGTTATGACCGTAAGATTGCTTCACCCCCCGGCTTCATTGCAAAAGAAGAATGCATGGAGTTGGTCTGATGTTGCTGAAAAAGATTTTCGATCCCTCAAGTTTGCCATGACTCACGTGCTGATTTTGGTGCTACTAACTTTACAAAACCATTTGTCATTGAGTGTGACGCTTCAAGTGCAGGAATAAGGGGTTTTTTTATGCAAGGAGGTCGACCAATCGCATTCCTAAGCCAGTCATTGCACGGCAAAAATCTGGATTTGTCAACTTATGAGAAGGAGCTCCTTGCTATGATCATCACTGTGCAACAGTGGCAACCTCGCTTAATAGGCCAACAGTTCCTGATACGAACCGACCAAAGAAGCTTTAAATTCCTATTAGAGCAGTGTATCACTACACCAGCCCAGCAGTGTTAGCTCTTTAAGTTGATGGAGGACGAATACTCAATCGAGTACAAGAGCGGCAAAGAAAACAAGGCAGTCGATGCCTTGTCAAGAAGAGATGAAGAAGGGGAGCTGATGATGTTATCTAAACCAATTCCTATTTGGTTGCAGGAAGAGCGGCAAAGAAAACAAGGCAGCCAATGCCTTGTCAAGTAGAGATGAAAATGCGGAGCTGATGATATTATCTAAACCAATTCCTATTTGGTTGCAGCAAGTACATGATAAGACCACCAAAGATCCCCATTTAACCACACTTATGAAAGCATATGATGATGGCACTCTCAATAGAGATAATTATCGCTTAAAAAATGAAATTCTCTACAAAGAGGGAAGAATTGTTGTCAGACCAACTTCTTCTCTGAGGGATTTAATATTCCATGAGCTGCATAGCTCACCAATGGTAGGTCACTCAGGCTACCACAAGACGTTACATTGGATAGCTGAAATATTTTATTGGCCTAGTCTACGTAAAGACATCAAGCAACGAGTTCATGAATGTGATGTCTGCCAAAGACACAAGACAGAAACGGTGGCATCACCTGGATTATTGCAGCCATTGTCGATTCTGGAACGGGTATGGTCCAAAATATCTAAGGACTTTATCAATGGGCTTCCACCATCCCATGGTAAGACTCTAATTTTTGTGGTGGTCAATCGCTTATCAAAGTATGTGCATCTCACCTTCCATTCTACAACACGAATGATGCCATTTAAGACTGTGTATGGAGTACCCCTGCCAACGCTATTGGCTTATGAACCAAGTACCACTGAAGTCCAGACGGTTGATACCGAGCTCCATGATCACTCCCTAATCTTGCAGCAGCTCAAGGCTAATTTGGAGATCACATAGGAATGAAGAAAAAGGTTCGCTGACCGTCATTGCACCGAACGAATGTTCTAAGTTGGGGATTGGGTTTTCCTTCGATTGCAACCTTATCAGTAGTTCACCATATCAGCTCGGCGGTCACTCAAGCTATCAGCAAGGTATTATGGACCCTTCAGGGTAATGGAACGAATTGGACCAGTTGCCTACAAGCTAGATGTGCCAGCCAGAACCAAAATTCACAAAGTCTTCCATGATTAATGCCTTAAAAAGAAACTTGGAGCAGATGTTCAATCTAATGTGCACCTACAACCACTCACAGAAGAAGGGGAGTTACAACCACAACTGCTAAGAATTCTAGATTCCCGCATTGTCAAGCGAGGGAACAAGGCAGATACAGAACTTTTAGTATAGTGGCATGGCGCACCACCAGAAGATGCGACTTGGGAACGGTTTCAAACCTTGACAGAACATTATCCTGACTTTCACCTCGAGGACAAGGTGAAACCAAGGGGGGAGGATTGCTAGGGGCCTTATGTGCATGTAGCAGTTAAAAGAGTCTGAGTACATGTCATAGAATAGGGATAGTGGATTAGTGGGTAAGTTACCATAGATCATGGGCCTAGATTAGTGGTCAGTTACCATAGATTATGGCTCAAGTACTTAGCATTTTCTGATGTATGTAAATGAAGGATTAATGAAGAAAAAAAGACAGATTTCACTCTTCAATTCTTCTCTTACATGGAGAAAAAGGAGGAGATCCCCCTCAAATAGGATCACTATCACCCTTTACTGTTATTTTTTAAATATAGCTCGAAAGAAGGGAAAGAAACATATCATCTCAAAGAAACTACCTTTTAATCAAATTTAGAATACAAAAGGAAAAACCATGATGAAAAACAAAGAAAAGAATCCATAAACATCAAAATTTCCAACAGAATCAAATCCAAAACACCATTTTAACATCAGAAGAGCAAGACCCAGAACTGAAAACCCCAAAGAAAGAGTAAAAACACATAATTTATATAGAAAATCGCCACCATTGCAGAAACCAGAGAAAACCCATGTCATAAAGAAAGATGACAAAAAACTGCCATCTTCGACAAATCATGAACAAAAATTAACAGGAAAAAAATGCAAGAAAGAGGGGTATGGAAGAGTAATAAAAACCTGTAGACTTGGGGGGTTGATATGATCTGAAATCCTGGCAATTCGTTGGTTAATCTCGGCCGTGGGCTGCATTTTCTTCAGTAGCTGGAGAGAGAGAGAGAGAGAGTGAACGTGCTTTGGCTAGAGCGAACCTGAAGAGGACTTATATCACACATGGCCGCGTATTTACACACTATACGCTGGTTTTCATTTCTGACAAGTGGGGGTACATGGTACGGTAATCGAGGCCATGGATGTAAGGATGGGGACGTGTATTGCGTCCTTCTTATGTTCCACGCATATCTGTGGAGGGCCCGCGATGTATCTGTTTATCCACGCCGTTCATCTCTTTTCTAAGATCATTTTAATGCATAAGATCATTTTAAGGCACGAGACAAAAAGAGGCAGATCCAACGATCAAGTGTACCATATCAAATGGTGAGCTTGGATTGCATTAAATGCAAGAGTAATCTGTGTACTATTTGGTGTGGTTCACTTGACTGTTGGATCTGCCTCATTCTTGGTCTCATTCTTTAAAATGATCTTAGAAAATGGATAAACAACATGGATAAACAGATACATCACGGTGGACCTCTCCACACATCTGCATGGACTCTTTGCGTCCGTATTTCCAATCCCCATTAGGCGTTCAATCCTTCTTAAATCTGTTGTTTTTAGAAGAATGTTTATTTTCTTGTGCATGTGTGGCCCACTTGGTCATCCATAGGCAAAGAACATTTAAATGAAAATAAACTTTTTATTAATTTTTGGGCTGGCCAAGGCCCAATCACACCGTTGGCTCCAGCCTCTTGTGCTAGGTTTATATTGCAGTTGGGTTGGGCTCCAACCTCGGGGACATTTGGATAGTAAGTTACTTAAGTAAGTTACTTATAAGTAGCTAATCTCGATTTCTGTTTTATATAAACTAGCCCAGCCAGAAGATGCTTATGTGTTTTAACAATAGATCTTAAGCTCGAGTGCTAAGAAGACACACTAACCTCACTGGTGGGTGAGTGCATCACATTACTAATCATATGTGGGTGCATTGCCTAGCTAAAACAGGGTGGATGCATATGGCTAACGAAAATAAAAAATAAAAATAAGTGATTGACAGCCTATTTGGATACCACCAAATAAGTCATTTTTTTTATTTACAATAATAGATAAGTAACTTTAAATAATAATAATAAATAAAAAAATTTACTTATAATTTATTATAAACCAAACTTTTATTAAATAAATTACTTATCCATTACTATAAGTAGAAAAGGTAACTTATTTGATGGTATCCAAATGGGCCCGAAGGAGGTGTTTGGACCATTACTTACTTAAGTTGCTAATGCCTCAAATATCTTATTTTGATTTCTACTTATTATCCTGTAGTGATTAGTAACTTTAAATATAAAAAATTACTTATAAGTGATCATGAACCAAACTTACTTATCTTAAATAAGTTACATATAAGTAGAAAAAGTAACCGAGTGGGTACCCGAACGGCCCTAATTGTCAAGCTAAGTTTGGCCTGGCCCAAACCCAGCTGGTTGCCATTCAGTAATATGGGTGTAACTTTCATGAGGTCCACTCGGTTCTTCAGGTATGCCGCCTCATGGGTACCCTACATCAAAGTCGAGATGATCCAACGCTCAAGTAGGCTACACTAATGGAGACGCGGAAGAGGACATCCACCGTTAGTTTTGGATACGGCCGAACACAAGATTGCATGCCAATATCAATTACAACTATTTTCCGGGTGCGGTCCACCTGAAATTTAAATCTACCTCATTTTTTCTAGAGAAATTGGAAGACTTCGTCATTCAATTCTGGATTATTTTTTTATTATTATCCGAGGACCATAGATACATATTTGTGCTACAAATCAAAGGGTGTGGGATTTTCTATTAAAAAAAAAAAAAAAAGAGGTTCATGATCTATCCACGGTGGGCTGCAACAAAATGAACGTCTGGATTACCGAGATATGGCCCCCTTCGACGAGGAATCAGAGCCCGAGTTTGCAATCCACGAGTCGAGGACCTTCAATTCCCGATACCGAGGGATGACGTGAGTGCTTTCTATATTGGGAAACGTGGACACTGAGGTCCTTATCCACCTTAAAGTATTGTGTGCACTCGCGCGAGTGTGCTTTGTAACGAACTCTCCCCACAGATGGAACCGAGATCTTCTTATGTAATATCTGAACCGTTGAACATACGAAAACAAACGTGTGGATCTCACCTATAATATCCCAAAATACTTCCATGCGATTATTAAGTTGGACAGACCAAACTTTGCACCTGAGCCGTCTGTTAGTTTCTCCAAGTGTTAATTGTTTTCTGGGCTTGCGGCCACTGGCTATTTTTACTAAAAGTTTATATTCATCTTTGTTTATCTTTTGCGAGAAATTAGAAATTTTGCAGCAAAGAATGTCCCTCTGATCACCTTATTGGAGGGGCATTTTTGACAATAAAATTTTAATTTCTCATCAAAAGGCCAAAACGACATACCAACAAAAAATTATGCTTTTAGTAAAAAATAGCCACACATCAGGGCTATTGAGGTAAATATCCCTGGCTCGGGATTGGGTACGGGCGCGAATTAGGTGTTTCTCCGAACCGCTTAGTGGGTGTTACCGCTACCGTATGGCCCACATGGATGATATTTTGTATATCCATGCCGTTCATCCGTTTCTACGGTCCATTTTAGGATGAAGTGCCAAAAATTATGCAGATCCAAATCTCAAGTGGACCATACCACTAGAAACAGTGTGATTGATTGCTCCACCATTAAAAATTCCAAAGAGCCCATCGTATGGTTTCGGTAATGTTTATTTGCAATCCAAGCTTTTGATAATATCAATAAGGTCGTGATGAAGGGAAAATATAAAGATAAGATTGATCCAAAACTTTCATGGCCTACAAAATGTTTTTAATGTTTATTCATCACCTGAGATTTGGATCTTCTTAGGGTTTTGAATCAAATCCTAAAATGTTATGAAAAAACAGATAAACCGTATTGATATATAAAAAATAGATCAAGATGGCCCCACACGGTTAGGGTAACACCCACGGAGCTGTTTCCGGGGTAACACCTAATTCGCGCCGTACTGGACGCGGAATCACTGCGAAAGCCTTTGGCAGCATCTCCTGCGCAAGGAATCTACAGTGATGTTTGTTAGAAATCTACGAACGAGAGATCATTTTAAGCATTGCAACAAGAAAATGAGCGGGATCTAAGACTCAAGTGGGCGGCACTAAAGAAAAAAGTGGGTAGAGAAATTCCTACCGTTGAAATGTCTATGGGGTCCACAGTGATGTTAATATGCTATCCATACCGTTCATAATTTCATTCCTTCTGAGTTTAAGTGAAAACGGAAATATTATCCTGATTCGAAGCTTATGTGGCCCTGCAAATATGTCAACAATAAAAGTTCAATTGTCACTTTTTCAACCCACTTAAGTCTTGGATTCTGTTCATTTTTTGTCGCCTGAAATGATATCACAAAACGGTTGGATGGCATAGGTTTCTCACAAACATCATAGTGGCCCCACCTAGATTCTTTGGGCAGGAGATGACGGCGCGACTTGGGTGAGACCCCGAACCAGCAATGTGGGTGGGACCCTGAATATAGGGCCCACCTCTATGTATTAATTGTATATCCATGCGGTTAATCTTCTTTTAAGGATTATTTTATGTCATGAAACCAAAAATAAAGCAGATAAAGAACTTTTGTGGACCACACCATTAGAAAAACTGGTTAATAGTTATTAAAAACCTTTTATGGGCCACAAAAGTTTTCTATTGACCCGATATTTGATTTTTCCTTTCATCCCTGTCTACGTGACCTTATCAACAGATTGGATGGTCACTAAACATTACGGTGGACTCCAGGAAGCTTTTAATGGTAGGTGTTCAATTAGCACTGCTTCCAGTGGTGTGGTCTAATTAAAATTTCCATGAACTTCAATTTTGAGACTGAGTCCTAAAATAATATGAAGAAACAGATGGCCAGCATGGATATTATGCAACTAATACATCGAGGTGGGCCATAGGTTCCAGAGTCCCACCCACATAGCTGGTTCGGGGGTCTCACCCAAGTCGCGCCCGGAGACGCCAGGCAATCCGCGTCCTTGGGAACTACCCTACGAGTACTGGGTACTACCCTACGAGTACCTAGCTAGAGAGAGACGGTCCTATTAGGTGCTTTTAAGGGGCCACCATGATATATATGTTTTATCCAAGCCGTTCATCTATTTTGAAATATTAATTTAGGTAATAAGAAAGGAGCCAGGTCTATGGCTCGAGTGGACCACACCACAAGAAGTGGGGGTGAAAATGACCCACCGTTGAAACCTTCCTAAGCCCCACCGTGATATTTATTTTACATCCAATTGGTTCATAAGGTCACATAGACCTAAATGACCTGGATGGATGAAGGAAAAACATAAATATCTGATTGATCCAAAACTTTTATAGATCACAAGAGGTTTTGAGCAGTAGACTTTCAATTTCCACTGTTTCCTATAGTGTGGTCCACTTGAGTATTCGATCTGCCTAATTTCCAGGCGCATTTTGTAAAATGATTTTTTAAAATAGATGGACGGCTTGGATAAAACACATACATAACAAAAGTGGGCCCCACTTGCTGATTCTAGACATGGTACACGTGGATTTCTTGTTACGTGTTGAGTGCATCCGTTGACGTTTTGCCTGCTTATGAAAAGGTAACGGATTACACCACACACGACTCTTTACATGTGGGGTCCATATTTCGGTAATCAAGATAACTGATCTGATCCGTTTTAAGGGAAGGCCCTGATAATAAACTGGACGGATGATCCCAACCCTTCGATTTTTGGCCCGCAAATAGACAGTTAAAAAAAGAAGTACAGCGAACCCACTATAAGGAATTCCCAAGATTGGTCACTGTGCTCATCCAATGTTGGAGATTTTTGGGACATGATCCATCGGCAGTGGGTCTCAACAGAACAACGGTTGGATTACCGAAATGTGGGCCCCAATATTTCATTCGAGCATCCTCGTGCGGTGTGCATGGAAATTGATGGATAAGATTATCTGATAGATATGAATTTTGGGGGTCTAAATTTGAGGTGAGAAAGTGAAGGAAATTGACGGATAAGATTATCTGATAGATATGAAATTTTGAAATATGGGCATACATGATGGAACCTACCAGACGGACAATCGCGATTGATCGGTAATACTATGCCACGTGTTATGTGGTGACAGAAGTGAGATATACCAACTGTTTTACAAGTGCCTGAGTATCAAGCGTCATGCACTGCCCGAGTATCAAATAGGTCACCGTGATATTTTATCCACGAGGCTACCGTTCAGCTCTATGGTGGCCAACTAAATCAACGGTGTAAGCGTCCTAGACAAGCTTACGGTTGCAGATTTCTACCTCAATCCAAACCATCCAGATCTCGGGCCCCCTTGTGAATGTCTCATGACCCCAAAAATTACATTGAACGATGATCCTACCGTCCATTGGTGACCATAAAATTGGACGGTCACAGTAGTAAACAGTCAAAGGTCCAAATTCTACAATATAGTTCGATAAATAAGAGGATTTTATCATTCAATCAATCCAATTTTGGGCATACATCCATATAAGGTTAGGGCCTATGATTTGGACGGTTAGGATTGAGGCACATCATGCTACATGGATAGCAAGCGTATGGTTACTCATACTGTGCAGGAGTAATAATATTTTCATCATCCGGACCATTATCTATTCCGAATTTCAAGGGCAGTTAAGTTCATATCATGATGACGGCATGTGAACGGCCCGGATTAACAGCCTCTGACGCGAAGGTGAGGATATTAGACATGGACACGTGAAGTCAGGTTAGGCTATCCACGTGGGGACCAAAATGACTTGAGAGCAAGCTGGGCCTAAAAATTGATTGGGCCAAGCATTAGAGCCTGCCCCGACCAGCAGGCAATTGGTTCAGGCCCAGCCCAAAGTCAGGTCAGGCTTGTCATGGTGGGCCACCCCTATGAGGTTCTTACCCAATCAACTACATATAAGGGCATGTTTGGATGCTCAACTAAAATGAATTGCAAATCATTGTGTAGAAATAAGCAAAGGTCATTGGGTCCTTACTCATGCCTTGGTGTAGACTCATCTGTTTGAGTTCCCATTGTGGTGAAATTCCACTGGTGTGTGAGTGCGTGAGTGTGTGGGGGTCTGTCGTTGAGTGCACCACTTCGAACCCTAGACCCTTAAGATCCATCTTTTTGTGGCCTAATTAAGATCTGACTGGGCCAACTGGCCAGGGTGGGCCATTCATCATTGGTGGAGGCCTAGCTGGGACTGGAGACTGGGCTTAGATTTCGAGATTAGTCCCTGTACTCTGGCCTTGGATCTACACAATTGGGCTGCATGGGTTGAACCGGGCTGCTCGGCCCATTGCCATCCCTGAGCCTACTCCTATCTAGTGGCCGGCAAGGTAGAACCTGAGTCTCACCCAATGAACCTGATGAAGCCTAAGCCCAGCTTGTATTGGATCAAGCCCTGTGGTTCATCTGATCGGCATGGCCCATTATCAATTTACGGATCATTGATCAAAGATCCAATTAAATATGGAAGAAAGCAACTTTCTTTGTGTCCCAGGCAGTGTGACAAATATCGCCTGGATTTTGAAAATATCGCGAGAAATACATTATACGATATTCTCACATGATTCTCAAAATCTCAGAAAAACTATCACTATATTAACTCCAAAAATAATAAAAATTACGGACTTCATAATGTTACTATATATTTATATTTTAAATTATTTAATAAATTAAAATAAAATTTTAATTTTTGTGAGATTTTCCTGATAATAATACCCCGAGAAAAAAAATTAAAATTTCAAACTCTCCTAAGAAAATTCCGTGCTGGGAAATTGCCGAGAACGATATTTATCACTATGGTCCCAGGTGCATACATTGCATGCAACACAGATACCAAGCTGGATGGTCCGTTGCTTGGCCATTCTTGGGCAATCAATGATCTGACCCACACACTTGAACAGGCAGATGATCTATACCGTCCATCTGATTGTTCTTACAGTTGATGCTCAGCTATATAAATATCACATTAGCTAGACAATCCTATCCTCTGATCAACGACCCAAGTGTCTTTAAGAAGAAGCAACGGTCAAAATTCACATCTAAAAAATCAGACAGTTTTACTATCCAGCCGGTGTAACTTCTGTTTACCAGGGATGGTGATTGGACCCACCACCTATTTGCTCAAGGCCGCCACATGAATGCGCCCATACCATAATCTCATATTGGGCTTGAAATGGGCACTCAAATCCACCCACTAGGGTGATAGGCTTCCATTCGGACATGGATCACCCATTCATGATTTAAAAATTAAGAGAAAAGAAAAAATGTAGACGCCTGTTTGGCTGCCATTGAAAATGAGTTTCAACGTATTTTCTTTTGAAAAGCGTTAAGAGCAGTGTTTTTGCTTGTCCAAATCATAACAAATTACGATAGGCTGAATTTTAGTTTAAGATTGTGGCTTACTAAATTTCCCCGTAGGACAGAATGGGTTGATTCGGATTTTAAATCACATTGCATGTACACATGCACGTGAGAGTATATAACCCTACATCACTAACTTTATCTTCAAAAAAACAAAAAGGGGATGACCACTTTCCTCACAAATGCACTTGCGGATTTATGGTCCACTTAGGTAGAGGATCTTTGAAAAAAATAGGGTTAAGTCTAATCCAATTTTAATGGGCCCATGGGCATAAAATTCGCCGCACTAAAACGGCACTTTTCTCCATAATATGCTTAGCGGTGTTGTTTTGTTTTTTCTAAAACTTTCTTCATTGCATCTATGCCGAGGTGCCTAAGTGCAGTGAATCCTACGTGGAAGGATGGCCCGCCAAATAAACCCTAATGAAAAAATGAAAATTGATGGCAAGTAAACACACCTTAACAATTAATTAAAGGAATTATATATATATATATATATATATATATATATATATATATATATATATAAAACACGCACAAAAAAGCATTGTGTCAAACAATCACTTACTCTAAAAGTTTGAACCATTAGAGCATGGTGTATTAATGTATATTAAGGGACTTTAACACTCCCCTGCATGTGCGGGGTGGAACTTCGCACGGGAGCATACTCGGTAGAGAGACACTCACACCATAAATAGATCGGGCTTGATTATAATCTTTACAATAGTTTAGATCTTAATATAAAGTTAACCATGTTTACGTTGCCTATAGAAGAGTTTCACAAGTAATAGAAAAAATATTTCGACTAATCAATAACTTGTGAATGATAGAGTCCCATAATTTATATCCATCTATTTATTTGCATAGAGAAGAAAAATACACATTCTCAACCTTATGTTCAGCATATTTCTTTGTTTTTTTAAAAGCCCATACATTGGCATAATAACTAGAGATACTGAAGAACAACTAATTATCAAATATTTCAGATAATATCATTTTAAGCCATGTTAGCGGCTTTCACTAAAAAATACTACTCGATCTTGGTAGAACTCAACATATTACTAACACAATCCATAAGCGTATAGATCATATATTCAGCTACTTCATTTTACTATGGAGTACAAAAGATCGTGTGATACCTTTCAATCCCATACTCATTGTCAAAATTCTTGAATTTTTTAAGGTGTACTCTTTTCCATTGTCAATTCTTAAATACTTAATCTACTTTCCTTTTTAATTTTTAACAAATACTTTAAACTTAATAAAATATGAAAACCATCATTTTTTCCTTTTGAGCATATACACAGATATATTCTTTGAAAAAAATCATCTATAAAAGAAACAAAACATGTTGAACCTCTCAAAGATTTGGTAAGTACCTCGTAAATGTTAAAATAAATTAAGACATCTTTACATCTTGCAATGAGAAAGTAAAAATGAATTTTATGAAGTTTCCAAATAAACTATCTTTATAAAAATTCAAATTAATAAATTTTTATTAAGAAATATCTTTAGTCCTTAATTGTTTATGTGACTTAACCGCTTTGCCATATTGTAGCAGATTTTATCATGATAGTAGCAACAATAGTATCGTCAACCACAATATGTTCAATTAACCAATATAAACTGTTCATCAATTTTTCCTTCGCATCTAACATTACCCTTTTTATAATATTCAATTGATCATTTTCAAAAAATAAAATAAAATAATATAACTATCTTTATTTAACATTTTAAATGACAAAAGACTCTTTCGTAAGTTTGATACATGTCACACATTTGAATCTGTACATGTGATACATCAAATATAGTGATTTTCATATCTCTAATCATCCTAATTTTTATATGTGTTATCATCGCTCATATAAATTATACTGCTATCACATAATTGATATATGTAAAAACAATCACTAGTGGTGTAATATGTAACAAAGTCCCAAATTCAAAATTCATTGATGATTCAAATTCTCTTGTGGAATTACACTCTCAATAACACATTTTCATCTTCAAATGAATTGTCCATTTTGAACTAAGTGTTCTTAGGAACTCTTTAAATCCGGTGCTTAATCATGCGAATTAGGTTTAGATTTTTCTCAATTTTCTTTTCTGATTTTATAAATTTTACGGAAGTGACCATTCTTTCCTTAATTTAAATACTTTTATGTTTTGTGTCTTTCGATTTGGATATCATTTTATTCATTTCTTAATAAATTTTTATCTAACCATCATAACATTAATAAGATCTCTCATATATTTTTTTGCGAAACTCTTCAATAAGCAATGTAGACATGGCTGACTTTAAATTAAGATCTGAACTGTTGTAAAGATTTATAATCAAACTGTCCCACAAATCTAGCATCAAACAAAGCAGAAGTGCAATATTTTCTCCATTGTCAATCTTCACGTTGATTGCTATTAATCTACTAATTATAGGTATTAAATTCATTCAAGTGTTCGTGTAAAGTGGAGCCTTCCTCCATCTTTAGGTTATATAGCTGCCATCCGAGAATAATCTTATTTAACATTGATTTCCCTTCATATTAGTTTTACGATTTATCCCACAAATATTTAACAGTGGTTTGATTAAATACACTGAACAAAATCAAATCATGAAGTGTAAGAGGAAGATTAATTCACTCGAATTAATTATTTTTTCCTTAATATCTTATCTTTCATCTCTTCAGGATTCTTTTCTTTTCTTTCTATTGTAATTGTACACATGTGTTTCACTAGCATCGCATTAATTTTTAGTTTTCACAATATGTAATTCAATCTATTGAACTTTGGCATCTTGAATATAATAGAACTCAATTCAGCCATCTGACACACAAATGCAACATCAATCTTGTGCTAAAAGGATTCTTAAGCTTTAGTTCTAATATCAATATTGCAGTAAGATACTTGTACATGATCGATGCAGGTTAAAAAAAAAAAAAACTACAAAAGAAAGAATAAAAACAAATGACAAAATTCAAAGAAAAAATACGAGATAAGAAATATAAAAATTTATATAATTTGACAATATACTTATGCATATGGGATAACAACAAATATCATTCTTCTTCATTACAAAAAGAAAAAATAAAAATGTAAAGTTTATCTCTCTGCTGGTTCCAAGCCTTAAAAGAGATAGGCTTCATTTATATTGCACACGTGCATTAGACGTCACGGAAAAGGTTGTAGACACATCTTTGGTGTGGTAAAGTGTCGCCGCCTTAATAGTATGCCTCCACGTGATCAGGTTGAAATTAATACCAAAGCATGCATGCAGTCATGTCCACTGAGCGACACCTAAACCTAGCTCATGTTGGGCTACTGCCCGGCCTACTCGGTCCATAGCGAACCATACCACCCACTTTAGTAAGCTGAGGGTCCCACTCAACGCACCATCTTGTAGTGATTAGATGGCGGTGTATAGTCGTCCAATTTTTCAACATATGGGCCCTTCCACACTAATAAAAGTAAATAAAAAAAATTTAAATTATCCCCATGGAAGTAACAAAGAAAGAGATCTGTGAAGAATCCCATGAAAGCTGCGTGGGCCATAGGCCATGGGCCACTGCAAGACAAGGGGGAGAAAATCAACGGTTAGTTGGGACACTGCATTACAATGGGCTTGGGCTGGTGTTGACTCAATTATCGAGTTGAATACTTCCCAGGACCGGAATCTTCCACAACACCTGTGTGTAGAACACCAGGCTCTTGTGGGTCCATTATGTTGTATGTATAAAATCCCCTCCGTCCATCAGATGAAAAACCTTAGAGTCACCATGTTTAAAATATTTCATCTCGAAAAAATATTCAAATAGACCACACCAATGGTAACAATGTAAAACCGTGACTAAAACCATTAAGTTCATGCGGTGTGGCTCGTATGAGTATTAGAGAAGGAATATTTTTATTAATTACCTTTAACCCTATGATTAATACATGATGAACGGTTTTGATGAAATATAAACACCACAGCGGTCCACATACAAACCTATGGTCAGCATCGCATTCCCATTATTCCCTGAGGTGTGGCCCACTTGAGGCTCTTATTTGATGAAATTTTTTCACAGGGCCTACCATTGGGTACCTCATCTGATGGACGGATTGGATTTCACACGGACAACATGATGGGCCTACAGATGTTGGGTGTTTTGCTGTGTACAGGGGTGCGGTGGAGGATTCCGGTCCAGGTCCATTCCATTTGAAAAGAGAGCAGCCCCAATGATTTCAACTTTACCCAAATGACACAAATGCCCTCCTCTTTAAGGAGTTGACTGTCTGTTGCACCGTTGAACGACGAGTAATCCGTATTCTCTTCTACACCAGAATGCCCACAATTAATTGATCAAAACGGTCAATTCCCATCAGATTAGAAGATCAATGGTATGGATCACAGAATCATGGACCCCACTTGTGCAAATTGAAAACACGTGTATGCAAGTCACATCCTAGGGTCCGGGAATCTATCATTTGACAAGATTTCACACTCGTGAGTCCAATCAACTGCTCTCACAGGCTTTACCTTTTCCACTTTTCTTTATCAAAGTTCAGTGCAATAGCTTTCGAAGAAAAAGGCGTATGGGCAAGGGCTCCAAGTGGTCCGGTCCAACCGGGTCTAATGGAACTCCAAACCCGAACTATTTAATTATCGGGCCAACCCAACTTGTTAATTCCTGAGTCGGGTCCAAGTTATGATCAGCCACTTCATGTATTCAAACGGTCGGGTTTTGTATAAGAGGATTTGGACTCGGCCCATTTAGTTGATGGCCGGTTTGGGTTAGGTTTGGCTTGATTATGGGCCGGGTTTGGCTCAGGTCAACATGGCAATTCTTGACCTACAGCCAAGTCAACTCGGTGAGATCTCAAGCCGAGTTATTAAGATGATCGCTCCCAAATCTAACTCATCACAAGTCAATGAGATTCATTGGATCAGCTAACTCGATTGGCTTAATGAGACTTGTGGTACTAAATAGTGAGTTGCGTCAGGTCTAGCTTGATTGTGGGTGGGGTTTGGCTCAGGTCTACTTGGCCAGTCTTGACTTGCAACCAAGTCAATTCATTGAAATCTCAAGCCAGAGTTATTAAGATGATCGCTCGCAAATCTAACTCGTCACAAGTCAATAAGATTCATTGAATCAGCTAACTTGGTTGGCTTAATGAGACTTGTGGTACTTAATAGCGAGTTGGGTCAGGTCCGGCTTTATTGTGGGCGGGGTTTGGCTCAGGTTGACTCGGCTAGTCTTGATTTGCAACCAAGTCAATTCAATGACATCTCAAGCCGAGTTATTAGGATGATCACTCACAATTCTAACTTGTCACATGTCAATAAGATTCATTGAATCAGCTAACTCAGATGAATAAACTATATTTGTGGTACTAAATGGCAAGTTGGGTCAGGCCCAGCTTGATTATGGGTCAGGTTTGGCTCAGGTCAACTTGGCCAGTCTTGACTTGCAACCAAGTCACCTTGATGAGATTTCAAACTGGGTTATTAGGATGACCACTCATAAGTCTGGCTTAGTCACAAGTTGATAAGATTCATTGAATCAGCTAACTCGGTTGACCCGATGAGACTTGTGGTACTAAATAGTGAGTTGGGTCAAGCAAAGACCCAGTTGACTCTCTAAGTCGACCCAATCTGCTTGAGTCAAGCTGATTTTTCTTCCTTACGAAATATTATCATATCTGGGGTTAACTCATGTACGTATAAAAGGCATACGGTTTTATAAATATAAATATATTTAGAATTTTAATGGGTTGATATGTCTAGCCCATATCAGGTCTATTTTACGACAGCCCATAGAATGTACATTAAAAATGGACCACAAGTGAAGTAAGTATGGGTTAATATTATTATTATTTTTCCAGTACATATAAAGTAGTCTTTGCTCCTTCTCTCCTTGTCATTTATCACCTTGGGTTATTTTTTATTTGGGTGCATAAGCTCTTAGCCTATTAATCAATGATAAAAACATTGACTACTTGGCGGCATGTTCCTAAATCCAAACCATTGGAATTGTTGACCATATTGTTAATGGGTCAGTAACTAAAAATAACATCCAATGGATTGGTGGGTCGGTGTCAAATGGACTAATCACCAGATCAAGCTCAACTAACAAATGCTTATTAATTAGTATTATGATTGTCCAATTAATCTGATTTTCGGTCCATGCCCCATCTAGAATGGGATCGACAATTTGGACGGTTTGGATTGTGGTACATGTGTGCTATGTCTATGGTGGTTGTGTGCACAACTATGGATTGTCATGGTTTGCTGACTTAAATATGACTCCTCTAGATGAATATGATGGGGATTATTTTAATTTTTTTTGACATTTAATAAAGGTTGGTACTTTTTAAAAGCATTTTCTACAGAGGATGTATCCTCTTCTTCTCTTCTTCCAGAAGATGGGGACATCAATATTATCCTTAGTCATGCTTTCACAGGAATATTGCATCATCTCCTACAGGCCACATATGCAGCACATCGGAACCGTTAAAAAAGTGGGCAACATGATGTAGATCACACAGTGTAAAAATCAGACCGCCCCACTTATCGGGTAGGCCACACTATCAAAATCAATTGACAGCTGATGGACGGACTAACGAACAGCTATGGTGCACTTAATGAACCGTTGGGATCAATTGAAAGCTAATGGCCGGGCTCAAATGTACAGCTGTAGTGCATCTAATGAAGGAAGAAATCAATTGACAGCCGATGGATGGCTGGACTCAAATCTATAGATGTGGTGCACTTCATGAATGATTAAACTGGATTTTCATACAGTGCCTTTGTATGATCATTTCTGAAGTGCTTCATTTTCAATCCAAATGGCAAGCACAACATCAAAATCAATGGATAGCCGATTGTATGATTGTGCTTGTCTGGCCCATCCAAGGAGTAGTAGATCAGTCTGATTTTCAAATCAGGTTGTCATCATGGTGTGGCCCACCCTTTGAATGGCTTGGATATTCTATAAATGTGACAAGTTGGCTGGAAAAGAACTTCTGGTACAGCTGCTGTATCTGATATCCTATATTTGTGACAAGAGGCATTTATCAGAGATTAGTTACATTATTTGTTTATATAGTCTACACTTTCTAGAAGAGAAACGGCTCACATTTCTGCCCCTCGATTTATCTATACCCAGGGAAACAAACATGTGACAATCATATGTAGCGTGTGGGCCCACGCCATTTTATAATTGTCTGTGGAATGACCGATGGTGGGAGACACCCATATCAGATCGTGTGGCCCACCCAATGTCCTCGATTTTTTACTTTGGTGGGGCCCAAATGAGTTATGGGCTAGGATCATTAATGTTCGGATCTAGGTCCAACGGTGGGGGAGCATCCATTGGACGGGTTGGATGGCACTCAATGGTGGGTCCCATGCATGTAAATCTATATTAACAATTTTGAAATGAGGAATGCTAATTGCAGTCGTCTCACACGTGGAACAAGTCAAATGTGTGGGAGATCAGAGCCGTCCATCAGTTAATCCTGAAAATGTACATGCCATATTAAAAAGTGGGAGATCAGAGCCGTCCATCAGATAATCTGTATTTTACTTACATTCCATGCTATACATACGGACAACGTTAACTCCTTTTCAGGCATGTGCGTACCGTGCAATTCACCCCTTCCAGAGATAGTAATTTGCGTGTGACCTCGGGCACAGAGACATCTCAGTGCCCAGGGCTGTGTTGGGCCATAGATTTGTCCTTGACAAATCCACTCCGTCCATCTATTTTTAAAGAGCACGATGGGACAAAACTCATGTCTTCCATGCCACACGAAAGAGTGGGAATTGAATGCTTGGAGGTGACAGAAGTTCTGTATCAAGATGATATTTGCTCCTACAGGTTATCTGAGTGGTAATCATTCTATGAAGGGTTTGGATGGCAAATAAATGTCGTGGTCAGTTTCAGGAAAGTTTCAACTGTGGACGTTATTGTTTCCACTACTGTTTTGTTGGTATGGCCCACTTGAGTTTTTGGATCCCTCGAGTTTTAGAATCCTGTTTTAGTTTGGTCTTTAAAAATATATAGACAGAGTAGATTTGCCACGGACATCTCGCTTCAGGCAATATCTCTATGGGGACTGGATGGAGTTCACAGAGATGTCAGTGACAAATCCACTCTGTACATGTATTTTGAAAGACCACAGTAGCACGGTATTATAAAAATTAGGTAGATCCAAAACTCATATGGGCCATACCACATGAAAAATTGGGGATTGAACCCATAGTGGTGATAAAAGTTTTTTATTTTTTTATTTTATAGGATGATGACAACCCAACCCACAGTTTATTTGACTGGAAATAATGCTATGAACGGTTTGGATGGCATATAAATATCATGGTCAGCTCAGGAAGGTTTCAACAGTGGAAGTTGATGTTCCCACTTTTTTGTTGGTATAGTAGCTAGGGCCATCAACGGCACGGATCATGATCCATATCCGATTCAGATCTGCTCCGATTTAATCAGATTCGGATCAATAATCGGATCATCGGGTCGGATTCGGATATCCAAAGATGATCCATTTAATATTTGAGTCAGATTCAGATCAACCTTTATCCGGCCGTTAACGACCCGATTAAAAAAAAAAAAACCATCTCCTTCGTCTCTACTCTCCATGCACGCAACCATGCCTCTTTGTGAGCAAAGCATCTCTCTCTCTCTCTCTCTCTCTCTCTCTCTCTCTCTCTCTCCGGTCGCTGATCGGTGCCCTCTCCTGTTCTCTCCCATTTTCGGTTGCCATTTTCCAAAACCTCATGGGCTGTATCATATTCGGATATCGAGTCGGATCATATTCGGATCGGAAACGGATTTCAAAATATTTAAACGGGTCGGGTTCAGATCATATACTTGTGATCTGAATCAGATTTGAGTCAGATTCGGGTCGGATATATTCTTAATCGGATCGGATACGGATCATCACTGATCCAGCCCATATCCGACCCGTTGACAGCCCTAATAGTAGCCCACCTATGTTTTGGATCTTCCTAATCTTTAGAATCCTGTCCACTGTGGTCTTTCAAAAAAGATGGACAGAGTGGATTTGTCACAGACATCTTTGTGGACCCCACACAGCCTCAGGCATAGAGATACCTATGTGCCCAGGGTCACGGGCAATTCACTCCCTTCCTGAGCAAGATGATTGATACTCATAATAACTAAAATTAAACTACTTAAATGGCTGAACCTGCTAATTCTTGGATGCTTGTATGTTTATATATTGTCATTTTGATATTTTTCATTTTTAACCGTTCATCAATCTAACTGTTTATATAATGTTTATAGATTTTGCACCTATTTGCAAATAACCATATGAAAACATATAGTTTGCAAATACATTGTTATTCATCTTTATTTGTAGAATTTCATCTCGAAGTTCAAGCAAAACTCAAATCTTGTGAAAACCATGACTCTTTGGGCCCCACCATGATGTCTCCTATATCTATGCCGATTCTTTCATTTTCTTAGATGATTTTATGGAATGAGCCTAAAATGAGGCAAATCTAAAGCTCAAGTGGACCACACTATAGAAAACAATGGGTTCAACGGTAAGCCGCATTATTTCCGGTACTTCTTTGACAGGGACCGCTGTCACACCCCGAAAATCAAGTGTCGGGCAGTCCGCGGCTCCCCACTCTTTCGAGGTGACTGTATTTTGCGGAAGTATAGTTTAATGGCACAAATCGATGGCATCAACTCATAAATAGAGATTTAAGCTAAACAGTATATAATTCAGTTTGAATTCAAAGTATAAATACATACAATTATCCACACAATCAAGGAGTTAACTCAGTCGAGGCTCAATATATACATGTACAATGAAATCTTTAAGAATATCGACCCAGGACGTCCAATTCAAGGCAGAAAATGAAACTGTGGACCCTCGCCGATTTCTCCGCGCTCCCACACGACGTCGTTCTCCCTTTCCTTTCGGAAGAAGAAGGAGAAGAGGTGCGTGAGTGCGAAATCGCCGTTTGTGCCACTAGCTTGCCTCGTTCTCGAGGGCTTCGTTTGGTTGTCGTATTGAGCTGGATGTGTTTTAAGTGAATTTATATAAGACCAGAGTCGCCACTAGCCAGTTACTTCGAATCTACAGTCGGCTAGACCCCGTAGAAACGTTAGAGAAGGGAATCCGAAGATTCCTTCCTCTAAAATGACTCCTGTTGATCTGCGGTCAGAGATTCAAGGTA
Source organism: Liriodendron chinense (assembly GCA_003013855.2). Taxonomy (NCBI): domain Eukaryota; kingdom Viridiplantae; phylum Streptophyta; class Magnoliopsida; order Magnoliales; family Magnoliaceae; genus Liriodendron; species Liriodendron chinense. The sequence goes on along the minus strand of PVNU02002791.1, from coordinate 636 downwards.
AGGGATCACGGTTACAGGGTGGGAAGAGGTTAAGCACCCCACACACTGCCCGTACCGAAGTACGGTCTCTACTTCACAGAATCGATCAAATACTTGAAAGTCTAGTTTAATCCTCGTACATTCTCATGGATGACATGATGCATGAATGCGGGTCTGAACAGTAAGAGTTTCTGATGGGCAGGTTCCAACAACGGGCAAGCCCAGAGCGTATGCTCGAACTGACAGGTGCTTAATATAAGACGTATGCAGTGTGCTTGAATGATCAAGGTGTTTTATGGTGAAGCATGAATGCAGGTCTGAACAGTAAGAGTTTCTGATGGGCAGGTTCCAACAACGGGCAAGCCCAGAGCATACGCTCGAACTGACAGGTGCTTAATATAAAGACATATGCATGTGTGTTTGAGTAATCAAGGTGCTTGTAGTGAAGCAGGGGGGTTGGAAGAAAAGTAAATGTTGCACTTATGCTAGATGCAAATGAGATGATGCTGGAAAATGAGTAGCTGGGTGGACGGAGGTGTCGCAAGGGTTGGCTTCGAGTGGTTGGATCAAGACTTGGATGACTTGGGAGGCTTGGACCAGTGGTCAGGCTGGGCTGGACCAGGGTTAGACTCTCCTCACTCGGGCTCTCCTTGGTGG